>LR812531.1:5090096-5626048 GCA_903798195.1 Danio kyathit | reverse complement strand
GTGTCTGCACTTGGTGCATAGTGGTGAAGAGCGGTGAACTGATACCCTTCACGGCAAATCACAGTCAGTTTCTGTTGAGCACGTGAGCACAATGGCCAATCAGCTGTGTTTTATAGTTCTATCCCACCAGACACAGATGAAGCAACAAGCCCGGGTGATTTCCATGTTAAGTCAATGTATAGACACAATTAGGCATCCTGCGACACTATTCTCTCAAATGACGTGAATGATAAACTTTGATGGACATCCATGACATGTTAACCAGTCAGGAGCTTGCTCTAGTAGGGCCGTGATTAGGACGTAGTGCCTGTAATTGGTGTCCAGAGGGGAAATCCTCTTGCCGACACCAGACAACAGCTCATCAATCCGGGACCGGCTCAGTCAGAAGTACCACTGAAATCATACGTCATCCAGGAGCAGCTTGGAGTTAAACTCGCAGAGCTGTGTGCACCTCTGAAGGATCTAAAGCACATAAAGCACAGCTACTCTCTCAATAAAATCCATGTTAGCCATTTAGCAATGAAACTGGAGTCACCGGGCAGACAGACATCCCGCCGATGACGCCAATCGTTGTCTGTTGTGAAGTGAATTTGATATGCGAATGAATCGAATTTGACTTGTAAATTAGGTAAGTAAACTCAAAATGTCCACGCATCTAATTTCAAGTAAGCCCTGAGCTCATAAGATCCTCGAGCCCGGGGCTCCCTCCCGTTTGCCAGACGAGAGGGGAGTTTGAGCTCAGGTAGATCTCGAGAACTCCCCTGCTGTAGTAGCTAATGAACAGATAGTGATCGCTCTTAAGAGATAACTACTTACTAGGAGCATGTCTATGATGCCGATTTGGATTAGTCAATTAACTTAAGTTGCATGTTTTTGGATGGTGGGAGGAGACCGGAGAACCTAGGGGAAACCCACGTGAGCACGGGGAGAACGTGTAAACTTTGCACAGAAACGTGGACTGCTTGGTAAGGACTAGAACCAGTGATGTTCTTGCTGCGAGGTAACCACTGGGCCAACGTGCCACCCATCTAGGAAAGGAGTAGGGGTGGAAGGGGGGATTCTTCAAAATGAAGATTGCTGTGATATGGAACTTAGGGTATTTATGGTGGCTTAGGAGTCGTATGATTGGTGAATAATAAATTGGATAATGCGGGTCCATAAGCACGTGATCCTCTCGAAATTAGTTTATAAATAAACTTCACTACGTGTGAATAACACAATCTATTCACGCAAACAATGTCTGGTGTGAACGCCTCATAAGAACATACTTTGACAACCCTACTTGAGAGCAAGGAGAGTTCAGTTGTACTGTACATGGCTTAACTTTAGTCCATAGGGTTGACTTCTATAAGGATGGTGGTGCCACTTGGGTCCATGCTGTAGGAAGGCGAGCATGGGCTGCAGTGTCATATTGTGAAGCCTCTGAAGCAGCCGTGGAGTCGTATAAAGGAGAGCCAGAAGAGGGCGCTGTGAGCGGGTGAGCGAGACTGCTGTAGTGACCGGCCGAGCCACGGAGGAACTGAGAGCCCAGACTGCTGCTCATACTTCCAGGCTGAGAGGAGTTCCCTACAGACCACAAGCTGGTGTACTGACTGCAAACAAGATACAAACACAACGTAAACAGTCAGCAGAGGAAAACCTTGATATATAAAAAGACTGGCAAAGTGACTGACAGTTGATGTTACATTGCTCTAGCATAAGATGGTAGACCAAGATAGTGCCAAAAACCTAGCGCTGATGAAAACCCAGCTTCTCATACCTTATAGTTACACAAATAACACTTTCATTTTAATACATTTGCATTGGATAAACAGTGTGTGACTGATAAGCGGTGATAGGAGCTTCACCTGGTGTTTGAGTTTGGGCCAGAGCTGTGGCCCATCGGCAGCACACTGGAGTGAGAGGACATCTGTAGACTGGACCAGTTATCATGAGACGACAACATGGATAAACACGTGGAGCTGTCAGAATAACCAGCTGCAACACAAACGACACACAATGATTATGTCGGCACATGCTATTATCAGTCGACATTGGGATTTAAAAAATAGGGGATATTTTCCCTTAAATTAGGTCACATTTGAGAGCAAGGGTGCCCCCTAGTGATTCGGCAGTACTATGCATACATCAGCTTTGTGTAGATGTTTCTGGCACCTTTAATAGAAAGATTTTAAATATGGTAGAAATATACTTAAATGGGATGATAGCAAGATATAATGGTAAAAGTACAAGAAAAAAAAGAACCCCAGGTGAACAGGTTTCAACTCAATGCTGATAAAAACCAGAAGGAAAACAACAAATTCTATTAATTTTCTTCATAAGGGCATTGATTTTTAATTGCAGCCTATAAGATTTATAAATGATATAAAAAAGGTTATATAACCTTTTTTTTATAAATAGTTTAATAATAATGATAATAATAATAATAATGATCATATTAAAAAATAAAAAAACATCAAAGTACCATGAAATGTGCTGTTAAAATATTTATATTTTATGTATAATTTATAATTTATTATTATATATTTATATTACTTTAAATCTCAAGGGTGTGTCTATATAGCTTTTTATAAAAGATTTTTTATTTTAATATTAATTATAATAATTAATTAGTCCTAATTAACACATTTTAAAACATTTAATTTATGGTTTATATTTAAACTATAATAACCTTGATTGATGGTGGCGCAGTTAGGTAGTGCTGTCGCCTCACAGCAAGAAGATCGCTGGTTCGAGCCTTGGCATTTCTGTGTGGAGTTTGCATGTTCTCCTCCGGTTTCCTCTGGGTGCTCCGGTTTCCCCCACAGTCCAAAGACATGCGGTATAGGTGAATTGGGTAGGCTAAATTGTCCCTAGTGTATGAGTGTTAATGAGATTGTGTGGGTGTTTCCCAGAGATGGGTTGCAGCTGGAAGGGCATCCGCTGCTTAAAACATGTACTGGATAAGTTGGCGGTTCATTCCGTTGTGGCGACCCCAGATTAATAAAGGGACTAAGCCGAAAAGAAAATGAATGAATGAATAATCTTGATTGGTGAAAAAGCTGGTTGTAACTTACTAGGAGAAGCGGTGCGGTGGGCGTACGTGCTGGGGTACGGTACGGACCGGTGGCTCCTCAGAGTGGAGTAACGTTCACAGCCATGGGATGAAGACAGAGACAGTGGACTGCCGAACTGTGCGTGAGGGTTTACAGATGGACACAGTGACCCTGCGGATGGCAGAAACCAGCTGCTTACTAGAGCAACAAAGAAAACGAGAGTCAATAGATGATTCCTTTTGCTCAGAAATGAAGGAAATTATTATAAATACAGTTGAAGCTGGAATTATTAGCCCTCCTGAGCTATTACCCCCTGTATATTTTCCCCCATTTTCTGTTTAATGGAGAGAAGATTTTTTTTCAGCACATTTCTAAACATAATAGTTTTAATAACTCATTTCTAATAACTGATTTATTTTATCTTTGCCATGATGACAGTAAATAATATTGACTAGATAATTTTCAAGATACTAATATACAGCTTAAAGTGATATTAAGGGTTATTTACATACCCTCTTGTCTCTCTGACTTGCACTAGGTTGCACATTTGCAACCTTTCTTAATCACTCCATGTCTCTTGGAAACATTGTGCATTTCAAATGCTTCATACAGGTGAGTGGACTTGACAAACCACCTGTAGAAACACTATTCTCTCTTATGCACCTGACACTTTATTTAAACTCCATCTAGCATGGACTCAATAAGGAAAACAATGTTTACTATAAATGTACCACAATCATGTTGTGCTGCTTGCTTGAACCTTAAATAACTGTTTTGCACAATGTTCACTTTTTATACTTCTTTTGCACAATATCCTGCACAACATTGTTCAGTCTCATGTAAAAGTACTTGTATAGCCTGTCTTATATATAGAGTTAAGTATCTTGTCTTATAATATACACTTGAAACCAGAAGTTTACATGCACTCTAAAAAAAGGAACATAACCATTTTTTCTTTAAATGTCTGATGGTAAATCATACTAAACGTTTACTATTTTAGGTCTGTTAGGATTCCCTAAATCATTTACATTTGCTAAATGCCAGAATAATGAGAGAAATTTTTTTTTTTGAGAATTTTTTGAGAAATTTATTAATTTCTAGACAGTCAGAAGTTTACACACATTTCCTTGGTATTTTTTAGCTTTGCTTTTAAACTGTATAACTTTGGTCAAATGTTTTGGGTATACTTCCACAAGCTTCCCACAATAGTTTGAAGGAATTTTGGCCCTTTCCTCCTGACAGAATTGGTGTAACTGAGTCCGATTTGTAGGCTGTCTTGCTCGCACAAGCTTTTTCAACTCTGCCCACAAATTTTCTATAGGATTGAGCTCAGGGCTTTGTGATGGCCACTCCAAAACATTCACTCTGTTGTCCTTAAAGCAGATTTTAACTAATTTGGCAGTATGCTTGGGGTCATGGTCTGTTTGGAAGACCCATTTGTGGCCAAGTTTTAATTTCCTGGCTGATGTCTTGAGATCTTGCTTCAGTATTTCTACATAATGTTCTTTCATCATGATGCCATCTATGCTGTGAAGTGGACCAGTCCCTCCTGCAGCAAAACAGCCCCACAACATGATGCTGCCGCCCCCATACTTCACAGTTGGGATGGTGTTCCTAGGCTTGTAAGCTTTCCCCTTTGTCCTCCAAATGTAACACTGGTCAATATGGTCAAACAGTTTAATCTTAGTTCCATCAGACCACAGGACATGTCTCCAAAAAATATTATTTTTTCCAGTGTAATTTAGCAAATTGTAATCTGGCTTTTTTGTTGATTCTGGCTTGTTGATTTTCCCATGTTGTCACACAAGTAAGCAGTGTGTTTGAGGTTTTCCTTAAATACTATTCTACAGTTGTGCCTCCAATTAACTCAAATGTTGTCAATTAGCCAATCAGAAACATCCAAAACCTTGACACCATCATCAGCTTTTTCAGAGGCATAATAATCTTATTGTATGTAAACTTGACTTTCAAGAAAAGTTATAACAATTTCTCAAAAAATCTCTTTCTCATTATTCTGCTATTAAGCAAAACAGAAACAAATTTGATCATTCTAACTTACCTAAAAGAGAAAACGTTTAGTCACATTAACATCTGACTTTTTTTAAATGGTTATTTCCCTTTTATACAGTGTATGTAGACTTCTGGTTTCAACTGTACGTTAGTTATGCATAGTTTTTTTTAAAATAGCTCTTATGTCTGTGTTGTGTTTGTATTTATGATTCATTTATGTAGCATCGTTGTCCTGCGAGATATGACATTTCGTTCCTCTGTATGTCCACACATTTATAGCGGAATGACAATAAAGCTTGACTTGTAAGTTAGGGTAATTAGGTAAGTTATTGTATAACAATGGTTTGTTCTGTAGACAATCGAAAACATAATGCTTAAGAGGGATAATATTATTGACCTTAAAATGGTATTTAAAAAAAATAAAAACTGCTTTTATTCCAGCTGAAATAAAACAAATAAGACTTTCTCCAGAAGAAAAAAAAATATTATAGGAAATACTGGAAAAAATTCCTTGCTCTGTTAAACATCATTTGGGAAATATTTGAAAAAGAAAAAAATTCACAAGGGCGAATCATTCTGACTTCAACTGTACCAGCACAACAATAAACATAGTGAAGAGGTTCATCCCCAATTTTAGAAATGATTTATTAAATAATGGAAATCCTGAAGAATCACATAATCAAGGATGATTATTAAATGATTAATCAAACTGTGTTTGCTTACATTGAGAATAACCAGACTGCTGACCTTCACTGACATCCTCAATAATGTCCTTATGATCACTTCTGAAAAATGAAAGACAAAAAATATAATGTTTTTATAACCAATATGTTTTTTCTTTATGTTGGGCTGGTTTTTAGAATTTGTCTATGGAAAAAGTTTTGAGTTTAAATTAAAAGTCTGAATGTTTTTTTTTTTTTTTTTTGTGGTTTTGTATGTTTAATATACTTAAGGCACAGGTGTCAAAGCCAGTTCCTGGAGCTCTGCAGCTCTACACAGTTTAGTTTAAACTCTGCTTCAACACACTTACCTGTAGGTTTCAAACAAGCCTGCAGGACTCAGTCTGATCAGGTGTGTTTAATTAGGGTTGAAACTAAACTGTGCAGAGCTGAGGCCCTCCAGGAACTGAGTTTGACACCAGTGACTTAAAGGCATAGTTCACCCAAAAATAAAAATTACTCTGTTTAATTTCCCTCAAGTGGTTTTAAACCTTTATGAGTTTCTTTCTTCTGTTGAACACAACAGAAGATATTTTGATGAATGATGAAAACCTGTAACCATTGACCTCCATTTGTTTTTTCCTATTATGTGAGTCAATGGTTAGAGGTTTTTGAACATTCTTCAAAATATCTTCTGTTGTGTTTTACACACAAGGAAGAAAGCCAAAGAGTTTTGGAACAAGTAAAGGGAGAGTAACTGATGACATAATTTTCAGTTTTGGGTGAACTATCCCTTTAAACATAGCTCAATATCCTAAATTTAAATATTTAAAATTAGATTTTATTTGTTTGATTGTGGAAACGTGTTAGAGAAATTGTTTCTAAATTTCATTAATAATTATAAAGAGTTCACATGTAACAAACTGAAGTAAACTTTTGAAAACAACAACAAAAACACTAATTATTTTACTCAAACTGATTAAAACATATTCAGTGGAGTAGAAATGCTTAATAAAATCTTATAAAAGTATAAAATATGTATGTACCTTTCCTTGGTATCCAGAAAAGCTTTGGCGAATGGATTGTATTTAATTTTGAGAGCTGTAATCTAAAAAACAAAACAAAAAATACAGATTTATCACACAAATTGTTAGTAGGCCCATGCAAAACACGTCCAAAGCAAAAAAAAAAAAAAAGTTAATTAGTTGTTTTGCTTAACCACCCTATTGACTTACCAGTCAAAAAAAATAATGCTTTTTTATCTTAAAGTTTAATGACAGAAAAAAAAAAAACCTATTTTAATTTTTGTTAAGGCTGTGCACATATAGGATACAACGATAAATAACAACATAAACAACACATAAACAGGGTTTCCGTGTGTCACGATCACCAGCGATCACAGCCAGAGATCGCTGGTAAACACGCACATTCACATGAACTACAAATCCACCATGTTCATGGACTACATATTCAGTCATGCCACACGCACACACCTGATCCAAGTCACCTTTGATTACACTCTGACAGCTGAAGCCACTCATGCACGGATTACATGGACTTTAAGTACACCTCACAAACACACAATGTTGCTAAGTCTTGTATCCTGAATAAGTGAACATTACGACGCGTTTCTCCTTGCCTTGCTTTCCTGAGTTTAGAAGACCTTTGCTTTGCTTTGATTATCCCTGTGTGCCTCCTGCATTGTTGACCATCTGCCTGATATTACGACTACGACTCTGGATTGCCCAAATACATCTGTTTGGTCCTGTTTTGACCACTGCTTGCCTGACCATTCTAATAAAGACCTGCATACGGATCCTTATTACACCATCTCAAAAAAAAAAATAAAAAAATCTACCAAACTCTATTTACTTTACCAATGTTTTTAAAACTAGGCTTTACTTGTTTCGACACATTTAAAATATGTGGCAAAGAAATAATTATTATGATGATTATTATTATTATTATTTGGGATGAGGCAAGTAAACCTCTTTTGCGCATGACCAACCGGCCCATTACAAAAAAAAATCCTTAGTGTTTAGCCCTGTATACGTGTGAAATTTAATTCATAAAGGTCTTAAATTTGACTGTGAAACTTGCAGAAACCCTGATAAACTAGTACAGGCACACACACACACACTAATCGGTTAGCCTACTTTAGCTTATAAGAATACTGTCTTGCTAAAAAAAAAACTTAATATACAATATAAACCTTTACTTTAGTTAAAAATGAGTGCTGCCCATTGATTAAACATTGATCAAAAATGCACACTGACGAGGAAAAATATTTGATTGAGGTAAAGTTGGTTTTATATTCGCACATTCATTCAGCGACAACTTGTGACATGCTGTTTACCATAGAATATTCGGTGTGAAATCACATTTAAGTATGACTTCAAAACAACATTTGCACTATTTAACTGACTGTGGACAATGTTGAACCTTGATAGTCGTTGGCTGCTAATGTGATTTCTGCTAATATGAAAGAATGCTTGTCTGAAATTATATTATTGAGAAGAAAGTCCGAATAGGCGAATTTATAAAACCAACTATACCTCAGTCAATGAAGAAACATCAACGTTACCTCTTCATTCTGATAGGCAGTAACTGCAATGAATTGTGTTTCGGGGAAAGAGTGAGTGGTGATCATCCTCTGTGGACCACCAACGCGCACTATGTGGATACGCGGCTCATATTTGTGCAGCGAGTTCAACATAATCTGTGGAGGGAAAGACACATTCAGGCTCTCGGTAGTACTTTTTGTGTGTGTTAGTACTAATGATAGTGTTTTACAAGCAAACTGGGCGCTCAAACAATAATAAAAAACTAAGAAAACTAATTTAATATGTGTCTTATATGCTGTGGAATATGTTTTTGTTGTTGTTTGTTTTAATTGGACTATTATGGAATTAATTTTGTGCCAAAAACGAACACAAATATACATTAACCAATAGAAAATACACTCAAAAATACAAAACAAGCAACCAAATGGCAAAAAAACATCGTATTAAAAAAAAAACTATTAGTTCGGTTCACTTTCGATGAACGCAGTTTTGGTTGAGTTTTATAATTAATTCCATGTAATAAAGTTTGATTAAATGAATAAATTAATGTCATGTGAAATGAGCTTAAACAGACGATAATCATGTACACTAACCTGCCCTCCTCCGTTGAGTTTGTTGGTGAGTTTGACTTTACTGAAGGACACGGAGCTTTTCATCCAGTGCGCGCCGAAGTTTGGCGAGTCCGGGTGGATGTACACGCAGCTCGGAGCTTGTGGCTCGGGTTTGCCGCCCGGTACCCACTCACCGTTCACATACTTCCACCGGTGGTTGTCCGCTGGGACGAAATCCAGTAAGAAAGAGTACATGGCGTTTGGATCTAGACCCGATATATTTACCTTTAGCACTGGAAACATGCGCCTGGAGGAAGCAAGAAACATTAACAAATCTAATCAAAAATGTAAAATAACTTGGCTTCTTTCTTTCATTCATTCTTTTTTTCTTTCTTTCTTTCAGTTAGCTCTTTAATGCAACTTTATACGAATAAACCTGTTTATAGGCTATATAGTTACACTGGGTATAAAAACTACACATAAATTAGCAGTTTTCCGCATTTTGTGGTTCATGTTGGTTCAATAGGCTACGGAAACTGTTACATAGCATATAGTTTTTACAGTAAAGATGCAAAAACCTCTAGGCTAAGTGGCATCTGAAGGTTTCTTCTAAAATGAGCATTTTCTCTGCCTCCTATGTTTATGTTCAGTTATTTCACTTTAAAAGCTATGAAAAAAACAGTACACTCTCAGAAATAAAGGTATGCGAGCTGTCAATGGGGTGGTACCTTTTCAAAAGGTAGCCTACGCATTTGTACTTAAGAGTCCATATTAGTACCTCAAAAGTATATATTAGTACCTAAAAAATTTTAAGAGGAACCCTTTTGTACTTTTTAGATACTAATATGTAACTTTGAGGTACCAATATGGACCCTTTAAGTACAAATGTGTACCTTTTGAAAAGGTACCACCCCTGTGACAGCTCACGTACCATTATTTCTGAGAGTGTGAAGTTACTAAACCTATACACAGGAGCCTTAGAAAAATGTGCATTTTAAAAGAACATTTCAGATAGCACTTAGAGGATTTGCATCTTCATATATACTATGACATTTTATGCAAAAAACACAATTTTTTTCGAAAACTGCATTTAATTATATACGTTATATGTGTGTGAATTAGGCTAAACAATTAAAGATACATATTAAAAATAAGTATTAAGTATTTTATCAGTGTTGGGGAAAGTAATATATTCAAATCTTAAGTCGCCTTTAACTGCCCCACCAAGAAAAAAAAATTGGATTGCATTTCTTAACTCCTAATGTCGCAAGTTAAGTTTACATTTTCTTTCAACACATCCCATAATTTCTAAAATTTGAACCAATGGCAGACATGTCGGTTTATGGTAAAAGTACCGGAATTAATACATATACTATGAAAAATCAGAAAATATAAAATGTAAGATCAATTTATTTAAAAACATAATCAAAATAAAACACTTTTGAACACTAAATCGCCTTTATTTTTTAGATGTATGCCATAAAATATTTCAGATTCTAATTTAACATGTTTTCTTGTTTTTTCACAATAAAACCAAAATCACACAGAGTTGTAAATTCTATAATACATACACTTTACTATAGTATTAGTATGGTTTAAAAACACTATGGTATTTACTAGATATTACTATAGTATTTTTAACACGTGGGAGCATCCTGGACGTGAACTCTAAAATAACAGATCAACACCAGTAGAGCTCTGCGTATAATTTGTCCACATCTTCGTCACATTTTTCTTCCTGAAACAAAGTATATGTCGGTTTATGGTAAAAGTACCTAAATTATTATATATACTATGAAAGTGTAAGACCAATTTATTTAAAAAAAAAAAATCTAAATAAAACACTTTTGAACACTAAATCATCTATATTTTTTGTTTAAGTGTGCCATAAAATATTTTAGATTCTCATTTAACAAGTTTTCTTGTTTTTTATTTACAATAATAGTAGTGCAACAGGATTATGTTTGTTAGATTTTTTTGTAAACCAACAATGCTGTGTGTATTTTAAACAGTCATTCTTTAAATTGATTTTAACAGTGATTATTTAAAACAGTCGAAATAATGTCAATAATTTGGTAGAGCAGGCAGTTAAACGGTTAATAAAAAGTAACAAAGTAATCCGAAAGTAGGCCTATGTGTTGCTATTTTTGCGTTTTTATAAAAGAAAATAGGCTTAGTAGAAAGTAACTAAATGTTAGTTACTTTTTAAGGAAAGTAATCTGAAAGTACTTTAGTCCTATGTATTGTTATTTTTGCGTTTTTATATTAAAAAAAAAAGGCTTAAGATAGTCTTAAAAATGTAATATATTACTTTTTTACTCAACACTGACTTTTATAACATAAGCTAATCAAACAATCAACATATCAAATAAATATTGGTTATATTAACAACCGCACATTTTATAGATGTAATTCTGCTGTTAATTACAACATATTGTCTGGCTAAAACAGAAATACCTGCCATTCTTGGTCACTATCATCTCATTCGTCAGTTCTTTGAATTTCTGCCAAAGTTCATTTTCATCCAATCCGACTTTAAGCTCTCTTTCTGTCGGATCTCCTTTCTCGCTGCCTGCTTGAAGCTCATTTTCTACCGCAGTTAATAAATGGTCCACCCTAAACTGAATGTTGTCAGGACAGTCACCGGACTCCATTCTATCATCCAAGAGGATCCAACGAGAAATATATCCAAACTCCGCGAGCTTAGTCAAAATACACCCAGAAGACTTGAAGAGGTGCAATTGAATACTTTACTCAGGTAAAACTCGCTTCACGAACTGCTTAGGAAGTCTCTGATTGGCTGGTCTCCGCTTTGATGCGTGCGTTCTGGCCAGTGATTGGTTCAGCGAGATATGGTGTAAAAGAAATACACATATTTGTGGTCATTTATATATATCCTGTGTATTTATTTATATATATATATATTTATTTATATATATATATATATATATATATATATATATATATATATATATATATATATATATATATATATATATATATATATGCAGATAGACAGGCAAATAGATAGATAGATAGATAGATAGATAGATAGATAGATAGATAGATAGATAGATAGATAGATAGATAGATAGATAGATAGATAGATAGATAGATAGATAGATAGATAGATAGACAGACAGACAGACAGACAGACAGGCAAACAGATAGGCAGATAGATAGATAGATAGATAGATAGATAGATAGATAGATAGATAGATAGATAGATAGATAGATAGATAGATAGATAGATAGATAGATAGATAGATAGATAGATAGATAGATAGATAGGCAAACAGACAGACGGATGGATGGATGGATGGATGGATGGATGGATGGATGGATGGATGGATGGATGGATAGATAGATAGCTGTTAACATGTAGCATTGCAGCTTAGCTAAGTTAATTTAACGGCCCTCAAGGGCTGTATAATGCAAGTCTTTCTAATAGTTAGGTGTTGACGAATGTTTTATAAGATGTTTATGAGTTTAAAGCCCGTGGGAAAGTTTCTCCAGAGGTGTCAACAGAGGAGGAAACGCTAACCAAACTCGACGAGCTGCAGGACAGTAATGGGCGTTCATAAAATAGCGTGAATGCGTCATCTTGGGGACATGAATTCCGGTAAAATTATCCGTGAAAATATCAAAGATTTCTTATCAACGACAAAACTTTCCGAAAATAATTGTATTTAAAAAAAATATCTGCATCTTAATACCAAACTATAGAATACGGTAATGTGAAATAAATGAAGACAGGCTTAAAATGTTGACATTCTTTCAGACTCATTACTAATACTACTAAAGCACTTTGTTTATAACTTATAGAAGTGATACTTCTGTAAAGTGTTAGGCCTACAATAACTACGAGTCTATATCATTTATTTAAATGTATTTATTGAGGAAATGTAGTAAATGAGAAGGTAAAGTCGGATGTTCTGTCCACTATACTATATTAAAGTACTTGGAGTAATCTGTTGTGGTGCTGCGGTAACACATCAACTATAGTAATATGTGCTGATGATCAATACTGTAATTTTCTAACTGTATACTACAATACACCATACCCAAATAGCAGAATCAACATTGAATAAATGTGTAAATATCAACCAAACTATCATCATTGAAACAACCCTGCTGAAAAAAACAGCTTAAACCAGCCTAAACTGGTTGGCTGGTTTTAGCTGGTCGACCAGCCTGGTTTTAGCCATTTCCATTTCCATGTCCAGCCTGGTTTTAGCTGGTCAGGCTGGAAAATGACCAGCTTAAACCAGGTAAAACCACCTTGACCAGCCTGGTTTAAGCTGGACATAGCTGTTTTGGCTGGTCAAGCTGGTTTTAGCTGGTCAACTCCCAGCCTGACCAGCTAAGACCAGGCTGGAAATGGCCAAAACCCCTCTAAAACCAGGCTGGTTGACCAGCTAAAACCAGCCAACCATCTTAGGCTGGTTTAAGCTGGATTTTTCAGCAGGGAACGTTAAAATTTATCAGTTTTGCCCCCTGAAATAGCCTAATGTTATTCCAATGCCGCTATATAGGTAAAAATGGCCAAATCAACATTAAATCACTATTTACATGTACGCTAAAACCAATATCGAATTACCAATTACCATCAACCAAACTAACATCGAGTTTATGTTGAAATTTAAAGTAGACCAGGGTGCTAAATAGATCAAAATAGTCACAACATCACCATTTTTTTGTCAACTAAAATTAAATCCTATTTTACACTGAAACCAACATTGAATAACTATTTAAACATCAACCAAATATCATTGAATTAATGTTAACATTTAAAGTAGATTAGGTTAAGCTGATTTTAAACTTACTGTTGTAAAAACTGCAGTATACTACAGTTTTTAAGTTAACAACTGTAGCATTCATTAACACAGAGTTTTAAAATCTATAAAACATACACTTTACTATAGTATTAGTATGGTTTAAAAACACTATGGTATTTACTAGATTTTATTATAGTATTTTTAACACATGGGAGCATCCGGGACCCATTCTAAAATAACAGATCAACACCAGTAGAGCTCTGCGTATAATTTGTCCACATCTCCATGTCACGTTTTCCGTCCTGAAACAAAATAAATTGTAGATAACTGAAATTTGTGGTATTATTGTCATATTGTAGTAATTTTAGAACAGATATAAAACACACTACCTCAAAAGAATGAGCAGTACAGATGTCAGCTAAACATAGGGGCAGTGTATGATCTAGACATGATGATGCAGAACATTCAGCAGAACTAGATGGTGATTTCTCCATGCTTTTTTCTGCTGGCTGAAAACTACATGCAAGAATGAACAGTTACACAGTTTGAAAGTGAACTGACAAACATGCCGTAACACTCTTCGTTCATAGTATTTCCTGACCTTGGTGTGAAATGTGTATTTGCGCTTTCTATGACGAATTCTAGGCTCTCAGATGAAGCATTTTTAGGGTCAGGCTTTGCAGGACATCTGGATTTCTGAGTTTGGACTTTGTGAGAATACTCATGCTCCATCTCCTCAAAACATGAAAAATGACAAGTAATAAATGAGCCGAAAAGCAATTTATAATAGGTGACTCAAAATAAATATTTGGTCAACAATTGCACATATAAATGCATCATTTATTTGGAAATAGGCTCATTTTACAAGTCTCCTAGGAGTTAAACAGTTGAGTTTTACCATTTTTTAATCTCTTCAGCCGATCTCTGGTTCTGGTGAGAGCACTTTTAGCTTAGCTTAGCATAATTCATTGAATCAGATTAGACCATTAGCATTTCACTTGAAAATTTAAAACATAAAAAGAGTTTTGATAATTTTCTTATTTTAAGTTTGACCATCTGTACTTACATTGTGCAAAATGATCAAAAATCTTATTTTTACTTTTTTTGAGTGAGATGCTAATGGTCTAATCTGATTCAATGATTTATGCTAAGCTAAGCTAAGCTAAACGTGCTTCCGCCAGACCCGGATATTGGCTGAATGGATTAACAAATGCTAAAACCCAAGTATTTAACTCTAGGGGACTTGTAAAATGAGCATATGTCCCACAAAGAGTGTTGATTCATGCTAAGCTAAGCTAAAAGTGCTCTCGCCAGACCCGGATATTGGCTGAATGGATTAACAAATGCTGAAACCCAAGTATTTAACTCTAGGGGACTTTTAAAATGAGCATATTTACCCTCAAAAAATGAGTGTCTCTTTAATTAAACAAAAGTGTGAATAAAAAATTAAATATAGAGTAGATCAATGAGGTTGAAAGGTGTATTTTTTCTGATGTTTAGTCTGGATAAATCATCGCTAAATATTTCCCTAGATTAAACACAGTCTAAAATCCTCTTCAGGGTTTCACAAAGAAAGAAAAAGGATAAGTAAATTTCATATTGGACTATTTAATCTGTCAATTAATCAGGAAGTTTGTAATGCTGAGAATGTTTGTGCATAACTAACCAATTCTCTGATGCGGAATCCATCTGTGACACGTGAACTGAGTCCAGTTTTTGCCATAATTCTTCTCACATAAAAACAGAAGAAGCTAAAATCAGCTTAAAATATCTATGCATGTAAACAGTGTTGGGTAAGTTACTTCAAAAAAGCATTTTATTACTGACTGCATTGTTAAAATGGCAATTTTTCTAATTACTTTGTCTGAAAAGTAACTTAGTTACTCAATAAGTAATTTAATTACTTGACTCAATACTAATAATCACAGAAATCCAAAGCATAGACAATCGAAATTCAACTCTAAGTTCTTTAAATATCAGTCAAACAGGACCTTTTAGTTTTGTTTAAAAATGCACTTATATTTTAAACAACATATTTATCAAAACTCAAAACATTTCAAATTAGGGACTCCATATTGCATACACATATTTTCTAAAATATTTCATTGTTTCTGATGTACAATTGAATCTTTTCAAAGTTGAAAAATGTAATTATGCAAAATATCTGCGTAACAAAACATATATTACAGTTTATGTGAATTTATACCTTGTATTGTTATGAACTAATTCATCAATTCATTTTTATTCCTAAAGGTGCAGTATGTAAGTTTGACACCCAGTGGTTAAACTAGGTATTGTTTTCCTTGATCGAAACACAAGCAAGCGCAGGTTGCCAGATTGACGACCAACAGCAGTGTGCCTGACTGATCAAGTCTAAACACTGATTTAAGGCTGATTTAAGTCGTTTTTTAAATAAAAGCAACGTCACGCAATAGAAGGAATATTCTCCATATTAAAAGGAGTTTTTGTGTTAATCAACACCTCAAATTGATATATTAGAAACGGCTTCTATTTCTTGCTGCTGAACAACAGGATAAACTGAATAAAGTGCATGAGGTGTACCTGAGCTGATCATTCTCAGTGTTAAATGCTAATAATGTGAGTTTAAATGCCATTTTACATGACATTTATTGCCATACTACTGAAAGCAGCAGCAGATAGTTCACCTCAGATCTTGAAAATAAAATAAATCGTTTGAACTTTAGAAGTGTGCAAACCAACACATATCAGTGATTCAGCATCTACATTTAATAATGTTAAAGAGGTTTAATATGTATTAATTAGATTATAAAGCAAACCACTTCGTTGGAGTGCAGTGAGTGCACTATTCTGTATTTCTGAATGGCTGTATTTAAATCTCGTGTTTCGTTTGGTGCAAACAGCCAAATTGCTCATCACTGCGTATCTTATCAAGAAGCGTGTTGTTAGGACACAGGGTTACAATGTAACCTGCTTACCTAATGTTTACATTTGTAATATTTATATTATTTGCTAATAATAACCACCTCATGTGGAACTCTGAATCTGCGTCTCATTTCGGATTCTGTTCTGTCCACCGGAGGTCACATTTCGGTCACGGGCGCACACTTCGAGAGCCTTTCTGACTGAATGAATGAAATACGCAGTTTTTACCAAGGCAACCCGGGGTGCTGAAATATAATTGGCTAAACTGGCAGTGAGCGGGTTAAATGACCAAAACAAAGACTGATTCTGTTTCAGCATGAATCGCACATTTTCAAAGCAGAATATCTGACTTTAGCTTTGTTTTTCAGATAAACCAGAATGTTCACTTAGCATGTTTCTGAAATATCTGCAAACATATTATGGTATTTTTAAGCATCTGGAATTGATTTGATAAATTTAGTCTTCTTTAGTTGAAAAAAGAAATTATCCTGCTAAATATATTTGTATAACAAAGAAAAATACAATTAAACTGCTTCTCTGAATTACTGCTGATTTTATGTACAGTATTTAAGCAAGTATATTATAAGTAACTGTAATTAAGTGACCTTAAAATTCAAAGTAATCCCACATATTTTACTTTTTCAGCGGGAAAGTAATTTACTGTAATTACAGGTACCAGTTAGTGTGTAACTAATTACAGCCAACGCTGCATTTAAATGGGATGTCTGACGTGTAAAAGTCTCACCTCTGGGTGTCAGCCATGTAAGAGAGTGAGAGGTTGTGCATTAATCTCATTTTCTGCATGATGTTAATGGTCTTTGACTTGATTGGTAGCACATTGCCTATCTGTCAAGATGAAAACAAAGCAACAATTAAAAATAATAAATAAATTCAACCACAACAAATGTTTGAACTCACAGATTCACACAAAGGTGACCATTTCATGAACACAAAATCCAGACTTGTGATTGTAACTGGTAGGTACTCTCGATTCACATTTAAAAGGACCTATTATGCAACAGTGTGTGAATATAGCCAGCCTCTAATGGTAAAAATGAATTAACTCTATTTTTTATAATCACACTTCATAAAAACATTTTGATTGACATTCTTCTTTTGTACGTGTCATCAGAGGGAGAAAGCTCCGCCCATTGGTGACAATCTTGCCCTCATTAGCATAAACAGCCCTAAGTGAGAAGCAGCCATCCATCATATATAGTCAAATATAATGTCAGCACCTAAGAGGCATTCAAAATATGGAGTTTTAAGATGCACAAATGAACACTGAATTCCTCACAGACTACCTACTACTACTACTACTGTTATTCACAGGTAAGCATTTGTGTGGTATTTTGAACTGAAACCCATACACACACTAGGAACATCAGAGACTTATTTTATATTGTGTAAAAAGGGGCACAGTGGGTCCACTGTAAGATCTTTGAATAAAAGTCTCTAATAAATGGATTAATGCCAATGAAGTTTGATAAAATGTCCTACAGATACCTTTTGATGCATACTGGGGTTGACTTCTTCTAGAAAGGTAGACTGCAGAGTGGAAAAATTAGGAACTTTGAGCTCCCGAGTAAAGATCTGTAGAGACAAAATGGAGAATTTTGGACAGTAGCATTATTTATTTTTATTTTTTTTTTGACTATGACAAATATTTAACTACAACACAGCTCTATTTAAGTGCAAGATGGTGTATTAGGGTCTGTTAGCACAATATTGCAAACAACTGACATTGCCATATTTTCAACACAGGCTCATTCTGAAAATGTAGCCCTATATACATTTCTGGAGATTGCGAATTATGTAGCCAGAAGTACGCATGGCTGCATTTCGTCTTTAAAATGAACGCTACGTGGCGGTATGACGCCGTTCCTTTTCGCACTTACTAGCTGATCGTTTACCCCCATATGGATGGCTTTTCTGCTGTTACCAGTTTGCCCAGTAGCTTGCCATGTACGTCGGCGGACTTGAGATCCAGAGAGGAGTTGAGCACGTCGACAGGGTTTGAATCTGGCGAAGAATGGTTCCAGAAAGCAGGTAAGACAAAAACAGAAGCCAAAAAATAAAATAAACAAGTAAATAACAGGGTGAGAATGTGGTAAAATCTGAAAACGTGGTAAAAATCAGGTGAAGGCTTTTCTTTTTCTGGATTGCTTTCTGTTGGTTGGGTTTAGGGAAGTGAGTGTGCAGGTCAATCGGTGCTTTTGAAAACATTATTGGTTGGGTTTAGGGAAGGAGGATGGTGGGTCAGTCAATCGGTCAGTCAGTCAGTCGACAGCAGCCTCTGGTGGATTTATTCGAGAACAGCAGGCGCAAATGGGACTCACGAGAGAAATTTGAGATCTGAAAAAGCATACACAGCAGCCTCTGGTGGATTCACGAAAACAAAAACTGCAAAAAACGTAGCTCCTGGAACGTATTTGGCGCTCTCCAGAAATGCATATAGCGGTACGTTTTCTGAATGAGCCTGGGTTGCATATTTTTCTGCAATACATATTGCGGTATGAGTACAATTCCACCAGATGGCTAAAATAGCTCTATTTGGAAAGAATTGTTTCGTTTAGATTGATTGGGGGATTTTGTAGGGGAGTTAATGATGCATAAAATATAATAAACTAATTAAAAGCATAAATTAATACAACAGAACAAAGATACAAAGTAAATAAACAGTCCTTTATGGTTTTCTGGAAGTTTAACAGTACTCTGGTACAGAAATGTAATAAATCTGTTGTAAAATACTGTATAGCAGGGGTGTCCAAACTCGGTCCTGGAGGGCCGGTGTCCTGCAGATTTTAGCTCCAACTTGCCTCAACACACCTGCAAGGATGTTTCTAGAAAGCCTATAAGAGCTTGATTAGCTAGCACAGGTGTGTCTGATTGGGGTTGGAACTAAACTTTTCAGGACACTGGCCCTCCAGGACCGAGTTTGGGCACCCCTGCTCTATAGTCTTCGCTGTATAATTAAATAAATACAATTAAGTTTTGTTAAAGCTATAAACTTTTTCAGTTCTTGTCCCCAAATGGTTTAAATTAGCTTGAACTCTTATAATCAAGACCTTAAAAACACATTCACTCCTTCACTCTATTAAGGTTAAACTTAACAACTCCATAAATCATGTGTTTCATATGCTTCTATAATCCCAAATGTGAATATTGGGAATGCATTGCAAAATCAACGCTGAAGCAATATATTGTGCAACCCTATAACACAATATAGATGGGTTTTTCTTGATCTATTCTATAGTTTCCTACTATTTGAGAAAAAAATGGTTTCTCAAAAAGGATTGTCATAAATGGCCCACCATTTTGACAAGTTTACCCAAGTTTGATGATTCAGACACTTTTTTCATGATTAAAATGCCTTGATTATGTCAGCATTGCGACAGGAATAGCATTCGCTGCGCAAAACATATGCCAGAGTAGTTGGCGATTCGTTCCACTGTGGCGACCCCTGATAAATCAGGGACTAAGCTAAAGGAAAATGAATGAACAAATTCATTAAACAAATGAACAAACTCCCAGCATTACGTTAAATAAAACAGGTAGTGAAATGTGTTTTGTGTATTCCTTCACTCATGATTATGTGTCACTTCCATGGGTTGGATCGTGTCAGTGGGACGCATCAGTCAGAACACAGAGGTGACAGAATAAGTGTGATCTCTCACGGTTGCTCTGTTCACCTCACAGTCTTCACAGTGTGTTGGTTCACACCCTGAGGTGACAGGACGCGAGCGAGAGAGCCATCTGGGAGAGCTGAACTGTTGATACAGACGCTTATTATCACACGTCATGCTATGAATGATATGGTGGCCGTATCATGAGCTCAACACAATCAAAACACACTCAAAAAAAATGATGCTTGCTGTTTGTTCAAACTATATCAGTGGTGGAAAATCATAATCAAGTAAAAGTAACTTTTGAAAATCATATATGCCATGTCACAAAAACTGCCTTCTTTCATCTGAGAAATATTGTGAAGTTACGAAGTATGTATCCATATCAGATGCAGATAAGCTAGTCCACGCTTTTATGACTTCTACGCTGGATTACTGTAATGCTCTGTATGCTGGCTGCCCAGCATCCTCTATTAACAAACTTCAGCTAGTACAAAATGCAGCTGCCAGAGTTCTTACCAGGTCTAGAAAATATGATCATATCACCCCAATGTTATCCTCCTTACGCTGGCTGCCTATTAAGTTTCGTATTGATTTTAAAGTATTGCTTCTTACCTATAAAGCCTTAAATAATCTAGATCCTGTTTATCTAACCAACCTTCTGCCTCGCTACAATCCAACCCGCTCTTTAAGATCTCAAAACTCAGGGCTTCTGGTAGTACCTAGAATAGCAAAGTCGAGTAAAGGAGGTCGAGCCTTCTCATTTATGGCTCCTAAACTCTGGAATATCCTTCCTGATAATGTCAGAGGCTCAGACACACTCTCAAAACTAGATTTATAAACCTACCTTTTTAGCAAAGCAAACACTCAGTGCATCACTTAGCGGCATGTTACATGAATGTGCCCCACGCAGGTTTTTGCATCTCGTTTATATACCCTATGAACAGTAGCTACGCTAATTATTCTCTTTATTTTCTATTTCCACCTGGGGATACTCATCCCGAGGCTCTCAGACTATGCAGCGCCACTGATTCGATCCAAGACCAGCGACGAGATGATCCCAAGGTTTTCATAATCCTGGACCAGGCCGTATCCTGAGCAGCGGCTGTGGTGGTCATGGAGTAGTGGAGAGCATGAGACTGATTCCTGTGACGCTCCAGGGATAGACGAGTCTTCGCTGAAGTCCAGCATTCTCCAGCCTCCGGCGCCTAGACTGCAGCTCTGCACAAGACGTTTGGCCATAGGAGAAATAGTCCTGCCCAACTGAGCCTGGTTTCTCTCGAGGTTTTTTAAATTCTTCACTTTCGCCAATTGGTGAAGTTTTTTCTTCGCCGCTGTTGCCACTGGCTTCCATGGTTCAGGATCTGTAGAGCTGCACATCGATGGATTTGCTCTTCAGTGTTTGGACTCTCAGTAGTGAATATTAACCCACACTGAACTGAGCTAAACTGAACTGAACTTAAACACTGAAAACTGAACTGACACTGTTTCAATTTACTATAATCTTCTATGTGAAGCTGCTTTGACACAATCTACATTGTAAAAGCGCTATACAAATAAAGGTGAATTGAATTGAATAAAAGTACCATTACTTGGCCAAAAATGTAGTGCAGGTAGAGTAAAAGTATCTGTGTATAAGTAAAAGGTGGCCATTTTAAAAGTACTCAAGAGAAGCGAGTATTACGATGTGAATGGTTTATTTATGAAAGGTGTTTACATAATATTTGTGCATGTGTGTGTGAAAATGTAACATTCTGTAGGGAATTAATTGATTAAGGCCATTTGGTGATTTCAGTTCTCATACACTCGACATCATCCTTATCTAAACCAATGGTCTCAAACTCAGTTCCTGGAGGGCTGCAGCTCTGCACAGTTTAGCTCCGACCACTTCCAACTCACACCTGCTTAAAGCCTCGGTCACTCTGCACTTTTCTCCCCATAGACTTCCATTCATATGCACGTGAATGCGTCAGACCGGAAACGCAAGCTCGTGCGACAAGTTTCGCTGTTCGCTGCGTTGGAAAGTTCAAGCTTGGTGAACTCTGACCTGTGAAAAAGCATCATGTGATTGCGTGAGACCAATCGAAGATCAAAACATGACTTCTCAGGACAGAAATTTAAAATATGGACCAACTGCTTGCTTTTTTAATGTCTAATCATCTTGTTTAATCCTGCCCCTGCGAATTTCGCATGCTCAAACTCTAGTGTGACACCAGAGTTTGTGCATGCGAATTTCTGTTGTACGGGATTAAACAAGATGATTAGACATTTAAAAAGCAAGCAATAGAAAGAAAAAACATAGGAAGATCAAGGTGCTCCAGTATTGGCCAGCCCAGTCACCAGATATGAATATTATTGAGCATGTCTGGGGTAAGATGAAGGAGGCATTGAAGATGAATCCAAAGAATCTTGATGAACTCTGGGAGTCCTGCAATAACGCTTTCTTTGCCATTCCAGATGACTTCATTAATAAGTGATTTGAGTCTTTGCAGAGATGTATGGATGCAGTTCTCCAAGCTCATGATGGAGTCAGACACAATATTCATTCTGTTTCCACTGCACTATGACTTTATATTCTATACTGGACATTATTTCTGTTAAGTGACAAGACTTTAGTTTAAGCAAAGTCAGACCTTACTGTCCTAATTAAATAATAAAAAATCAAGGCATGATCATATTTTATTGTGGTAAAATAAGCATAATCTAGAGGTCTTTGCCTTTCATATAAGCCACTTCTGATACTAAATGATCAACTAGAAGTCAAGTATTTGTTGATCCTAAAACTTAGATAGGCAACAAGACTTGTTATTTGAATACAACAAAGTATTCAGCTCAAAGGCTAATATGACTAAAAACCGAAACATTTTTCTCATATAAGTGTAAGTTGAGCGATGTTTGGACATCTTCTGAAGGGCTATCATTTTCTCACACATGCACACAGTGTCTGTCCACGTGATTGATGCCTTGGAACTTTTTCCCAGGTGGATCTGACAGTGTTTTCTTGTGTGATGCAGTTATACCCCCTGACTGCAGGTTCTGCCCAGTGTTTACCATCCCCGCTCCCTCCTCCAAACTCAAGCTCTGTTTGCACGTCCTCTCTGACAGGGAGGTGTGAGAAAAAAATGAACTGTTTGCGTCTTTCTACAAGTTCGATTCTCAACCCAAATTCACTGCTCTTACTCATTGTCCTCCTCATGCCATCTAAACTCTTGCAGTAAACTAATTTAACATAATTTTTCACATAAAAGGAAACCTAAAAATGATAAAATCCCTTCAATTTTCAACATAAAAGTTTGACTCTTCAATATCAAATTGACTTTAAATAGTTCTCCTGAAACAATAACCGCATTTCCACTGTTGGGCCAGTGCGAGCCAGGGCTTTTATCGGGCGAGGGCCGGGCCAATCGGGCCCAAATCATATCACATTTCCACTGTCAGGCTAAGAACTCGCAGCGCGTCACGCAAACCCTGCCCCCAGAACACCCCACGAATCAAACATCCCACAATGTTGAAGCTGATCTCACGAAGCCTGATCTCACGAGGAAACGTAAGTATTTTACATTTTGTCAGTTTAGTGGCTGATTCGTACGAATTCGTCATATGAAAATGTACGATTTTAAAAAGGAAGCGTGGCACCCAACCCCGCCCCTAAACCCAACCGTCATTGGGTGATGAGCAAATTGTACTAAATAGTACGAATTAGATCGTACGAATTCAAACGAATCAGCCACTAAATCAAAAAGTTACGATTTGCCGTGAGATTGTGTTGGTTCAGCGGGAATCAGACAGATAAAGCACACCATCGTATTATCACGAAACAATTAAAATGGAGACAACTGAAACAGGCAAATGACACAACACTGTACAGCATTACATTATATGTCTATACCCATAGGCCTTTGTATTTTCATTCATTATTTTTGCTTACTCGCCGACCGACTGTTGGCATCGTACATCGAGTGGTCTTACCACTAACGAAGGGGATGACTCAGCGCACCATCCATAATATAAAACCACAGAAATTTATCCTTTAATAATTCCATATAAAACGTTTTTATAACATCCTCGTTTCGGCAGAACGGCATATCTAGACTGATTCTCCCCAAAGCATTTAAAATATTAAATATCCTTCTGATAAAGCTCTACATTTGAAATTTATTTTTTAAATTTTACCACGTCATAAAAACATAAACATTTATTTGACAAAGAGTTTTGTGAATTGGCTATATAGTTCTTTGAAGATTCAAATATTCTTGATGTTGAAAATAGATATATTTGCAAAGAAATGGCAGAAAATAGATTAATTATAATTACACAGAACAGGTAAATTAAACAGCAGAGCTTTAATACAAACATTTTTTAGAACAAACCCTTTAACTAAAACGTTTGGAGAATATATCTATTTTTTATGTAGTTTATAATATAAATTCTTATTTTACAATCATTATAGTTCGTCTTCATAAGTGTCTGTAAATGTATTTGGTGGATATAGAGGGTAAAATAAGTATTGAGCACATCAATATTTTTCTTAGAAAATGTGTTTCTAAAGGCACTGTAAAATTTTCACCAGATGTCAGTAACAGCCAAAGTAATCCGTACATACAAAGAAAACGAATTAGTTTAAAAATCAAGTTATATGTAATAAAATGAAATGACACACAAACACAGTATTGAACACATGAAGAAAGAGAGGTGTACAAAGACATGGAAAGACCAGACAGCAACTGCAAATCTGTCAGTAGTTAAGGTTTGGACCTTTTAAACTCAAAATACCCACATAGCAAATGTTTTCCGGCCCAGCTCCGGGCCACTCAATAACTTTTCCCTCGGCCCAAGTACCGCAAAGAATGACAGTCCTAAAGTGGCCCATAACTGGATTAAAGACAAGGGCCACACATGGGCCATAACTGGCCCGAATCTCAGCCGATTTATTACCCTTAACTGGCCCTGAACTGGGCTAAAACAGGTTTATTATTGGTACCGATTCTCAGCTATAAGTTAACCATAACAACACCACCCTTTAACCAGAAACCCCAAAAACTGAGCCATAACCCAGTCTAATGTTACCTAAACAATGAGAACAATCACTACACTAATCTGGGCCACACACCTCCCATCCACAACTGGCTCAAATGTAGTTTGCCGTCATGTATGCAGTGCCATCATTGCCATGCATGGCCCACATTCGGCTGACATTAAGCATGCCAGTGCCGGCAACACGACAGCAGTGCCATAATGAGGCCACATTTGGGCCAAGTCCGTTTGCTATGTGGGTACTTGTAAATTTTGATGGTAAAGATGGGAGTAAGAGACCATATTCTACAGTAAATGTTTTTCTGATATTAGTGAAAATCACAATAACAGTAAAAACATAAATGTGGAGTGCGACACAGAAATTATAGACTATTAACAAATGTGTGTATCCACAACCAGGCTATGCACAGTAATTTGTGATCCTCAGCATCTTTATTGCTCATCTGTGACTCGATCCAGCCATGTTATGCATGAATCTGTGGGTGGAGCTATATAATCAGGCATTGATATTCTTTGGTGGAGGCGGTGTTCAAAGTCTGTGTGAACCAGAATTTGCTGAGACTTTTAATTCAGTATGTTGATGTACTTCCAGCTGAAACTGAATAATGAGAAGAGAGCAGGGCATCTTAAACCAACGTCATATTGACATCAAATACTGACATTTGTTCGCCAGGTATGGCAACCAAAATTCAACGTCTGATAGATGTCATAGTGGTAACATCCACACAAAGTCAAGCTGTAGCATCATTAGACGCTGATCATTTTTTGGTTGTTTTTATGTTGCATTGGAAAGTGACCAAATCCAACATTTGTCCGAAGTTGGACACTGACGTCAACCCAATTTTCAATTCCACCCAAAATGCAACGTCCCCTGATTTACAACAATAATCTGATGTCATGTTGACGTCCTGTGCCTGCTGGTTGTAGCTGAAACTGCCAAACTGATGTCAACACAGAAGAAGGACGGTCACTCCAAACGCAAAAGCAAACGCTCAGATTTGGATTGAAGACTACCAAACCATTTTAACCAACTTATGACATCATAGATAGGTGTATTTCAGGATCTGACTTTTTTTTGGACCTGATGTCTATAAAAGCTTTTATTTCAGTAACAATGGTGATTTCAGTTCTGAAACTTACAGTATATTGTTTTGGCATGATGACCTCTTACATATCAAAAGCTCAAGTAAAAGTTGATTTCTCACATCATGACCCCTTTAAATACATCTGATTAACAAGCACATGACATTTTATGCATGCGTGTTTTCCACTTTTATGCTTACTAGGATCAGAGACGCTGTGCTTTGACACTTACCTCAGGAAACATGAGCTCAATTTCGTCTTGTCCCGAGGTCTGTTTACACTGGAAAGCGTTCACTCCACCCCCTTTTCCCCCTGTTAGTGAGACTGGCATCTGTGAAGAGACCAACAACAAACCGACAACAATTTATAGCAGAATTTCACAATATCTCTTTTAGAGCTGCTTCACTGATGATTATTCTAATTTACAATGTTTTACTGACTCTTTCAGGGTGTCTTCAGGGTAAATGCAGACTTTTTTACATTTACATTTAGCACACTCTTTTGTCAGGAGCGACTTACAATTGAGGAGGCATTCAGTGATTCAATAAGAATTAGCAATATACAAGAACCGCTAATAATACACAAACTGTTAGTACTCTGAGAATTAAGTGCTAGGGTAAGGAGGGTTTTTTTATATAAAGACAAGAGTGTTTCTACAGGTGGTTTGTGAAGCCCACTCACCTGTGTGAAGCACATTTTATACATTTATTCCCCCCTGCTAAACTCATAAGAAGATAGTCTGAAGAATGTTTCCATGCAATGGAAGTTACTCAGTCCTATTGACCCCCCCCCCCCCCCCCCCCCCCCTGCAAAAAAATATTTTTCTTACTTAGAGCTTTTGTCTTCTTTCTAGTCCAAATATCTTCAAATTCTAAAACCAAGAAGCATTTTCTAGACAAGATAAATATTGTTTTGTTTTGTTTTTAGAAATAATATGTCAAAATGTAGTGTGTTTTTCCGTAAAATAAGCAAAATAATCTTGAAAATACTTTCATTTTACTCTACTAGCTGTAATTTTAGCTTGTTGTAAGGAAAAACTCTCTTAATTTTGACCTAATATTTCTGAAAACAAGACACTATTTTTTGCTTGTCTAGAAAATGCTTCTTGTTTTAACCATTTTAGACATTTGGGCTAGAAACAAGACAAAAACTCTACACAAGAAAAGCATTGTTATGCAGTGAAAGACCCTCCTATAATTTTACATGAATTTTCCTTTTTAAAGTTTGAATAACTGGGCACGATCATAAGGAGCGATATGATATTGCTTTGTGTTTTTCTACAGGTTCCACTTTCATCTGATTTAAGAAGATCTCCAGCTTTTTCTGTGTTTAAATCATTTTATCACGGTATTATAAAGCAATCCAATAGGTATAGTAACATAAAATTTAGAATAAAGATTATAAAATAAAATAAAGAAAAGACGAACCTCACATTAACAAAAAAAACCCCAGAGCAAATAAGTAGAGCAAACAAATAAAACAAACATATAAATAAACAGAACAACCCCTTACCTCCCATCCCTGAGACTAAAACATTCCACACTGATGGTATGGTCAATACTGGAGGATTAATTAGGTTACAGAATCAAGATATAGGAGAAGAGGAGACCAAAGTTATCCAAATTACTTACTAGCAGGAATCAAATGTTATCCAGATGGATTACCGTAATCATTTCTTCCAACCAAAGTTTAGCTGGTGGGGGTTCTGTTGATTTCCAGATCCTTAAAATAAGTTTCTTTGCCCCAATAACACTTTTTAAGAGGCATGGTTTTCTCTGAAATACCAAATATTACAAGATAAGGGTCAGACTCTACTTTCATATCTGACAGAGTTTTGAATATTTCTCTCCAGAATGAGATTAACTTAGGACAGAGAACTCTCCAGCTTTTTCCTCACTTTGCAAGACGATTAACCCTGAGTGATATGTGCGAGCAAACGGAGGGATGTTAAAATATTCCTAATGATGTGCTACTTCTCAAGAAGAGCCTGGGACACAGCCCGGCTCACACCCGATAACACTGCACACCCGGGTGAGGACACACTTTGTCTGCTGGGTGCAAAACCGGCCCTCCTGAGTACGGACAGCCACTAGCAGACCTGTACAAAACACACTTGTACACTGCAAAAAAAAAAAAAAAAAGATTTTCTTACAGTTTTGGTCTCTAACAATTCTTAAATCATTAAAATAAAACAATATTGTCTTGTTATAGTATTGTCTGAATGAATAAGTCAAAATTAAGTGAGTTTTTCCTTATAATAACAAGCTAAATAATCTGCCATTGGAGTAAGCGTAATAATTCACAACAAAAAACAATATTATGAGCGGCACAGTGGCTCAGTGGTTAGCACTGTTGCCTCACAGCAAGAAGGTCGCTGGTTCGAGTCCCGGCTGGGCCAGTTGGCAGTTCTGTTTGGAGTTTGCATGTTCTCCTCATGTTGGCGTGGGTTTCCCCCACAGTCTAAACACATGCACTGTACGTGAATAGGATAAACTAAATTGGCCGTATAGGGTATGAGTGTGTGTGTGAATGTGAGAGTGTATAGGTGATTTCCAGTATTGGATTGTGGCTGGAAAGGCATCCGCTGCATAAAACTTATGCTGGAATAGTTGGCGGTTCATTCCACTGTGGCGACCTCTGAAATAGACACTAAGCCAAAGGAAAATGAATGAATAAAACATTAGCAGATATTTTTGCTTGTGTTAAGGAAAAACTCACTTCATTTTGACTTATTATTTAAGAAAACAAATCACAAATTTTCGCTCGTCTAGAAAATGCTTTTTGATGTAAGAATTGTTAGATATTTGGACTTGAAACAAGACAAAAACTCTACGTAAGAAGGTTTTTTTGCGGTGTAAGAGCGGTGTAATATAGCTATAGACTCCACAAACTTTGGATTTAAATCAAATGTTATGGGAAAAAAACATGACTAAGTTGACTAAGACAGAAGGAACAGTTTGTTCTTCATATTTTCCCTTTCAACTCTGTGATGATTGTTTGAGCAATGTTCCTCAAACATATCCGACTCTCCATCCTGAAAATAAAACGGTGCGAAATTCAACAAGGCAGATCGAGATTGTGACTCAGTATCTCTCATAGAAACCAAACAATCTGAGGTAAATATAAAAAGACATAGACACAAATGTATAATTTACAGATCTTAGATATCTCTATTTCTGGACTCGGCACAAAAAACTGTTGTGGCTGTGAAGTTTAACAAGCTGAACAGAAGTTTA
This sequence comes from Danio kyathit, assembly GCA_903798195.1. Taxonomy (NCBI): domain Eukaryota; kingdom Metazoa; phylum Chordata; class Actinopteri; order Cypriniformes; family Danionidae; genus Danio; species Danio kyathit. The sequence goes on along the minus strand of LR812531.1, from coordinate 5,596,568 downwards.
TTAGAGGTTAAAATGTGTAGATGTTCAAAATCCAGTCATCATTTACTCTCACTTCACTTGTTCCTTTTTTTCCTTCTGTACACAGTAGTAGATATTTTCAAGAATGCTGCCTAAACTGATAATCATTGACTTCCATATAGTATTTGTTTTTCATACACTCTCAGAAATAAAGGTACGCGATCTGTCACTGGGGTGGTACCTTTTCAAAAGGTACAAATTTGTACCTAAAAGGTCCATATTAATACCTCAAGGATATTAGTACCTAAATAGTACAAAAGTGTTCCTCTTAAAAATTTTAGGCACTAATATATACTTCTGAGGAACAAATATGGACCCTTCAAGTACAAATGTGTACCTTTTGAAAAAGTACCACCCCTGTGACAGCTCGCATACCTTTATTTCTGAGAGTGTACTATGGAAGTCAATGGTTACTGATTTTTAGCTTTCTTTAAAATATCTTCTTATTCATTCAACAGAAAAAACTCATAAAAGATTAAAATCACATGAGGGAGAGTACATAATGAGTAAATTAAAGCTTTTTTGGTGAATTATCCCTTTAAATGCAGAAATTGAAGGGATAGTTTACCCAAAATTTGTAATCTACTTATTATTTACTCACCCTTGTGTGGTTTTAAACCTTTATGAGAAAATAGATATTTTGAAAATTGCTGGTTGATGGTATCCATTGACTTCCATAATATTTTTTCCCTACTACAAAAGTCGATGGTTTCCATCAACCAACATTTTTCAAATTATCTTCTTTTGTGTTCAAAAGTAGAAAGAAAAACCGGTTTTGAGGAAGTGAAGGGTGAGTAAATGATGACAGAGAATTATTTTAAGAGGAACTATAACTTTATAATGGAAACAAATGAGTCAACTGCTGTCAATAAACTGGATTAGCACAGCTTAAATAATTCAGCTTTGGAAGAATTTGAGCAAAAAATATTTGACTGCAAATAAATAACAGATTCTAGTATCTTAAATCCAGCCAGATCTCATGAGGAAACGCAAGTATATTTACGTTTTGTCAGTTTAGTGGCAAATGTATGATTTTAAAAAGGAGGCGTGGCACCCAACCCCACCCGTCATTGTGTGATGAGCAAATCGTACTAATTTGTACGAATTAGATCGTACAAATTCATACGAATTAACCACTAAATCAAAAAGTTACGAATTGCAGTGAGATTGCATTGCTTAAATCTGAATGTCTTTGAGATATTACTCTGAAAAAATAAATAAAATAAATGTATACTAACTGCTGTGTAGAGGAAACTTGAGATATTGAATAGATCTCAACAAGAAATATCTACAGTGTCAATCAATCTTTTCTGTACACTTGGAAAGGTTGTTTAAAGGGATAGTTCACGCAAAAAATTAACATTTGCTGTTTATTTACTCACCCACAGGTCATCCAAGATGTAGGTGCTTTTTTTTTTCTTCAGTAGAACATTAAAGAAGATTTTTAGCTGAATCCATGGTCATTGGTGGTTTATATAATGGCAAAAACACAGAAAAAAAAAGTCCAAATCAATAGCCATGGCTCCTGATGACACACTAAGGTCTTGTGAAGTTAAACGATCTGTCCGTGTATGAAACTGAACATTATTTACAATATTATTAGCTTTACTCCATAGTCTGGATAGTCAGATATCGGCGCATGTGCGAATGTAGTCCAATTGTAATCTGGTTGCTTTTGTTTAAAGCTAATATTATTGTAAATAATGTTCAGTTTCTTACACGGAGCGATCATTTCGCTTGACAACACCTCAGTGTGTCATCAGGAGCCATGACTATTGATTTGGATTTATTTGTATGTTTATTTTTAATCTAAAAACCTGTCACCATTCACTCTCATTATATGTATTAATGTTCTACTTACACTTCTACTTAAAATAATTGCACCTGTGGCTGAGTGAATTAACAGAAATCTTTTCTTTTTAAGTGAACTATCCCTTTAAATTCCAGGGAGATCTCTTTTTTTTCCCCCAGCTCATCCCCTGACCTCTGGCATGATGTGACATCCCAGGCCAAATTGGTCAGTGTCCTTTGTGTGTGAAATGAATTAGACATTCTCTCCTGGGTGATGTTTGTCCATGCATGTGCTGACTGAAGAAGATCCTCCGCTGCTGTTTGGACATCTCACTGCTACGCCAACAATCAATTCTCTTTTCCCATTGACTTGAGGTTACACTGGCTTCCAGCAGAAAGTGTGTTTGTGTAAGGCCAGAAGGGCAAACAGGATGGGCAGAGAAGAGAGTTGCATACCTATATTCAACTGCGGCAGCATTTTAAACAGTCCAAACAGAGGTTCATTTAGGCAATCTGATACATGGAAATACAGTGCCCAGCATATATAAGTACACCCCTCACAAATCTATCTTTTAAATTCATATTTTTAATAGGAAGCTGTCCAATATTATATTTGTGCACTTACATTAGATTAGTCAGTACTGAAGCCAAATCTGGAGCTCATCTAACAAAATAACTTATCATAACGGTCCAAAAACTAGTACAGCCAAATTTATGTTACAGAAAAATATTAAATAAAAAAAAAAAAAAAAAGGGGGAAAAAAAAAAAATCAAGAGAAGCAAAAAAATAGAAAAAAATTAGTTGAAATTTTTTAGGTTGTAATTTGTTTATGCAATATTTTGCTTGAATTTAATTGTATTCTCTTTCAGTTTCTGAATATGTTTGGTGACTAAAATATTATTTTAATAAATATATCTGTTTAATAAATCTGTTTTGTTTAAATGCACCAAAATACATGGCCTATATTCAACATTTCCAACATTACTAGCCACTCGCCATTTTTACTAGCCACAATTTTGTTGTGGGGAAAATATATTTTATATGCATAAATATGACGTTGACACGCTAAAATTATTTGATTTAGATTTTGTGTTATGTCCACATGCCTCCTCATTCATTTAACTTTTTGTGTGTCATGTATGAGCAAATGGACCATGGTTTCATAGTGTTGTGTTACAATTAGTTTTTATTTCACATCACTTTTCAGAGCTCAAATTAATGATTTGAACACCAAACATAAATAAATTATTATTTCGTATCCACAAATTTTAAATGTGTCAAAACAAGCAAAATATAGCTGCATACTATTTATTTAACAAAATATTTCTTTAAAAAAAACAAAAACAATTGACATTTAAAAAATAACTGCTGTAGTGTATCTAAAACTATGCACAGTAATCTGTCCTGGCTAAAGGTCCCAGATCACCAGTTAACTGTACATAAATAGGGAGTTAATCTCATATTACAGCAATGTTATTGTAAAAAATGATAAATCATATTACCAAAAATACCTGTAAGCAAAAGAAAGCAGGTGAAAAACATTCCGTGTGTGATAATGAAAGGATGATCACACACAAGGTTAACACTAGGCCAATTAATAATCTGTTCAAAGAATGGTTAAAGCGAAAGTAATCAGTGCTGCTTACCAAAAGACAAATCTGGAGCTCTTGAAAGCAGCAAAACTATGGGTGCAAGAGCATCACTTTTTGTCTAATCTATTTGAAAGAGAACCGATCACACCAGTTGCATTTCTAGGCACGGTTGTTTCACGCAAGGAAACGGGAGCGCGCACGCGTTTTAAACAGGTGATGTGATGCGCGCGAGTGATCATCCTCTCATTCGGTATTCAGCTGCTTTCTTTTGCTCCAGCAAACATAATTAGTTTTGTCAATCTTGCTGCTTCTCGATTCTAAGATCACATTTGCACGCATGTTGGGCCATTTTTATTGTCGTACCCTGATTTGAAGAAAACTACAATTTAAAAATGATTTTTAACCAGCCAAAGTGGCTAGTGGCGGTGGCTGTCTAATGTAAAGCCCTGTATGTCATTGATGCAACATACAGTTGAAGGCGAAATTATTAGCTCCCTGGAAATATATGCAAACGACAAACAGTAGTCAACATTTGAATTGGATCAACATTTTCATCAAAGCTGTCCTAAAATTATTGAACGACACCCATTCTTGTCCTAGAGCAATTTTCAAGAACATTTTTGATTCACTTCGAATATTGAATACTGTATATGACATACAAGTTCATATTTGAATTTCACACACAGATATGTCATTCATGCAACATACAGTTGAAGGCAAAATGATGAGCCCTCTGGGGATATTTTTTATTAGAGCTGAAGATCTTTGTCCAAACCCGACGAGACACGACATGTTCGGGTGGGTTCTGGCTTCAATTCTATCATTTTAGATGGGGTCGGGCCTTTGGGATGTGGTGGAACGGGAGATTTGCATCATGGATGTGCAGCCGACAAATCTGCAGCCACTGCGTGATGCTATCATGTCAACATGGACCAAAGTCTCAGAGGAATATTTCCAGTATCTTGTTGAATCTATGCCATGAAGGATTAAGGCAAAAGGGAGTCCAAATCCGGTACAAGTGAGGTGTACCTAATAAAGTGGCCGGTGAGTGTATATTGTACATATGTGAGATTCAAATATGAACTTGTATGTCATATAGGTAATTTGCATATATTGCCATATATCAGATTGGGTTTCATTGTTAAAATGAACTTAAAACCATAGACTGTAAAAGATATGGACGTAGTATCCGTGACGTCACCCATAGGTTTCTGAAGAACGCTACAAGTAGGTGTGGCCAACCGTCGCCATTTTGTTTGCGCGTCATCGCACCAACCAGGGCAATACCAAACAAGGGCAAAGAGGTGAAGTGTGAGCGGAGCTACAGAGGCCTGCTAGCATTTTGCTTAGATGGGCTTTTCTTTGGGAGAATGCTTAATACTTTATTACCTGCGACTCGTTTGTCTTCTGACCACATGTGCTTGGTTGTATACTATATCAATAAAGTGTTTAGTCTTTTTAAAACACTGCTGTAATGCATTGCTCTTATGACGTTTTTATACAGGAGGAAAGTGCAAATTACTTCCAAACACTTAAAATTTAGCTTGTGTTGGTAAATGCAAGGCTATTTATGAAATCCAGGCATAACACTGTATGACATGTTTCAGATGACTGTTCTAGAGCCTACAGCTAATCAATCTGTCAGATTCTGGAGCGCATTACAGGTCTAAAGAAAATTATAAATGATACATTTATAGAGATGGTATAAGTATATAATTTCACACACAAATGGAGGCCACACAAATGGAGGAAACTTGAATGGTTTGTGAGCACAATAAAATGAACACAGCATGCCATATCATCTAATAATTGTAAGAAATAATTCCAAAAGGCAATTGACTGTGTAAAGTCACATTAAACAAACCAAAAATACGATGAATATGCCGAGTTCAGCGGCTAATCAGCCGGAATTAGCTGAGGTGAAGTGACGGTGACCAGCGAGACCTAGCTGTCACTCAAGTGGCCACGCCCTTAATTATGCAGACTTAATATAACCTAATATAAAGGGAAACGGATGAGTTATAAAAACTTCACCCCCCTCACAGTTGTCATGAAGGGTAATATTAGCTATATGAACCAAAATCGTTCTTTGTACCAGGTTGTAAACACCTTTTTTTCTGCTGTAAAGTTGGTCATTTTAACAGTGGGGTCAACAGAAATGTGCTCTATTGTGGAGCCAGGACTAGCGGAATTTTGATAAATTGCAGTTTCAGTTACTTCTGTATTTGCTTCACGAGGGAGAGCGGTAGGTTGCCGCTTGCTTAAAACAAATACACAATAAATCATAGCAAACAAAAAGACTGAGTGACCTGCTGCTGAATGAGTAGAAACGTACAGGTTTGTGTTGTGCTGTGGCGTCATCATTACGTCTGATCTGGAGTTTTGGTAGAGATCCAGACTTCAGTTTTAGCAGGTCCTCAAGTGTCACGTCTGGGCTGCTGTGTTCTGCAATTACAACAAATGAGCAATCAACGCAAAACAGGTATATATTACAATAGCCAAAATACACCAAGAAAAGGATGCTTCACCCAAAAATTCAAATTCCCTGATCATTTATTTTCCTTTGTGTGGTTTTAAAATATGGTTGCATTACTATGGAAGTCGATGGGTGCCAGCTAACAGCATTTTTTAAACAATCTTCTTTTGTGTTCAACAGAATAAAGATACTCAAACAGGTTTTAAACAAGTGAAAGGAATTTTCATTTTTTTATTATCCCTTTAGTTTCTATTCACATACTGTCCATTTCAATGAACTGAGCCACTAATTCAGCATTTGTTTACATGTCTTAATAAGCATAAAATGCATATAAATGTCAGTAAATATCGCTCTTTTGTGCAACTTATTGCATCTGATTCCTAAAATTCATACTATAATGCACTTAATGTTTATAGCCAACTTGGTGCAATTAAATATTTGGTTGAAATGATGGTGAAAATTAGTTAGATGGCACACAATGGTATTTTAAAATAATTGTATTTTATTCCAAATACAAGTTATTATTCTTATTTTTTACAGATACTGTAATATAATATATAATATAAAATATAATTGTTTTTGTCTCTTTTTTTTACTGTAATTTGCCATAAAATTCATAAATAAACAATCTTATTATTGACCTTATTCTGCAATGTGGAAGTGTGCTCATTTTTCAGATGGCAGAAAATGGTCAAAGACTTGCTTTACAAACCAACTGTGTTCTATACATAAAATGGAGAATAATATAATAAGAAAATATCAGTTTGCAACACCAAGCAGCTTAACCAGCTGTTTTAACATTTAAAAATCAACAGAAGTGAATGAGAGCGGAAGTCTCGAGCCAAAAAGATTCCAATGGTGGCGCCCGCTCGTACATGAAGAATACTCCTCCTACATATAAAATGTCCTACATATACAGTAAATAAAGTGTTCATTTCAAAACGTGATATCTGAGAGTATAATATATATTTTAATTAAGTGAAGTTTGTGTTGTCCTTGAGGATTGGCATCGTCTTTTCACTGGTCTTGAAACAGAACCCTCCACAATCTCTAGGGGCCTCAGAAATAGATTTACCCAATTAATATAATTATCATCTCACCTACTGCCTTAAGTTGCTTCTGTATTTGGCGTGTGTTTCTATGCTGTTCTGCCCAGACACTAAACACCTCCTGCTCCCTGAGACTTTGCAGATAGCCCAGTCGGATCAGCTGTTTCTGCAGCTCCAGAACCTTGTGAGATAGATTAAAGGTTAGATGTATCGTGTGCATTCTTACTAGTCACATAAAGTCTCTGGGTAAATATCCAGATATAAAAAGAGTAGTGCTGGTCTCACCAGGTAGTGCTGTGTTTTAGGTAGACGCCTCAGGTATGTGTCATCGTGAATGAGAGAAGATCTGGTGAGCTTCTGCGACTGAAGGGAATTGGAGTTAAAGCTGAATCTCTAAATGTTGATTGAAGGCTGATTATAGATTAAAGAGAAATGTACAATCCTGCAAAAGAATGGTTTTTGTCTTGTTTATAGTTTAAATATCTAGGAATCTAGCATTTTCTAGACAAGCAAAACATATTATTTCATAAAACAAGACAATATGTCAAAATTGTCAAAGATGTCAAAGAGTTTTACTTTAAAACAAGCAAAATAATCTGCCAATGGGGTAAGCAAAATAATCATTGGACTAGAAACAAGACAAAAAATATAAGTAAGGAATATTTTTTTGCATTCAAGAGTTCACACTTAGATATTGCTTGATGCTATTAGCAGGTTTGGCATGCTGTCCCGGGAGAGAACCCTGAGCTCGGAGATAATTGAGCCCAGGGCTCCCGCCTGGTCAATTGAGCATGTACGGGGAGTACGAGATCAGGTAGTTCTCGAGAACTCCCCGTGATAAAGAAAGAAAGGTGGAGAAGGGGTGGATGGGGGGTTTCTTCGGAAAACGAAGATAAGGGAGTAATATTTGCTAGGCTACTTATAGTGAGTTTGGATTAATCTGATTGGCTAACTAGTGATTGTAGATGAGAGCCCAGCTGCGGTCAATTATATCACGTGCTCCTCTCGAAATTAGTTTGTGAAACTTCACATGTTGAAACATTATTGAATTGCATTCAATCTATTTGTGGAAGAGACACAGCCGAGGTCCTGTAAGACCTTGATATTATTCATTATTAAGCAATTTTTGTGATGTCATTTCAAACAAATTTGGACAAAACAAAGTTCAAAAAGCTTGGCAAAACGTTAATGACTTCAAACTATCATTGATTGTTGAATTAGTGTTTGGTAAGGTGTTGTTATAATTACTTCAAAAAAGTAAGTAATTACTCATTACATCGTTAAGATTACTTACTTGAAATTACTATGTCTAAAAGTAAAATAATTAGGCCGTCCAGTGACTTTTCGATCCCCTCAAAGCAGGCATGTGTGTGTCTACATTTTAGAAGCACTCTCGGTCAGTATTGTCCATTGACAGATGACCGTTGCTCTCCTGCTTTGCTCCGTTATGTAGCCAGAAGTACGTATGGCTGCATTTCATTTTTAAATGAATGCTAGAGGGCAGTATGACGCCGTTCCTTTTCGCGCTTACCAGCTAACCGCTTACCTCCTTATAGACGGTTTTCCGGCTGTTACCAGTTTGTCCAGTTAGCTCGCCATCTACGTCAGTGGACTTGAGATGCAGCATAGAGGAGATGACCACGATAATGAGGTTCAAGTCCGGTGAAGAATGGTTCCAGAAAGCAGGTAAGACAAAAACAGAAGACAAAAAATTAAATAAACAAGTAAATAACAGGGTGAGAATGTGGTAAAGCATGGTAAAAATCAGATTATTTTTCTGGATTGCTTTTTAAATTTGTCGGTTGGTTTAGAGAAGTGGGTGGGCGGGTCAATCGGTGCTTTTGAAAACACTATTGGTTGGGTTTAGAGAAGGTGGAGGGTGGGTCAGTCGATCGGTCAGTCAGTCATTCAGTCAAACAGTCAGCCGGCAGCGACCTTTGGTGGATTTACGTGAGAACAGCAAGCACGAATGGCACTCATGAGAGAAATGAGAGATCTCAAAAAGCGTACACAGTTGCCTCTCGTAGATTCGCGAAAACAAAAACTGCTCCTGTGACGTATTTTTGACGGTCTCCAGAAATGTATATAGAGGTACATTTTCAGAATGAGCCTGGGTTGAAATCTTCGGTTGTGCTCTATAGGAAATAAATGGAAAACACAAAAATTCTAAGCATTTTTTAATTTGTCCAATAAAATAAATTTTTCTAAATCAGTAACAATGCTGATAAAACATGCACCTAAATAAAAATCTGAGCCTGAACAACATGTTCAATGTATCAAGCACACACTCTCTCTCACACACACACCAAAAAACTGAACTTGCTGGAATGATTTTTGTTAGTAATGGAAGACAAAGATTAAAATTTTCATTAAGATATAAACAGATAGAAAAGAAATATGTGAACAAAATTGAGAAAAACAAAACACTGATTTCAGAATAAAAAGAAATAAAAATGTTCTGCTTTTTTTTTTTACTTCTGTCCAGGCAATCCCATACTGCGTCTATAAAACTATATTAAGGTCAGGGCTCTGTGGAGGCCATTTCATGAATAACTATAAACATCATATAATTCCATAATCAATATAATTATCTATAAATATTATTACTATGGGCGTCACGGTGGCGCAGTGGGTAGCACAATCGCCTCAAAGCAAGAAGGTCGCTTGTTAAAACCCCTTCTGGGTCAGTTGGCGTTTCTGTGTGGAGTTTGCATGTTCTCCTCGTGTTCGCGTGGGTTTCCTCCCGGTGCTCCTGTTTCCCCCACAGTCCAAAGACATGCAGTACAGGTGAATTGGGTAGGCTAAATTGTCCGTAGTGTATGTGTGTGAATGAGTGTGTGTGGATGTTTCCCCGTGATGGGTTGCAGCTGGAAGGGCATCCACTGCGCAAAACATGTGCTGGATAAGTTGGCGGTTCATTCTGCTGTGGTGACCCCAGATTAATAAAGGGACTAAACCGAAGAGAAAATGAATGAATTAATGAATGAATGAAAGGTGAAGAGCGAGAGATTATCATACTATATTATAAATAAATACAAATAATTATACTAAAATTACAAATCTAATGGTGGCCAAAGACTTTTGCACAGTATTGTGTATATATATCTGGTCAAATACATTATTTGATAGATTTTACTTGATCAGTGATATACCATTTTTTTAAAAAAAGTACAGACATGAGCCCTTTGTGCCACAAATTTAGGCTGTATTGAGAATTTAGGGCTGCAGAATGTAATGTGCTTGAGTGTTAAGCAGAGCTGGGAACCCCCAGCACACAAGCAAACATGACCACAGGAAGCCATTTACTGCAACAGGGACCAATTAGGTCTCAGCAGGTGTCCGTGGCTCTGCCTGCTTTGGTCCCGGCTCATCATCATGAAGTCTGGACAAAGTTTTTTTGACCTGTGCTGAGGAAACAACAGGACAGTTTCATTTGCTCAGCAATTTGTAGCAAAGGTTTCCCACTGGCAGCCCATAAAATCCTTTATAGCGCTCTCTTTGTCCTCCGCTCCAGCGCTGGTCATTAGAGGACACCATTACAGCCCGCTGAAGAGGTCTTGCTTTTATAGGAGGAGATTGATAAGGCAAAGACCACCAACACCCCCACATCCTTACCCCCCAGACTCTACCTCTTATTGTCCTCAGCACAGACGGCCAAAATCAAAGTCAATCACAAGTCCACACCAACGGCTTCCCCTACATTACAATGTACTTCCTCAATCTTCTGGACTTCAAGAACACTTCAAAGTGGAGACAGGAGACAAGAATCTTCTGTCCTACAGTTCATGACACTACAGTGCAAATGGCGTCAAGATTTATATATATATATATGAGCAATTCCATGCAAATGTCAACCTTGCCATGAAAAAAATTAAGTTTTCACCAAAACAGAGAAACCGTTTCTACATTTGTTATTTAAGCAAGTATTTTACAGTACTTTAAAAATACTCATGAATGTATCTGTCAGTGTTTAAAACTATTATATTTAATTTGCCAAAATCACACAAGTGGCAATTTCACAGGTGTCACATCCATAACGGAAAAGTGTCACATCCATAACGACACATTTTCCTCATAAATGCAAAAATATTAAATAAAAAAAAAATCAATCATGTTTGTTCTATAGTGAGCCGACTCGTATCTGTTTGATTAGCATTGTTTCTTTTGGGTTGTGCAGTTTAATTGACAGAATTTCTGTCAATATAGTATGTTACTGTAAACTTACAAACTTTTTTTGTCACATCCATAACGCATGTTTATTTTCCTCATTGAAAGTATAAAAAATGTTTACAGATTGTTATTTTTCTGGTCCCTTAACTCTGTGGTCAGTAGTTTTGGAAAATATAAACAGATTTGTCAATATAATGTTAATGTATATTTTTTATGTGAATTTATGTTTTAAATTTTTACTGCAAATGTCACATCCATAACGCTGGAACTGCTCATATATATATTCATCTTTTATTATTTTCGGTTTAAAAAATGTATAAAACTTTTTATTTCACACATTCGGCCAGAGGACGAAGTTTTTCTTGGTTAGAGGCTTGGTAAAGCAAGTTAACAAAAAGTTGGTGCCTTCAAACTATCATTAATTGTTGGATCAGTGTTGGGTAGTTACTTTAAAAAAAGTTAATAATTACTAAATTTAATTAAAAACATTTAAAAATAATTTTAATTAAAAAAAAGTCATTAATTACTAAATACACTAACCGGCCACTTTATTAGGTACACATACTAGTACCAGGTTTTGGTCCATATTGACCTGATACTGTAGCATCAAACAGTTGCTACAGATTTGTCAGCTGCACATCCATGATGCGACTCTCCTTTTCTACCACATCCCAAAGGTGCTCTATTGGATTGAGCCCTGGTAACTGTGGAGGTCATTTGAGTACAGTGAACTCATTGTCATTTTAAAGAAACCAGTCTGAAATTTTTCATGCTTTATGACATGGCGCGTTATCCTGCTGGAAGTAGCCATCAGTAGATGGGTACACTGTGGTCATAAAGGGATGGACATGGTCAGCAACAATACTCAGGTAGACTGTGGCGTTGACACGATGCTCAATTGGTACTAATATGCCCAAAGTTTGCCAAGAAAATATCCCCCACATCATTACACCACCACCACCAGCCTGAACTGTTGATACAAGGCAGGATGCATCCATGCTTTCATGTTGTTGATGCCGAATTCTGACCCTACCATCTGAATGTCGCAGCAGAAATCGAGGCTCATCAGACCAGACAATGTTTTTCCAATCTTCTATTTTCCACTATTGGTGAGTCTGTGCCAATTGTAGCCTCAGTTCTGTTCTTCTGTTCTGTTCTAGGCTGACAGGAGTGGCACCCGGTGTGGTCTTCTACTGCTGTGGCCCATCCGCCTCAAGGTTGGACATGTTGTGCGTTCAGAGATGCTCTTCTACATACTTCGGTTGTAACAAATGGTTATTTGAGTGTTGCCTTTCTATCAGCTTGAACCAGCATGTTTACATGCCTAAATGCATTGAGTTACTGCCATGTGATTGGCTGATTAAATATTTGCGTTAATGAGCAGCTGGACAGGTGTACCTATTAAAGTGGCCGGTGAGCGTACATCAATAAGATTTCTGTTGTAATGTTACAACCCTGGTCTAGGGCATCAAGGAAGTAACATAAAAGATACCACATAACAAAAATAAAGATGTTTTCAGGAAGGCCTTGGAGTTGGGTCACTTTAGTCATTTTTTAACTATTTATCAATTATTTTTTATTTTACACATTTGGCCTAAAATCAAAGCCAGATGAAATTTTCTCTTGATTAGAGGTTTCCCTCATAACTCAATGATGAAATTTGAAATTCAAATTTGACTGTAATTTTTCTTCTAAAATCCTTTCAGAAAAAAAAGTAATGATGCTCTCGCCAATGCAAAAATGAGACAGTTGTTCTGGCATTCAGTACGAGTAAAGACCTTTGTGTTTTATGAGAACACTACGGGTCGGAAGATTTTGATGAGAGCTTGTTTGAGGGTAAACTGAACTTGCTATGTTTTGACATCATTCTCATGACATCATTGCGGTCCAAAAGTCTCAGTTTGATTTCAATGAACCCTCCTGTCATAGAATTATACACCGTTCGCCCGCCATCACTAAACCTCTGAAAATAAAGCAGCTAAATTGAATTTCAGTCCTCAAATCTATTTTGCACAAAGAAAGAAACAACCTCTGTGAATGTCTAGGTTTTCCCTCATCATTGTGCAGTATTTCATCCATGTTTAATCAGAGGATAATCTAATTTTTGACTAAAGAAAAGGGCATTTTTTTCTAATGCTAAAAGTACTGTAACATTTTAAGCAAAACAGTATTCTTAAAAGTTTTCATTCATTATATTAGTTTACTCGCTGACCGACTGTTGGCATCGTACATCAAGTGGTCTCGCCACTAGCTGAGGGATGACCCAGCGCACCATTCATAATATAAAACCACAGAAATGTTCCGGTAATAACTCGGTATAAAATGTATTTTATTACATCCTTGTTTAGATAGACGCCATCAAACATTCAGCCCAAATGGTCCGGAGAGACCTAAAACATATTAATATTTCCATAGCCTATATGACACTTAATAGGTGATTCCCCTTTATTTAAGAGAATAATTTAAGTATGTTGCATATTATTCGCTTATCTTAAGTAAAGGAAACCGTTAAGTGTTTCAGAGCAAGTCATAAAATATAGGATATAGCCTATATATCGATGCGCTCAGCAGCTATCCACTAATAAAGCTCTACATTTAACATTTATTGGGTCATATATATATATATATATAACCGTCAACTTTAAATAAAACAGACATCACCTAAAACATGTAGCTAAGCATATTTTACAAGTAGCGCTGTTTTTTTTTCTTCTTGTACATATTTTTAAAAGTAAAAAGTTTGATGAGGAAAATCAAATCCAAACAAACCGTTGGAAGCTCATTTCGCTGAAGTTTGTCAGTGTTTTCCCAGTACTGCCCTCTACAGGCGACATTTAGCATTAACACTTGCTTTTTTCTCTTGCTAATCTGAAGTAGCCTATCAGTCAGCGACTACAGCAAGGTTTACCTGCTTTTTATGTCCATCTGTAAGTCTGGAATTATCTGGAACAGGAGACTTCATCTCTTGTCTTTGTCTTTCAACTTTTTCCTTCAGTAATGCAGCGTACTGATATCCAAGCACGTCCTTCAAGTGGTGTATTCTGTAGTATGTCTCTAGATGGCGCTACAATGTAAGAACAAGAAAACAAAGCGTAAGACAAAACATAGGCAGGGGGCCGGTGTCCTGCACAGTTTAGCTCCAACTCTGATCAAACACACATGCTTATAGATAATTAGTGATCTTGGAGACACTGATTAGCATGTTCAGGTGTGTTTGATTAGAGTTGGAGCTAAACTATGCAGGACACCGGCCCTCCAGGACCGAGATTGCCCACCCCTGAGCTAAACAGACAAATAATTCGTGAAACTCGTCGTTTCTTTTATCCATACATAATATTAATTCACAGAGAATACGCCATCTTATTGCTTATTAGCTTATTATTTGATCATGTAGCTGCACTGTTTTAACGCTATTAATTAGTTTTATTAGGTTTAATTTAATTACATTGTATTCTGCTATTTAAAATAGCATTATATGTGTACATTGATATACTAAAACTATTCATTAGTAGTTCTCCTTTTCGACGCAGGTAAGATTTCCTTTTACTTCACTATGTGTCTATGGTAATCAGTCTTTCATTTGCACCTGGGCTTTTGTTCTGGCATGCAGCTTTCAGTCTTCAAGGCATCTTAATTGCTAATTGGCTTAATTATGTGCTTCAATTTAGGGTCAATTAAGGCAGATTGCCTTAAAGGAACACTCCACATGTCAAATAATAACCTGTTTTATAAATAACCCAGTGTTAAACATTTGAGTTTTACCATTTTTGACTATATATAGTACTTTTAGCTTAGCTTAGCATAAAACATTGAATTGGATTAGACCATAAGCATTTCGCTTTGATAATTTTGAAGTATTTAGGTACAAATGTTCATATTTAAAGCTTGACTCTTCTGTAGTTTCATCGTGTACTATAACCAACAGAAAATGGAAAATGGGGGGGGAGCAATTTTCTAGGGCAGGGGTGCTCAACCCTGTTCCTGGCGATCGACCTTCCAGCTGATTTCAGCTCCAACCCTGATCAAACACACCTGAACTAATTATTTAGAACGTGAGAAGCGCTTGATAATTACAGGCAGGTGTGTTTGATAAGGGCTGCTACTGAAAACTGCAGGAAGGTTGATCGCCAGGAATAGGGTTGAGCACCCCTGTTCTAGGGTAATACAGCAATAAACTCTTCTCTCATTCTGGCATAATAATCAGGGACGTTATTAATGATATTACACTAGAATGAAAGTATATATCCTACAAATATTTTTTGCAGCTTGTTCAAATTGTTATTTAAAATGAGCCTAAACAACACAATTCTGGACATTTTGGGGGAAACTTAAATGTTTTATCTACTTAAATTAATTACGTTAACTTAATGGATTTGTGTTGGGACATCATGAATGAATTTCATAGAACCCTGCATTTTTTTACAGTGTAGCCATATCAGCCTAGAAAATAACTTTTCATTTTCTGTCAGTACACAATCTACAGAGGTTTGAGCGAGATGCTAATGGTCTAATCTGATTCAATGATCTATGCTAAGCTAAGCTAAAAGTACCCCAGAGATCAGATATAGATAGCTATATATAGATTTAAAACTCAACTGTGAAAATAGCAACTGTAATTATCTAACTACAAAGGTTAGTGTGATGCTAATGGTCTGATCTGATTCAATGATTTATGCTAAGCTAAAAGTACTCTGGAGATCAGCTAAATACATAAAAAAATTGAAAAACTCAACTGTGAAAATAGCAACTGTAATTTTCTAACTACAGCGGTTAGAGCGACATGGTTATAGTCTAATCTGATTCAATGATCTATGCTAAGCTAAGCTGGAGATCAGCTATATATATATATATATATATATATATATATATATATATATATATATATATATATATATATATATATATATATATATATATATATATATAAACAATTGAAAAACTCCATTGTATAAATAGCAACTTTTCATTATCTAAGTACAGAGGTAAGAGCGAGATGCTAATGGTCTAATCCGATTCAATGGTTTATGCTAAGCTAAGCTAAAAGTACCCCGGAGATCAGCTAAATATACATTTAAAAATTTGAAAAACTCAACTGTGAAAGTAGCAACTTTTCATTATCTAACTACAGAGGTTAGAGCGAAATGCTAATGGTCTAATCTGTTTCAATGATCTATGCTAAGCTAATTGTGCTCCTGCAAGACCCGGAGATCAGCTAAATATATTCAAAAATAGTAAAAACTCAACTGTGTTCCTTTAAATAATCAGGATTGATTTGTCTACAGTTCATATGAAGCTAAATTCTGCTAGGAAGATTGCTAGTACCTGATCTAGAATAGCTTTTCGTTTTCTCTCAAGTCCTGGATCAGCATCCACAGCATTAGCAGAAGTCTTGGTGACTGGCCCAGTTCTGCTGGAGCTTTGCCGTCTCCTCTGCCTCTGATATTCAAACAAACCGGCTGCCTTTTTGGAGAGAAAAACCACACTTCAATGACAAAAACACAACAGCAGCTGCGCTCTTGTTTCTGTTGTCACAGACATCACAGCAATCCAGTGAGTAATTCAATGCGGGTTTCCCTGAATCAGCCAGTAATCATTATCAAATGTCGCTAAAAGAGTGCAAATAAGCCACAAGATGCCAAGAGATTTCACCATGAATGAGTGCTATTCCTACTGTCTACATTTTCCTGATGAAATGTTGTGCACAAAATCTGCTTTTCTCCACCCTTTTGTAATTATAATGAAACGTCATACATAAAATCATACATAAAACAAACAAAGAAACAGACAGTCGGTCAGAGAGAGAGTTGAATGGATGGATAAAAGATGTGAGTTCCAATAACAGATTAATATACACTCACCGGCCACTTTATTAGGTAAACTGCTCGTCAACGCAAATTTCTAATCAGCCAATTACATGGCATCAACTCAATGCATTTAGGTATGTAGACATGGTCAAGACGATCTGCTGCAGTTCAAACTGAGCATCAGAATGGGGCAGAAGGGTGATTTAAGTGACTTTGCATGGTTGTTGGTGTCAGACGGGCTGGTCTGAGTATTTCAGAAACTGCTGATCTACTAGGATTTTCACGCACAATCATCTCTAGGGTTTACAGAGAATGGTGCGATAAAGAGAAAATATCCAGTGAGCGGCAGTTCTGTGGGTGCAAATGCCTTGTTGATGCCAGAGGTCAGAGCAGAATGGCCAAACTGGTTCCAGCTGCATAGAAAGGCAACAGTAACTCAAATAACCACTCCTTACAACCGAGGTCTGCAGAAGAGCATCTCTGAACACACAACACGTCCGACCTTGAGGCGGATGAGCTACAGCAGCAGAAGACCACACCGGGTGAGGTGAGTTCACTGTACTCAAATGGCCTCCACAGTCACCAGAACCCAATCCAATAGAGCACCTCTGGGATGTGGTGGAATGGGAGATTCGCATCATGGATGTACAGCCAACAAATCTGCAGCAACTGCGTGATGCTATCATGTCAATATCATGACACCAAAATCTCTGAGGAAAATTTCCAGTACTTTGTTGAATCTATGCCACAAAGAATTAAGGCAGTTCTGACGGCAAAAGGGGGTCCAACCCAGTACTAGTAAGGTGTACCTAATAAAGTGGCCGGTAAGTGTATATTCTGTAGTGATTTTTCGTAAAATGTGTGTTTATTATTATTAACTTGTGTTTATGATCATTTTCTAGCAACTTTATGTGTGGCTCATACACTTCAAATTTATATTGAATCAATTAACATTTAATACTTTTACTTAATCAAGTACACAAATGGAATTTTTGGTAGTCTCTGTTGTGCATTCCTGAAAACCATTTCACAAGGCTATTGTTGTTCGGCACCCTAATATGTGACTGTTCAGGACAACTATAATTCCCTGCTGCCACTTCTTATGTAACCCTGGCCTTTTATGATTCTGAGCACTTATTGTTACACAATGTTTCCCGTGCACCACTGACTAAGGAATGTTTTGGAAATATTGGCAGGTGAGCAACAGTGAGCAGTGGTTAAGGTTTGACATTTACTGCATAGCTTGAATTGTTTCAAAGGTCCGGAGCACATGCATCCGAATAATGTTTAACTGGCAGTATGAAGCTTGTTTCCTCTCATACATTTCATGAATTAAAAGCATTTCTAAATAATTATTATTACACTTCTGTATCTGAAGTATTTTTTGACAAATACAAATGCATATATATTTAAAATATGTTGCAAACATTGGTAAGTAAAACAACAATGTAATTTACAGTGCATCTGGAATGTATTCATAGCGCTTCACTTTTTCCACATTTTTTTTTTTTGTTACAGCCTTATTCCAAAATGGATTAAATTCATTTATTTCCTCAAAATTCTAATCACAATACCCCATAATGACAATGTGAAAAAAGAGTTTTTGAAATGGTTGCAAATTTATTAAAAATAAAAAAGCAGAAAAATCACATGTACATCAGTAAATAATTCAGCAAATGTTTACATTTTGCTAAAACTAGCAAATGGTTGACAAATAATATTCGTTTAGCAAATGCTAGTAGAGATATAACCAAAATCTGTATCAGAATTTTCCCAGCGCTACATCACTCTATCAGACTGAGCTATGTTTGCTAGGGTCAAAATGACCATTTCGATTCAGTCAAGAATGTTCTTTTTCACCACAAGAACAACCTGTAAGGGCCTCTTGAGCCAGAAAACTAGACCAGATTTTTTTTTTTTTTTTTCATACAGAAGTACAAAGAACCTAACAGGGTAATGAATGTGTGACGTTTGTAAGCCTTTGACTATTCAGAAGAACTTGTGAAGGTGACCTGCGGTCTGTGTTGCTGGTTGTATCCCGGGAAACCAAAACAACAGTTGTCCATTTACTTTCCCTGTTCTTCTGTTTTCCATAATGAGGAACACGACACAAAAATGGGATTGTGTGAGTTTCAGAGATGATGTAAGCTGAGCAGTCACTTTGAACCAAAGCAGTGAACTGAATGAATTGAGACAAATGTAGAGCTTGATTGTGTGTCTGAGGAACCATTAACTTGGAGTGCACATTATACGCTTTTTTTTATTTTATTAATTATTTATTTAAATATTTCCACACAGTATCATAAGATATTTATAGTTTTTTGAAGCAAAAAACTAAACAAAAACGAACTAAATCATGAGTAAAACTATACAGTATTAATATACACTCACCGGCCACTTTATTAGGTACACCTTACTAGTAATAGGTTGGACCCCCTTTTGCCTTCAGAATGGCGTTAATCATTTGTGACATAGATTCAACAAGGCACTGGAATTATTCTGAGATGATTCATGCTTTATGACATGGTCCGTTATTCTGCTGGAAGTAGCCATCAGAAGATGGGTACACTGTGGTCATAAAGGGATGGACATGGTCAGCAACAATACTCAGGTAGGCTTTGGCGTTGACTTGATGCTCAGTTGGTACTAATGGGCCCAGAGTGTGCCAAGAAAATATCCCCCACACCATTACACCACCACCAGTAGCATGAACCGTTGATACAAGGCAGGATGGATCCATGCTTTCATGTTGTTGACACCAAATACTGACCCTACCATCTGAATGTCGTAGCAGAAATCGAGACTCATCAGACCAGACATTTTTACAATCTTCTATTGTCCCATTTGGTGAGCCTGTGCCAAATGTAGCCTCAGTTTCCTGTTCTTAGCTAACAGTAGCGGCACCCGGTGTGGTCTTGCTGCTGTAGCTCATCTGCCTCAAGGTTGGACGTGTTGTGTGTTCAGAGATGCTCTTCTGCAGACCTCAGTTGTAACGAGTGCTTATTTGAGTTACTGTTGCTTTTCTATCAGCCGGAACCAGTCTGGCCATTTTCCTCTGACCTCTGGCATCAACAAGGCATTTGCGCCCACAGAACTGCCGCTCACTGGATATTTTCTCTCTTTCAGACTATTCTCTGTAAACCCTAGAGATGGTTGTGTGTGAAAATCCCAGTAGATCAGCAGTTTCTGAAATACTCAGACCAGCCTGTCTGGCACCAACAAGCATGCCACGTTCAAAGTCAGCTTTCTTCCCCATTAATGCTCGGTTTGAACTGCAGCAGATTGTCTTGACCATATCTACATGCCTACATGCATTGAGTTGCTGCCATGTGATTGGCTGATTAGAAATTTGCATTAACGAGCAGGTGTACCTTATAAAGTGGTCAGTAAGTGTATGTTGTTGCCTAAATAATTTAGTTGGTTTGGATATTAATTTATCATGCCGTTTCTTAAAAACTTTTTAAGATCAAATAAAAAGATTCTATAGATACTCCACATACTATAAAATACATGGCTCTTTAAATAAAAATGCATCTATACGACATTATTAATAATACTTCCTTTGTATTATTAAAATAAGAAAAAATATCTGCTGATTTCAGAAATCAGAAAACTAATTTTTATACCTAAAGTACACTACCGGTCAAATGTTTTGAGGTCAGTTTTTTTCATGTTTTTTTTTTTTAACTATTTTGTTCATCAAGGCGGCAATTATTGAATGTAAAAAAAGAAAAAAAGAAGTTTACATACACTCTAAAAAAAGGAACATAACCATTTTTTTTAAATGTCTGATGGTAAATCATACTTAACGATTACTATTTTAGGTCCGTTAGGATTACCTAAATCATTTACATTTGCTAAATGCCAGAATAATGAGAGAAATTTTTTGGAGAATTTTTTATTAATTTTTAGACAGTCAGAAGTTTACACACATTTTCTTTGTATTTTTTTTTTAGCTTTGCTTTTAAACTGTATAACTTTGGTCAAATGTTTTGGGTATCCTTCCACAAGCTTCTCACAATAGTTTGCAGGAATTTTGGCCCATTCCTCCTGACAGAATTGGTGTAACTGAGTCAGATTTGTAGGCTGTCTTGCTCGCACAAGCTTTTTCAACTTTACCCACAAAGTTTCTATAGGATTGAGCTCAGGGCTTTGTGATGGCCACTCCAAAACATTCACTCTGTTGTCCTTAAAGCACATTTTAACTAATTTGGCAGTATTCTCAGGGTCATGGTCTGTTTGGAAGACCCATTTGTGGCCAAGTTTTAATTTCGTGGCTGATGTCTTGAGATGTTGCTTCAGTATTTCTACATAATGTTCTTTCTTCATGATGCCATCTATGCTGTGAAGTGGACCAGTCCCTCCTGCAGCAAAACAGCCCCACAACATGATGCCCCCATACTTCACAGTTGGGATGGTGTTCCTAGGCTTATAAGCTTTCCCCTTTGTCCTCCAAATGTAACACTGGTCATTATGGCCAAACAGTTCAATCTTAGTTCCATCGGACCACAGGACATGTCTCCAAAAATTACTCTTTTTCCCAGTGTAATTTAGCAAATTGTATTCTGGCTTTTTTGTTGATTCTGGCTTGTTGATTTTCCCATGTTGTCACACAAGGAAGCAGTGTGTTTGAGGTTTTCCTTAAATACTATTCTACAGTTGTGCCTCCAATGAACTCAAATGTTGTCAATTAGCCAATCAGAAACATCCAAAACCTTGACACCATCATCTGAGCTTTTTCAGAGGCATAATAATCTTATTGTATGTAAACTTGACTTTCAAGAAAAGTTATAACAATTTCTCAAAAAATATCTCTCTCATTATTCTGCTATTAAGCAGAACAGAAACAAATTTGATAATCCTAACTTACCTAAAAGAGAAAAGGTTTAGTCACATTAACATCTTTTTTTAAATGGTTATGTGCCTTTTTATACAGTGTATGTAAACTTCTGGTTTCAACTGTATGGATATCAAGGTTGTGGTACCTTTGTAAGTACATACTCATTTATTCTAATTTTAAATGTTGCCAGAGATTATCCTACTTTCTATGTTCTTCTCCCTAATTATTTAATCTCCCCAGCATACACTTGTACGATGCAATTTCAATCATTCTATTAATCCACTCTTTCATTTCTGGCATTCTGGGACACTTCTAATTACGCAGGATAATCTAAGCTGCTGTAATCTTGAGAAAAATAAAGGAATTTTTATCTATATTACGTTCACCCAGAAGGCATGGCCGTGGCTCTACAGGTAACTCACAGCCCAGCAACACCTCCATTATTCTTAAAATTTTACACCAGAATGAGTAAACTAAGCAACATTCCCAGATCATTTGTAAATAAGTACCCTTTTCTTTATTGCATTTCCAACACAGATTATTTCCAGCTAGTCCCATCCTATAGAGTCTGGATGGTGTGTAGTAGTATCTATGTATTATTTGTACTGAATGAACTTTCATCTAACTTCTTTTATATTTTTGCCTACATTGGAAAGGATGTTCAGCCACTCATTCTCCTCAATATCCTTCTGCCAGATTATTCTTAAATTATTACATACTTCTGAATTTACACTGAGCATCATTTTGTAACACATAGAAGCAGTCCTAGCATCCTGTGGTGACTGTAAATAAGCATATACACGATTGCCCTCCACATTAAGTTTGCAGGTATTTCCAGAAGTCCCCTTGGGCTCAATAATAATAATAATTATTATTATTATTATTTGAGTGATTTCTGAAGGATCATGTGACTTTGAAGACTGGAGTAATGAAGCTGAAAATTCATTTTTAAATCACTGGAATAAATTATTAAAATAAATTATAATCTACTTTTGAACAGTTATTTTATAGTGCATAACATTTCACTATTGTACAATTTGTACTGTACTTTAACAGTAACAATGTTTAACTGTACTGTTCAACTTAATTTTAGAAAATTTCTCAGAAAACAACTTGCATCAAGTAAACTTATCTTGAGTTAAAGAATTAGTTCACCCAAAATTACAATTTACTCACAATTTACTCTCCCTCAAGTGATTTCTTTCTGCTCTTGAACACACAAAAAGATATTTTGAAAAAAGCTGAAAACCTGTAACCATTGACTTCCATAGGAAAAACAAATACTACGGGAGGCAATAGTTACAGGTTTCCAATATTCTTCAGTATATTGTTTTGTTGTTCAACAGCAGGAAGAAACTCAAACATTTTTTATTTATTTATCCTTTATTTTACCAGGAATATCCCATTGAAATATGCATCTCTTCTACCAAGGTGTCCAGGCCAAAATGGCTGCACAAAAAGTTTCAGATGCAAAATAAGACATAAAATATCACATAATAAAATTTACACAAAACATTCACATGATTCCTTTAGGTAAAGATTCAAAGCTTCAAAAGATTTTTACAAGTATTTAGAAATGGAATTGCTTCTAACAGGATAACACTCTGCTCTTCATTCCTTAATGTAAGGCCAAAGGATAAAAACATGTTGGGAACAAGTGAAGGATGAGTAAATTAATTATGATTTTTTATTTTTTTATTTTGGGTGAACTACCCCTTTAAGAATGTTTTGATATCAATATACATTCATACACTTTTGAAATCAATAAATACATACATAAGTAAATACAAAAACAACACAGAGGCAAACATTCTTACTTATTTACTTATGTATTATTTATTTCAGTGCGATCAACATTTTTAATTCCACTTTATGAATTTAAGTCTTTATGTTCTAAATTAAGACCTCTCAAGTACATTTAAATTGAGGAATGGTGAAATTAGACTTTTTGATACAGACAAAACATTTACATTTAGGGAAAAATCAGCTTTTTTTTTGGTAATTCATGTGAAAGATTGCATTATAGTTTTAAAATGAATTTATTTCATCCAATATAATTGTATTATTGAACACAAACCTTGTCTGGACACAGTTCTGACTGGTAAGAGTCCAAAATAGGAGGAAGCGAGCTTTCATGATGAATATCTTCAGTTTTCATTGCCAAAATCAGACCAGTAGACTATAAAAATAAGACATGGACATTTTGAGTTTTAAATGCATGATGTGCTCCGATTTTGCTACCATACTAACACTTTTTTGCAGTTATATTTCAATATGGGTGAATAAATAAAGTTTTAACCACCTGCATTAATTATTCTGTAGTTAAAATACACGAAATATAAATACTTAAACGTTAAAATCGCACAGATAATGAAGATAATCCCAAAATTAAAAAAGACTTACCAGTTTAGCGAGATAAATCAGCTCTCTGAGGCGTTTAATATTAAATATTAACTAGTACATTCTTCTTCGAGTATCAGCCATGCGAACGCATTTCTAACAGTTTATAATGACACACGATGCTCTAATTACTTTATATTAGGTGTAAAAATCTAAGCAACTTCCTAAACCTGAAGAATTAGCTGTTTTCTGAATTACTATCTCGATGTAGCGTCAAACTCGTCTCCATGGCGACAGTTAGCTACTCCACAGAAAGAAGAGAGCAAAGCAGTGACTAGCCTATCGTTGCCATAGCGCGAGCTTTCACAACCAGTCCTTTTGACGGCTTATAACCCATTCATTTCACTTATTTGTTCATTGTAGTCTTGTCGTGCTCGGGGTTTACTCAATTAATAAACTATTAATTAGCGAATTTGTAAGAAATCTAGTCTACTTGACAGGCCACGATGTCATTAGCAAAATTGTTTGCTATGTTTTTGTTTTCTAGAGGCTAATTCCTTATTTTAAAACCGATCATGTTAAGATATATAGGCTAGTATACCGTTGAAACCAAAATTATTAGCCCTCCTATTATTTTTTCCCTTTTTCAAATATTTCCCAAATATTTAACAGAGCAAGGAATTTTTCACAGCATTTCCTATAATATTTTTTCTTCTGGAGAAAGTTCCTAATTTTTTTTTACCATTTTAAGGTCAATAATTACCTTCCTTAAACAATATTGTTTTTCGATTAGCTAGTCAGAACAAACCATTTTTTACAATAATCAACCTACAGTTAACGCTTTAAATTGAGCTTTAAGCTGAATACTATTGAAAATTATCTAGTAATATATTACTATTTACTGTCATCATGGCAAAGATTTTTTAAAAATCAGTTATTAGAAATTAGTTAATAATCATTCATCATTCATTATCTTTTTAGCTTAGTCCCTTTATTAATCCGGGGTCGCCACAGCGAAATGAACCGCCAACAGTACGTTTTTACGCAGTGGATGCCCTTCCAGCTGCAACCCATCTCTGGGAAACATCCACACACACTCATACACTATACGGACAATTTAGCCTACCAATTCACCTGTACTGCATGTCTTTGGACTCTGGGGGAAACCGGAGCACCCGGAGGAAACCCACACGAACGCAGGGAGAACATGCAAACTCCACACAGAAACGCCAGCTGACCCAGCCGAGGCTCGAACCAGTGACCTTCTTGCAGCGAGGCGACAGCACTACCTACTGCGCCACTGCGTCGCCTAGTTAATAATTATGTTTAGAAATGTGTTGAAAAAAATCTTCTTTCCATTAAGAAAGAAATTGGGGGAAGAAATACACAGGGGCGGATGTAACCAATAAGAGAAGTATGTGGCCGCTTAGGGCCCCAGGAAATCTGGGGGCCCCCAATAAATATCTAAGTATAAATTATACCTATAAACTTTATATAGCATCGTTTTCTATCATATTTTGTATAGTGAGATTTTTTTTACATAATTAAATATTATTTAATATACACTAAAATATTATAATAATGCAATGTTATGTAATAATAATATTATAAAATAAAGTATCCACCACCCCCAATCATGAAGCAGCTCAGCAGTCAAATTTATAAATATATATATATATATATATATATAAATATATATATTGCATTAAGATAAAACCTAGAAAAGACGATTGAGTCATATAAAAAACAGCAAAATAAATACAAATTAAATAAAAGTAGAAAGGATGCATCAGGACTTGGGCCCCATGGCTGGAGTTGCCTGCCCCCAATTCGCTAAATCCGCCCCTGAATATACAGGGGGCTAATAATTCTGACTTCAACTGTAAAGAACTAGGATTGTTCTGAAAACACTGCATATGGACCGCACAATCACAAAAATTAAAAAGGCCTACACATAAATATCACATATAGTAAGGCCATACGTGATTTGCATACACCAATTTGTAAAAGATTCAAGAAATGACATTATCATCTTTTCAGTTTTATTACCAGAATCCTTAAAAATGACTTGGAACACCACACAGCATATAAACACACCTCCACATGGCAAAATAAATACTGTACACAGCTGGTTTTGTCGATCAAACAGTCCTTCAGTTTATATTAGCCTATAGACAAACTTTTAACAGGTCTCATATAGGCTATTAAGTAAGTGTTCGTTCTAAGGCTCTCAGACAGTGTCGCCTTTGACATCTATTGTTTTCTGGCACAAAGGAAAGATCAGATCCTCGGGATGCATTTCCACGATCGACATTGTCCACAGGTTGTAACATATCCTGCATCGTTCATTCAGTCCATCAAAGTGAAAACAATAGCGATGTGCAAAAAACACTACTGTTTCTCAGTCAACGTGTAAAGGTCACCTGCAAATAAAATAAACGAAATTCTCTGAGTAATCATCAATAACCTAAACGTCTCAGTGCAGAAAACATTCCAGTCAGCTCATCAGCTGAGCGTAATTACGCATAGGACGCGTTCTTGCGTTCAAAATTTTATTAACAGGAGCATACCTGTTAATCCTTTATATATATATATATATATATATATATATATATATATATATATATATATATATATATATATATATATATATATATATATATATATATATTCAATTATATAGTCCATTGTTGCGAACACAAATTCGTTTTCCCCCCTTGCTCTATGTATACATTCATCCAATGGAAATGGGCCTTGCATTTCAAGACAATGTCCACTTAAAAACATATAGGCTACAAACACCTTATCCACATCGACGCAATCCGTCCAGCTGATTTCAAAGCAAGAACGCGTCCTGTGACCCCGGTAAAGCAGAATTTCTATAGGTGACTTTTGCGTTTGACACATAACTCATGGCCTGAAGTCTTCACAGTGGACCTTTCTCTTATTTTGTTGTTGGCTAGTTGAGGTTATCAACTTTTAAGATGAGGCAAAGACGACAGCTTATCGACTTTCCCAAAGGCAGCAGCACTCTCCACACCTTTAAGCCACTCTTTACATTTCCTCATCACAGTCTCGTCCACGTCTCCGTCCTCCTCCTCGTACTCCACATCGTCGTATTTGTGCTGATCATTGAGCAGGGAGATCTTCACGATGGCGCTAATGTCATTGGACCCGTCCAGTTTAGCCACAGGGCCCGAGCTCTTATTATTAGAGCCTCCCTGCGCTCTCTTGGATGGGAAAACCCGTCGGTGTCTCAAATCCGCGGAAGCGCAGCACTTCTGCTGCTTGGCCATCATCTGCTTCTCCAGATTGCGCTTTTGGATTACTAGGATGGCTTCGGGGGTTAGACTGAGGGAGAAGTGGATCTCCTGCTCTCCTTCTTCTTTCGCCAGAGAGGTCCTGGAGGCGTATTTATGGCTGGACTCTCCAGAGCTGGAGCGCGGGACGCTTTCGCATGAGGTAGCCAAGGGTTTGGGGACGCTCAACCACGAGTGCTTGCTGTCCGTCTCGTGGTCCAGAGGGACTCTGCTCGGCTTGCTTCGTCCCAGCTGTTTTAAATTGGACGATGGCCACGATGTGGAGAGCTTATCTTTCTCCGATTCCTTGTCCTCTCCTGTCCTTTGACTGAACGGCTGTTGAGGGGGAGCGACGTTATCTCTGCTCTTCTTCCTCCTGAACAGCTCCTTTCTCGGAGAGGTTATCCTCGAGTGCAGGTTTATAGGCGGAAAAGGCATCCTGGACACTTAAAAAATGAAGAAATCTGTGCGTTATCGATGGGAGAAATGCGTCCATTCGCCTCGGATCTTTGGATATCAGACGCTGCGCTCCGCGG
Source organism: Danio kyathit (assembly GCA_903798195.1). Lineage (NCBI taxonomy): Eukaryota > Metazoa > Chordata > Actinopteri > Cypriniformes > Danionidae > Danio > Danio kyathit. Next base: position 5,568,652 of record LR812531.1, on the reverse strand, counting down.
TTTACTGCTAGACTGACAGGAGGCGGGGCTTCCGCAGGTTTATATGGTGTCATGGGGAAGAGGCGTGGCCACAACATAAAAGTATTAACAACAAAGCCATGCTCACACAAATGCCTGCTAAAGTGTAGCTTAAAAGGGGTTTTATTGCATGACATAGTACACAATAATACAGTCTAGTACACATGATCATGTCAATTCTTTCACTTGTTTTTTTGTTTTCTGAAAAGTACTCTCCTATTGATCTACGCTTGAGACAGTTAAACCACAGGACAGTTTTGAGAATTAAGCTACAAAATGTAGAGACAGCAGCTTTTATAACAAGAGGTCAAGAAAATAAATTTTTAACCATTTACTGCATTTTAAATGATGACAATACTAATTATATTAAAAAGTAGATGTGAAATCAAACCCCATATTGATTTTGTAATCTCACATTGCTAGTTTTGTGGTGAACAATTCATCTGTGCCCTGTAATCTAACACTGAAATCTGAAAATGAACTTCCTGTTTGTTTTCTGTTAAATTCTCTACGTCTGTCTGAGGTATGGGGAGGGGTTTAACATACTTATAGCTGTCATTTATTTCTTATTATTTTATTATTATTTATTTATTATTATTATTATAAATTTTATTATTCTTATTTTATTTATTTAGTTTTGATTAATTTACAGATATTCATTACCTTTTTAAAATATATTTTTTATTATTTATTTATTATTTTATTACTATTATTAAATTCTCTTTATTTCATATAATTTATTTCTTATTATAATTGTATTATTTATTTCTTATTATTAGTTTATTATTCTTATTTTATCTATTTACTTTTGATTATTAATTTACAGATATTCATTACCTTTCTAAAATATATATTTTTATTATTCATTTATTATTTATATTTTTATTACTGTTATTTATTCAATTCTCTTATTTTATTTATTTCTTATTATAATTTTATTATAATTTATTTATTATTATTATTAATTTTATTATTCTTATTTTATTTATTTACTTTTTATTGTTAAATAACAGATCTTCATTATTTTTTAAAAATATATATTTTTATTATTTATTTATTTAATATTTTATTACTATTATTTATTAAATTCTCTTTATTTATTTCATTTCATTTATTTCTTATTATAATTGTATTATTATTTATTTATTTATTATTATAAATTTTATTGTTCTTATTATTTTTTATTTACTTTTGGTTATTAATTTACAGATCTTCATTATCTTTTTAAAATGTAGGGCATATTATTTTTATTATCTTTATTATTCATTTATTATTTTCATTTTTATTACTATTATTTATTAAATTCTCTTATTTAATTTAATTTATTTCTTATCTTTTATAATTTATTTATTATTATTATTTTTAATATTATTATTATTATATTGTTTATTTATTTTTGATTATTAATTTACAGATCTTCATTTTCTTTTTAAAATATGTATTTTTATTATTCATAAATTATTTACATTTTTATTACTATTATTTATTAAATTTTCTGATTACGTCTGTCTGAGGTATTGGGCGTGGCTAACACTTAACCACGCCCCTCCAGCTGTCAGTTTTGACAACAGACAGAAATGGTGAGGATGAGAAGTCTGTTATGTTGTAATAACTCTTCTAAAACCCTTTTTCAGTTTTTTCTGAATAAAAATGCATACTTTACTACATCTAATCAGCTCTCAGTAGGAAAAACAACCCACTGTTTTCTTATTTAATATTCAATTCCTCTAGAAACTGCATCAAAATGCAAAAAAAAAAAAAAGGTTGCAAATTTTTGTCATGTGTGACTGAAAAGGCAACATCGCGTCAAAAGCCAACATTTGTTTTTCTTCTTTTGAGTAACATTTGAGGTAACCAATTGTTTAAATTATGCTATTGTTGACTTTTATAATCCAACACTACTTTATAAATGCCGATTGTCAATATTTTCTCCTCGGCGACCTTGACTTAGAAAAGAGGAGGTTAAAGACAAGCAGCCTCCATGCTTATTGATCTGTCGCCCTCCTTTCCAGCCATTTATAAGTTGACAGAGACAGCTGTTCTGTCACCCAGCGCTGTGAAGTCTCTCAGCCCCAGAGAAATGAGGGTAAAAAATCAATAGGCTTATCCTTACTGTTAAGCGGCACACAAAAGACAGATGTTCATTTTCACAAACAATGTTCACAGATTGCCTTCAGAATCAAATCAGAGGGATTAGTCCAAATATTTAATCTTAATAAATACTTCGAAGTAATCTGAGTGCTTCAACTAAATTAAAAGACTTTATGCCAGTAACGAAAGGAAATATTACTGTTAGTGGCTGAAGTTATAATTATATTTATTATTTTAAAAAATAGTAATAATAAAAACAGCATTTTTACCCTGGCAAATGAATGGTTTAAACAAAGAAAGCCTTAATTTAGTCCATTCATCCCTAATGGCGTCAGCTGAGTTAGCAAGCTGGTGCTGCTGGTGTCCTGCCAAGTGTAAAATGTTCAGAGCTGATAGCATATACAGCACATGCAATAGATTATTATTATTGTTATTGTTAAATGTATTTAATTTAAATTATTAATTTACAAATTCATTATTTTAAAAATATTTATTATTTTTCTTATTCATTTATTTCTTATTTATAATTGTATTTATTTATTTTTGATTATTAATTCTAAAAAAAATCTTCATTATATTTTTTAAAATATTTAGATTTTTTTATTAATTTATTATTTATATTTTTATGACTATTATTTATTTATTATTATAATTAATTGTATTACATTTAATTAATTATAATTTAGTTTTCATTTAAATTAATTGTTTATTAATAATTTAATAAATTTACTTAGTTACAGTAATCAATTACTTATCTTCATTATATTTAAAAAATATAAATTTTTATTTTTCTTATTAATTTATTCCTTAATAAATTTATCATTTTAATATTTATTTATGTATTATTATTATTAAATTTATTATTCTAATTTTATTTATTTACTTTTTATTATTAATTTACAAATCTTCATTATCTTTAAAAAATATTTTTATTATTTTTCTTATTAATTTATTATTTCTATTTTGATTACTATTATTTGTGAATTATTAATAATTTTATTATTATTATTTTACTTATTTATTTTTAATTATTAATTTACAAATCTTCATTATCTTTTTAATAAAATATTTATTATTATTTTTCTTGTTCATTCATTTATTTCTTACTATTTATAATTTTTTTACTATTATTTATTATTATTAATATTATTATTAAATTTATTATCATTATTTATTTTGTTTTGAATTTACAAATCAAATTTTTCTTTTTTTAAATTATTTTACTTATCAATTTATTTATTTCTTATTATTTATAATTTTTATTTCTATTATTTATTTATTATTCATTCCTTTTCCTTCGGCTTAGTCCCTTATTTATCAGATGTCACCACAGCGGAATGAACCGCCAACTTTATTTATTTGTTTTTATTATTATTATATTACTTATTTATTTTGATTGATTAAAAAAATCTTTATTATCTTTTTTTTATTTAGTTTTATTATTTTTCTTAGTCATTTATTTATTTCTTATTATTAATCATTTTTATTACTATTATTTATTTATTATTATTGTTTTAATTATTTATTTTGAATTATTATTTACAAATCTGCATTCTTTTTCAAATTTGTTATTATTTTTCTTCTACATTCCTTATTATTTATACTTTTTTATTACTATTATTTATTTTTATTATTAGTTTTATTATTAGTTTACTTATTTATTTTTGATTATTAATTTACAAATCTTCATTATCTTTTAAAAATGTATTATTTTTTCCTATTTATTTTTGTTATTTATAATTTACATTACTAATATTTATTATTATTAATGTTATTAGTATTTTACTTATTTATTTTTGATTATTAATTTACAAATCTTCATTATCTTTTTCAAAATTTTAAAATGATTTTTCTTATTCATTTATCATTATTTATCATTTTTATTATTTATTTACTATTATTAGTATACATTTTATTATTTATTTTATTTTTGATTATTAATTTACAAATCTAAATTATCTTTTAAAATTATTATTATTCATTTATTTATTATTATTTATAATTTTATTTTATTTTTATTACTTATTAATTTTATTATTTTACTTATTTATTTTTGATTATTAATTTACAAATCTTCATTATCTTTTTCCATTTTATTTATTATTTTTTTATTCATTCAATTATTTATTCATCATTCATTTTATTATTGTTATATTTCTTCTTTTTTAATTATTTCTATCTTCTTCTCTTTTAATCTCTTCATTACTAAAATAGCCATTGTCTGTTGTTTTGTTTTAATGTCTGTTAATTAATCGTTAAAATTTTAATAAAAAGATTAAATAAAAAAAGACATCTACATATCAGAAATTCATATCCTTGCTTAACTATAAAGCTTTCTGATTTAAAGGGACAGTGAATCTCTTCCTTCCGTTAAACACAAAAGAAGATATTTCGAAAAATGTTGGAAACCACTAACCATTGACTTCCACAGTATTTGTTTGTCCTACTATATATTCTCTGTTTACATATTTTCAGCTCAAAATATCTTCGTTTGCATTCAATAGAAGAAAGAATCCCGTAAACGATTCGTAACGCAAGTGATGGGTGATATTTAATTTTTGGGTGAACTATCCCTTCAATTTTTTTTTTGAAGCCAAATACCCACACTCTCATCAAAATAATTACAGACACGTGATCAGCAATGTGCATCGAAGTGTGCAGTGGAGGAGGGATGCTCAAGAAAACGGAGCACTCGCACAGTTGTCATGGAAACCGCATCCGTGGTACCACACTCTCCTTGCTTAGGCAGTCTAAAAACAGACCAGCCACTCTAGGTTATTAGGTCATGAAAAAAAAACATGCTCAGAGGTAACTAACAAACCTGATTATGCATATTGAAGCGATCCTATACTAGTTTATTAAATAGCAACACGCCTAATAGATTAAACACAAAGAAAGCAAGAAAAACAATGGGATAGAATCAGCTGTCTCCTGAGATTCAGTGTAGTTAGACAGCTGTCTCTGTTGCCCTAGGGCTGGCGCATTACATACATCATTATTCTGAACACATCCGGCAGAAGATTATAACACATTAACATCCTGAGAAGCAGATAAATAGACGTACAAAACGATGAATGAAACAAAGCAGTTATTTATTTGGTGCACAGGCTCATGTGAAACGTTTTGTCCTTCTTTTCTTGTTAATATATTTGGTAGAAATGCATTTTTTTCTGTACAAAAGCGAACAGTAGTATTTTATTTCATTCATAAACGTCATAAAAAGGCACTTTTTTCGCACTCGGTTTTAGCTGGCAGTATATTATATTAGCTATTAAGCATTTATCCTACATAAAAAATTGTAAATAGAAAGAGTTGAATGTAATGCATATGCAAATATTACATTTGACACAATATTAAGTTAAAAAGGTATTATACACTACCTGAGAAAAGTCGTGTCGCCTATCCAGGATTTATTAACAACAAATAATAACTTGACTTCTAGTTGATCATTTAGTATCAGAAGTGGCTTATATGAAAGGCAAAGGCCTCTAGATTACGCTTATTTTACCAATATAAAATTTGATCATGCCTTGATTTTTAATTATTTAATTAGGACAGTAAGGTCTGACTTTGCTTAGACGAAAAAGTCTTGTCACTTAACAGAAATAATGTCTAGTATAGAATATAAAGTCATGGTGCAGTGGAAAAAGACGGAATATTGTGTGTGACTCCATCATGAGCTTGGAGGACTGCATCCATACATCTCTGCAATGACTCAAATCACTTATTAATAAAGTCATCTGGAATGGCAAAGAAAGCGATCTTGCAAGACTCCCAGAATTCATCTTCAATGCCTCCTACATTTTACTCCAGACATGCTCAATAATGTTTAGTTCTGGAGACTGGGATGGCCAATCTTGGAGCACCTTGACCTTTGCTTTCAGGAACTTTGATGTGGAGGCTTAAGTATGAGGAGGAGCGCTATCCTGCTGAAGAATTTCAATGTTGCCATCCTCTCTGCAGATCTCTTGCACGCCCCCATACTGAATGTAACCCCAAACCATGATTTTTCCTTCACCAAACTTGACTGATTTCTCTCAGAATCTGTGGTTCATGCAGTTCAACAGATGATTCATGGGAAAAAAATCTACCTTCTGCCACTTTTCCAAATGATCAACTAGAAGTCAAGTTATTATTAGTTGCTCTTACAACTGTGATCGACGGCAAGACTTTTGTCAGGTTGTGTATTATGACTAAACATGATGATGAAGATGATGATGATGATGATGATGATGAATAATGTGGCGGATCATGAAATGAAAGGATATGAGCATAAAACATTAAATAAATCAAAATAAAAAAGGCTTGTAATTTATTAAAATATTACAAATTCACTCTTAAAGGGATAGTGCACCCAAAATGAACATTGACTCACTATTTACTCACACTAAAGAGATTCTTTCTTCTGTTGAACACTAAAGAAAATGTTAATAACCGGTAACCATTGACTTCCATAGTAGGAAAAATAAATACTATTAAAGTCAATGGTTACAGGTTTCCAGCTCTCTTATGTGTTCAACTTAAAAAAGAAACTCGAACGGATTTGTGAAAAGTGAAAGTTCATTAAACCAGTGTTTCTCAACCATGTTCCTGAAGGACCACCAGCTCTGCACATTTTCCATGTCTCCTTTACCAAACACACCTGATTTAGATCATCAGCTCATTAGCAGAGACTGAAAGACCTGAAATGGGTGTGGCAGACAAAGGAGACATCCAAAGCATGCAGTGTTGGTGGTCCTCCAAGAACGTGGTTGAGAAACACTGCATTAAATAGAGCGAATTTCAGTTTTAGGTGAACTAACCCTTATATATTACACAATATTCACTTAAAATTAGAACAAAATATGCAATGCTTTTGAAAAGTTCATGAAGAAATGTGGCAGGTTCTAAATAAGAGAAAAACAATTCCTTTATGTTGTTGTTTGTTTGATTTTTGTTTACTCTCGTTATGAAGGACCCGTCATCAGATGGAAATACTGGATTCTTTAGCTCAAACACGTGGTGAAGCACTTGATAACAGCGTCCCTGTGAAAACAACAACACATTTATGTTGATGGTTGACGCTTTAATAAAGAGTATTATATATGGGTGGGGGCTCACAGCAAAATCCACAGTAACAGATAAATAAAGATATCCATACTTAATCTTGCAGAAACCTATAACAGGGTTTCCGAACTTTTCAGCCCACAACCCCCAAAATAACAATCCCAGAGACTTGTGACCCCCAAATTTCTCGAAGGTGGTTATAAATATACAAACATTGCACACACAACAATAGGCCTATATAAACACACAAGCATATTGACAACACAAAAAATAGTCTAACAACCGTATCATTTTTATAGTCACTTATTCATTTGTTTAATTTAATATTAACCTCAACAAAAGAGACACAATGTTTTTAGCACAAGTCTAGTCTTCGTTTAATTTTGGAGATTGCCAATCAGAGATAATTCTCAATGTTTAGTTGTGGCCTGTATTTATTTGTAATGTATTTGATTGCAATATAGATGTCAGAAAGATTAACCTGGTGCTATAAAATAAATCTGCTGCAGCTGACGTTATTGCTATGCTGTTAATCTAATGTAAACACACCAAACCTATGAGAAAAATAATTAAAAGGCTGATGGCTTTTCATTTGCATGTTGTTGTTTTTTATGTAACTATTAACTATTTCTATCTTCTGTGGGTTTTGGATAAAATATGGTAATTTTAATAGTTTAATAAAATTTATTTGACTTTTGTAAATAAGCAAGCCCCGACCAAGTCCCGACCACCACTTTGGGAACCACTGACCTACAGTATAACTTGACTGTTAGCATCGTTGATTATCCTAAAGGGATAGTTCAACTAAAAAAAAATTTAATTCCGCCATAATTTACTCACTCTTGACTTGAGAAGTTTTGTTCTGTTGGACAATAAAAAAAGAGATATTTTATAGAACGTTGAAAACCTGTAATTATTGACATCCATAGTGAGAAAAAAAAAATACTATGGAAGTCAATGGTTACAAGTTTCCAACATTCTTCAAAATATCTCCTTTTGTACTCAACTGAACAAAACTCGTCAAGTTGAGAGTAGAAAAACTTAAACTAGTTCGGGTGAGTATATTTAATTTTCGGGTGAACTCTCCCTTTAAAATTGAATTTAAGTCTTTGTAATGGTGGATTTTTCTTTTCTTTACTGGGTGAAGCTCTTGTATATTTTATTTTGTTTTGGTGGGCAACCATTGCACAATGTTTTTGCAGATTTGATACATTGTGATGACTCTAATTCACGTTCGCATTATTTTCCTTTTAAACACACATAAGTGTACATTTTAGATTTCTCTCTTGTTTTAAAGAGACAGTTCACCCTAAATTAAAAATCCTCTTATCATATACTCACACTTGTTCCAAACCGTTATGTGTTTTTTCTTCAGTTAAACACAAAAGAAGATATTTTGAAGAATGTTGGAAACCTGTAACCATTGACTTCCATAGTGGAAAAAAAAACTATGGATGTCAGTGGTTACAGGTTTCCAACATTCTTCAAAATATCTTCCTTTGTGTTCAACAGAACAAATAAAAACTCAAACTAGTTTGGAACAAGGTAAGGGTGAGTATATTTAATTTTGGGGTGAACTATCCCATTAAAATTGTATTTAAGTCTTTGTAATGGGGTATTTTCCTTCTTCTTTACTGTGGCTGAGTGAAGTTCTTGCATATTTTATTTTGGTTTGGCGGGTAACCACTGCACAATCTTTTTCCAGATTTGAGAGATTGTGATGACTCTAATTCACATTCATTTCCTTTTAAACCTTTAAACAGACTAGTATTCCAACAACTGCACACACGTAGGTGTACATTTTACATTTCTCACTTGTTTTAAAGAGACAGTTCACCCCAAATTAAAAATACTGTCATCAATTACTCACACATGTTTTACACCTTTTGAATAACCACTGAATTCCATAGTAGGAAAAAAAATACTATGGAAGTCAATGGTTACAGGTTTCCAACATTCTTCAAAATATCTTCCTTTGTGTTCAACAGAACAAATAAAACTCAAGTCTTTATACGGGGGGATTTTTCTTCTTCATTGTGGCCGGGTGAAGCTCTTGCATATTTTATTTGTTTTGGCAGGAAACCATTGTACAATCTTTTTGCATATTTGATAGATTGTCATGACTCTAATTCACATTCGCATTAATTTCCTTTAAGACATTTAAACAGGCTAGTTTTCTAAGAAACGCACACACATAAGTGTACAGTTCAGATTTATCTCATGTTTTAAAGAGACAGTTCACCCTAAATTAAAAATTCTGTCATCATATACTCATATACTTGTTCAACACCTTTGTGTTTTTTTTTCTTCAGTTTAACACAAAGGAAGATATTTTGAAGAATGTTGGAAACCTGTACCCATTGACTTCCATAGTAGGAAAAAAAATACAATGGATGTCAATGGCTACAGCTTTACAACATTCTTCAAAATATCTTCCTTTGTGTTCAACAGAACAAAAAAATCAAACTAGTTTGGAATAAGGGTGAGTATATGATGGCAGAATATATATTTTTGAGTGAACTCCCCATTTAAAATTGAATTTAAGTCTTTGTAATGGGGGATTTTTTTCTTCTTTACCAGGTGAAGCTCTTGCATATTTTATGTTGTTTTGGTGGGTAACCACTGCACAATCTCTTTTCTAGATTTGATAGATTGTGATGACTCTAATTCAAGTTTGCAATCATTTCCTTTTAATCATTTAATTAAAATTTAAAATCCTGTCACCATTTACTGTGGTGTTTCCACACCTTTGTGTTTTTTTCTTCAGTTAAACACAAAAGAAGATATTTGGAAGAATGTTGGAAACCTGTAACCATTGACTTCCATAGTATTTGTTTTCCTACTACGGACGTCAACATTCTTCAAAATATCTTCTTTTGTGTTTAACAGAAGAAAGAAACTCATAACCACTTGAGGATGTAAATTGTAATTTCATAGGTAAACCACCCCTTTAAACCTACAGCAATGGCATTATGGCAGAGCTGATAATAAATATTGAGATAATGAAAACAAATAGACGACATATTTGTACACGTCTCTGATTTGGAGTGTAAAGATGAGGTAACCATCACGGTCTCCAAGGCAACAACAGAACAAGGTCACCGTGCCTCCTTGCCTCAGCCTCCACCCTTCTCTCTCTTATTCTCTCGCTCTCTCGAAATGTGTTGCTATGCAGACTTTGTCACGCTCAAAATTCACAGGAAGTGGAGGAGGCGTGAAAACAGCCAAGGTTAAAAAGGAAGAGTAGAGAATCAGATAGCGAAAGAAAGACGAAAAAATGACGAGCGTCTGTAGATGTTCCTCATCCCTCCCGCGGTGCAGGCACCCACACAGCAGCCGCAATCAGGAGAGCGTTTAGTGTTTAGCCTTAAAAGCACTGCACATCCAGCACGTAAATAAATGATGATTAACTCCCCCTGCTTTCTGATGAAACATTGGTGCAACGGATGCCACGGCCTTTCCAGCACAGCGGGTGGACTTCCTTCAGAAAAAGGCTGAATAAGCCGGAACTTAAGGACCACACAGCTAATAAATAAATTATTATTTTTTTTTTAGAAGACAAATGTATACCAATAAGGCGACACGGTTAGCACTGTCGCCTCACAGCAAGAAGGTTACTCGTTCGAGCCCCGGCTGGGCCAGCTGGCATTTCTGTGAGGAGTTTGCATGTTCTCCCCGTTTTGTCAAACACATATAGGTGAATTGGGTGAAATCAAATTGGCCATAGTGTATGAGTGTGTATGGGTGTTTCCCAGTACTGGGTTGCAGCTGGAAGGGCATCAGCTGCGTAAAACATATGCTAGATAAGTTGGCGGTTCATTCCGCTGTGGCGACCCCTGATGAATAAAGGGACTTAGCCAAATGAAAATGAATGAATGAATGTATACCAATAATAATCAGTTCATAATATTGCATTGCTTCTGTATTGTAATTGATTAACAGATCTTGTTCTAAAAATAAGGTTTCCTTATTATTATTATAAGTTGTTATAAGTTAAATTATATGTTCTTATACTGGGGCGGCAGCTGCATAAAAGGGCTTCCGCTGAATAAAACATATGCTGGATAAGTTGGCGGTTCATCCCGCTGTGGCGACCCCTAATTAATAAAGGGACTAAGTCGAAAAGAAAACGAGTGAATGAATGAATATTCTTATAATTAAAACCAAGAGCCCATTTAATGTTTACATCAGGGGTGCTCAACCCTGTTCCTGGCGATCGACCTTCCAGCTGATTTCAGCTCCAACCCTGATCAAACACACCTGAACCAATTATTTAGAACGTGAGGAGCGCTTGATAATTACAGGCAGGTGTGTTTGATAAGGGCTGCAATTGAAAACTGCAGGAAAGTCGATCGCCAGGAATAGGGTTGAGCACCCCTGGTTTACATGCTCAAAGCACAACTACCTTTACTTATATTATGTTTAAATATGTACACTACCTGATAAAGTCTTGTCGTCGATCCAAGTTGTAAGAGCAACAAATAATAACTTGACTTCTAGTTGATCATTTGGAAAAGTGGCAGAAGGTAGATTTCTGTCGAACTGCATCCCGATCATCACAAATACTGCAGAAGACCCATTGGAGCCCACATGGACCACAGATTCTCACAGAAATCAGTCAAGTTTGGTGAAGGAAAAATTATGGTTTGGGGTTACATTCAGTATGGGGGTGTGCGAGAGATCTGCAGGGTGGATGGCAACATCAACAGCCTGAGGTATCAAGACATTTGTGCTGCCCATTACATTACAAACCACAGGAGAGGGCAAATTCTTCAGCAGGATAGCGCTCCTTCTCATACTACAGTGAAGTTACTGAAAGCAAAGAAGGTCAAGGTGCTCCAGGATTGGCCAGCCCAGTCACCAGACATGAACATTATTGAGCATGTCTGGGGTAAGATGAAGGAGGAGGCATTGAAGATGAATCCAAAGAATCTTGATGAACTCTGGGAGTCCTGCAAGAACGCTTTCTTTGCCATTCCAGATGACTTTATTAATAAGTGATTTGAGTCATTGCAGAGATGTATGGATGCAGTCCTCCAAGCTCATGATGGAGTCAGACACAATATTCATTCTTTCTCCACTGCAGCATGACTTTATAATCTATACTGGACATTATTTCTGTTAAGTGACGAGACTTTTGTCTAAGCAAAGTCAGACCTCACTTACAAAATTAAAGAATTAAAAATCAAGGCATGATCATATTTTATTGTGGTAAAATAAGCGTAATCTAGAGGCCTTTGCCTTTCATATAAGCCACTTCTGACACCAAATGATCAACTAGAAGTCCAGTTATTATTTGTTGTTCCTAAAACTTGGATAGGCGACAAGACTTTTGTCAGGTAGTGTATACAAACACGGACAAAAATGTTGGTAACCCTTCCATTGAAGTGAGAAACAAGAAAAAAACAAAAAAACAAATTGAAACTGGAACTAAATGACTGAAAATAAACAAATGAAAATCAGATATTGCTTTCTATTTGTAGGGAGGGAAAAGACAAAATAATAAAACTTGCCTCATCTGTATAAAAAATTATACAATGCAACCTTTTTAAGCTTTCCTTTAAAATTTTAATTATTTTAAGAGAGGGATCTCTTTGAACACATTAGCTACGTTTCCATCCACATATTTTCATTCTGATTTTGGATCTGCGCATAAAATACCGGTTGATGGAAACACCAGGATGCACACCAATTTTGAAAATGTGTATAAAAAACAAATGCGCATAACTGAGTAAGATAAACTTTTTAGTTGATAAGAGAAGATGCGCATAAACTATTATGGAAACACTTTTACTGAGCAAATTCCAGTATGTGCATTAAAAAAAGGTCATGTGATTTTGTTATAAGAGATCATGCGATGATAAAAATGTGTGTGAATGGACAAACCAGCAGGCTGAGCACATTGTAAAACATCTAAAATGTTGTTTTGGTCATTCTAAAACATCAATATTAGTGTTATTATATGAATAATTACCTCCTGAATTGTCAAGAGTGCCTGTGCTCCGCGTCTGACACCTTGAAACGCCACCACATGTTCATTGCGTGTCGGCATTTGTCTTCTAGGGCGCAAGTAATTTATTAAATGAGAAAAAGATTGACGCAGCTTCTCCTACCGCAGCAAATTCAGTTTTTACTGTTGATATTTGGCGCTGGTTAATCAGGAAGTGAGAATTTTGTTCTTTTTGACTCATTGTATGGAAATCCTATTTTATTCGCACGTCTTTTATACAATAATCCAACGCAAACTCACAGCAATTCGTAACTTTTTGATTTAGTGTCTAATTCATACGATCTAATTCGTACAATTCAGTACGATTTGCTCATCACTCAATGACGGTTGGGTTTAGGGGTGGGGTTGGGTACAAATTCGTACAAATTAGCCACTAAACTGACAAAACGTAAAAGACTTATGTTTCATTCATTTCTAATAATTACTTCAATAAATAATTGGTCATTTAATTTATTATGATTTAATATATTACTTATTTTGATCATTCATTCATTCATTCATTCATTCATTCATTCATTTTCTTTTCGGCTTAGTCCCTTTATTAATCTGGAATTGCCACAGCGGAATGAACCGCTAATTTATCCAGCATCTGTTTTACGCAGCGGATGCCCTTACAGCTGCAATCCATCACTGGGAAGCACCCATACATTCTCATTCACACACATACACTATGGACAATTTAGCTTACCCAATTCACCTGTACCGCATGTCTTTGGACTTGTGGGGGAATCCGGAGCACCTGGAGGAAACCCACGCGAACACGGGGAGAACATGCAAACTCCACACAGAATGCCAACTGACCCAGCCGAGGCTCGAACCAGCAACCTTTTTGCTGTGAGGCGAGAGCGCTAGCCACTGCACCACCGTGTCACCTTTGATCATTTAAACTTATATAATTATTAAATATTAATCTAATTAGTAATTAAAATTAATAATTATTCATTTGGAATAATGTCCAAATTAATAGGGAATTAAATGAGCACAATATTAGATTTCAAATATGTACCATGCTCAAGAAAAAAAACACACACACACACACACATGCGCAGCCTAATGATCAAAACAGAAAGTAGGATAAACAACTTATGACGTGGAGCCTGCTCATGCTAATCCAGGCAAAACACAATGAAAAGAGCCTTAACTGATGATTTTAAGCCACTCAATAGCAGCATTGCTCTGAGCTTGTTGAAGGGTGTGGCTATTTCTAGGAAAACAAGCAACAATGAAACAACAGAGAGAGGGTCATCCAATAATAATCCAGCTCTAGATAAATGGAGAGATGAGTCAAGGGTTTGGGGGCTCATCTTTCCATTTATGGTGGTATATAGAGGGAATCACTCAAGAGGAATTGTTTTCCTCTTTTCGAGAGGTTCCTCGAGCAGGGAGGGCATCAGGTTTGGGGGATGGGGCGTCCTGGCTGTCAGAATCCATCAGAAACACGCACAAGCACCTCTGGCAGGAAAAGAAGGGGGTTGTCTGCCACAGCGAGGGATGCTAAATATTAAAAGCATTCTTTACTAGATAATGAAATGATGCTCGCCGTTCCAGTGGATGATTTTTATGTATTGTAAACACATTTCTATTTCGTTTTCCTTATTTAGTTTTTGAATAATCGTAAACAATTGTAGCCTGACAGACTGCACGTCAATAAAGATGCACCAAACATGGAGATTGTCGACCATCCATGACATCTGAACGATCTGAAATGTTCTGAAATGATCCCTCACGGCAAACAGACATTGTAGTTGTGCACTGTAAAAAAATATCTGTTGATTAACAGTCTCTGTATTTTGTGATTCACTGGTGTTTTCCGTTTATAGGGTATAGACCTTTTTCTCGGCCGCTGCATGGAGGGCGCCATAGCACCAGCGTCTTCTGGTAGAATGGTTAGAACTTCCGCTTACAGCGTTTACAACTGGTAAATTGCGCTCCGAAAATGGGTTTCAATAGCGTGTTGAGTGGATTACGGAGTGTTTTTGTGACACACAACTTTGAAAGGTGTGTGTTAAAGCCGTTACATCTGTCAGATGTGGTTCAAGCGCAAGAGAAAAACGTTCTCCTAGTTCACGTGTCTGCCGTCAGAAATACAGTGTGTGTGTGTTTCCCCGGTCTGTCAGCTCTTAGCTCAGCGGCTCTTCAACAAACACACACTTACACACACACACACACACACACACACACACACACACACACACACACACACACACACACACACACACACACACACACACACACACACACACACACACACGTTTGTTTTTGTGAAAAGTGGGTACATTACATAGGCTTCCATTCATTTTATACAGATCAAACCGTATATTATATTGCCCTCATCCCACCCTACCCCTAAACCCAACCATCACAGGAGAGACAGTGTACAGCTTTACTCCCTGAAAAAAATCATCCTGTGTGATTTATAAGCTTTTTGAAAAGTGAGGACGTCACCAATGTCCTCATATTTCACCTGCTTTTTGTAATACCTGTGTCATACCTATGTCATTATACAGATTTGTGTCCTGATATGTCACAAAAACACGTACACACACACACTTTCATCTATCTCAAGTAAGATTCATTATTTATAAAACAATTAATAAGTAGAAATAGATTAGATGACTTTTGTTAAGGTACTACACAAAGAACTTCATGGGCCTCTAGATGAGGAGGTGGAAAACAAGCAGCGCTGGCAGAGCATCGCGCTCCGTTTGGGGATTAAATGCCATATGGTGAAGGCCAACAGCCGCAAGGCCATGAGTAAATAACAACATGTTTTCATTGAGGGAATTGAGCTCTCAATGTGTACACAACCCAATCCCACCCAACAAACATGAACTGAAAGAGGATCTCACAGTCTGACAGGCTACCATTTGGACACAAATTTATGACTTCCACTGAAGTTAACTAGAATTTCATCTAGCATTTGAATTAATCTAGTTCTAAATTATCGTTATCGCGATAAAGGTATATGTAATATACGTATAGCAAATAGTGTGCTTATTCAATCATTCATTTGTTCGTTTTCCTTCAGTTTAGTCTCTATTTCAGAGGTATCTACAGTGAAATGAAGCACCAACTATTCCGGCATATGTTTTATGCAGCGGGTGCCCTTCCAGCTGCAACCCAGTACTGGGAAACACCCATACACCCATACAATTTAGTTTATTCAGTTCACCTATACAGTAGCTCATGTCTTTAAACTGTGGGGGAAACCGGAGCACCCAGAGGAAACCCACGCCAACACGGGGAGAACATGCAAAATCCACACAGAAATCCCAACTGGCCCAGCTGGGACTCAAACCAGCGACCTTCTTGCTATGAGGTGACCATGCTAACCACTGAGCCACCGTGCCGCCCCCAACATGTGATCAATTACATTTTATGCATTGGTCGTTTGCATTGGCCTTGCTATCTTTATCCCCACCTCCCGAGTAGGTGCTGTTCTGCTATTGGCTGGAGCTGAAAATAAACACTTATAGCGAGACAAAAAGGGAAAGGACAACAGCCAATCAAAGTCAGAATATTGCATAGTGTTTTCGATATGTGTTTTGAAGACTAAGGGCCCTATCATACACCCGGCGCAATAAGGCGCAAGACGTGTATGGCATGATTTGTTGCTATTTTCAGACCAGCGTAACCCTTATTTTCACGTTTTGCGTCATGTTGTTTAAATAGCAAATCCATTTGTGCCACTTTGTGGACTCTAGGGTAAAGGTACTTTGTTGGTGCGTTGCTATTTTGATGTACTGAAATAGACCGCACCATTGACCAACTCAAAGCTGCTCTAAAGTCCAGTGCAGAGCACGTTAGTTATGCGTCTATGCAGGTCCAAACACTTGCGCACTGCTTAATACACACAGGATGTACAGCAATACACAAATATCTTTACATGTGAAAACAATTAAAGGTGTGAAACGTTAAATCAGGGATGTCAAACTCAATTCCTGGAGGGCCACAGCCCTGCACAGTTTAGTTCCAACCCTGCTTCAACACACTTACTGCTAGGTTTCAAACAAGCCTGAAAGACTCAATAAGTTTGATCAGGTGTGTTTAATTAGGGTTGGAACTAAACTGTGCAGGGGTGCGGCCCTCCAGGAATTGAGTTTGACATCCCTGCGTTAAATGATAAAAAGTTACAAATATTATTATTTTCTACATAAAAATAAAAACCACTGCCTCCATGCCTTCTTCACCTTGGGGGGGGGCTTTTTTCAGGTAATTCATGACAATGTTATTATTATTTAGTATTATTTATTATATGCATATTTATATTTGTTTTAATAAAAACTAGTGTAGATTTTTCCACCTGTTGGGTTTTGGAGACGTCTGCATCACCATATGGGGCATCAGAACAGGACGCGTGTTTGGATATAACTCAGTTTTTTGACCACACTTCGTTATTATTGTTCATTTATTCATTTGCTGGAAATTAGAACTGAATTTAGAAATAGTTTTGAAACTATTGTCTTCAGTGGAGTGAGTACAACAGCGTTTCCTCACTCCACGAAAGTAAAGGAGTATTGAGCAAAAGTAAAGAGGCCGAATGGAGGAGCCTTGTTCTTTATCCTCGCGCTGCAGATGATGCTTAACGGTTTCTCACTAGTGAAGCGTTCAGTTTATCCACTTACAAAGTCCGCCATGTAAATAGCAAATGCGCCATGGCGTGACACAACTGACTCTTAAAGGGAATGGGAGATGAGACTCTGATTGGTTTAATGCAGGTTATGCTCAAAACACACCCATAACTCATTAAGAGAATTAGCACAACCCCTCTTATACCTGTTTACTTTATATCATTAAATAAATTATTGATTTAAAACATAGGTAATAAATATTGCATTTTGCAATATTTGCAATATTATTTGCATATTGCAATACTTCACAATACTGCATATTTTACCAGTATCATGCAGCCCTATAATATAATATGGAGTTAGCCATACTATATTATAGGGCTGCATGATACTGGAAAACTGCAGAAATAGAATATTTTAGTTAACTTCAGTGTTACACAGTGCTACACACACGATAAAGCATCAGGTTGAACTAGTTGCAAAACTAAAACAACATACTGAATATATATATAAATATGTTTCATTTTTTTTTTACCCTTTTTAAACTGTGGTTGCCAAGCAACACAGAACTTACTTGTGCAAAAATCATTGTAATTCACAGCCTCTCTCTGTGCTATTTTACAACACCTAAAATATACAGTTGAAGTCAGCATTATTAGCCCTCCTGAATTATTAGCCCCCCTGTTTATTTTCCCCCAATTTCTGTTTAATGGAAAGAAGATGTTTTCAACACATTTCAAAACATAATAGTTTGAATAACTCATTTATAATAACTGATTTATTTTATCTTTGCCATGATGACAGCACAGAATATTTGACTAGATACTAGATACTAGTATTCAGTTAAAAAGGGACATTTAAAGGTTTAACTAGGGTAATTAGGTTAGTTAGGCAAGTTAAGGTAATTAGACAAGTTATTGTATGGCGATGGTTTGTTCTGTAGACTATCTAAAAATATATAGCTTAAAGGTGCAGTAGGGGATTGTCTTCAGGAACATTTTTTGTTGTGCTGGTTGAAAGTCTCTTCACATTCCAATAGTAATGATAAATTAAATAATCTAAACCTATTTATATGTATTTTTATATTCTGGGTGAGGCATAAGACTAAAAAATGTTCATCCAATTAAATATTGTCGGCCCAATACCAATAAGTAGCCCAAACTGTCTGTCAACAAATGTAGATTTGGGCTTCTGCGCCTCTCTGTTCACAAATATCCACCATTAGTGTGTGCACGCCTGCATACGCGCCGCGCGTTCATGTGCAGACGAGGCAGTCACAGTCGCGGTAAATTCAAATGCTGAATTGAAACTTTTTAAAATCCTGAATGAATATTGGAGTTACTTTTGTACGCTGGAGGAAGGACGACACCATGGCTGAAGTATTTCTGTTAGACAGGTAATGTTATGATTTAAAACTATTTTAGTCCCCCAAAGCTGATGTAGACTGTGTTGTTTTATGAATAGGTTATACGCACTGAAGTGTTCTTCAGCCACTGAAATCTCCCAGTGAAAGATTGATGTGACTATATTCAGTTTCATAAGGTCCTTTTACAGCATCGATAATGTAGATTTTATTTAGTTTAACAACAAAACATCAGTAAATAGCGCTATTCCACCTAGCCTTTTTACTGAGCTGAAGTTGCTTTTATATTCACATTGGTTCATTTTTGAACAATCACAGCCTCCCTATACTGCTGGGTTGTTGCTAGATCGGATACGTTTGCGGCCGGAAGTTAACGAGAATTATTTATGTTATTTATGAAATTTCTGATTTATTGTATTTTATTATCGTCTACTCCCACCCCAACCATAAACCCAACCGCCACAGAAGCGTAAAAACAGTAGTTGTACCGAGTTTTATTTATTTTATCTATTAAATTACCCAATAAATTGTATTTTATAACGCCTACCCCCACCCCAACCCTAAACCTAACCGTCACAGTTCTGTAAAAATATTCATTATTGTTATACAGCGTCATAAAAAAGCCGCTATATTAATGTGCATATCGCACTTTCGGCCGGCCGCGTATACGATCTAGACTTTACCCTATACTGTTTACCATGCTACTCTGAATATTCGCTTTGAAATAGCATGTAAGTGTGGCTTAGTAACAAGTGTAATTCCTGCATGCCGCCGGCCAACCACTAACTACATTTCTAACTGGCGAATGACATGAACTAGTCATGTCGCGGTGCACGCGTTTGTGATTTCAGGAGGAGTGGCTTTGAAACACAGTCCCTCCCCTGCCGTCCAAAGATAATATGCTAACCGGTTACCATTTTGGCAGATCACCTACTGCACCTTTAAGGGAGCTATAAGATATTGACCTTAAAATTGTTTTAAAAAAATTAAAACTGCTTTTATTCTAGACAAAATAAAACAAATAGGACTTTCTCCAGAAGAAAAAATATTATTGGATTTACTGTGAGAAATTCCCTGCTCTGCTAAACATCATTTGGGAAGTATTTGAATAATTGAATAATTCTGACTTCAACTGGATTTCAGTGTTGAAACTCTCTGTTGTAAATGATTCAAATTGAAGTAACTAATCTTTACTACTTTCAAGTGTAAGATTTTTGATGCAATTGTGGAAAGTGTAAAATCAAGGAGATATTTTCTTACCGTGCAAATGGAATGTAGGAAATGCTGTACCTAAAAAAAAAAACACACAAAAGCAGTGTTAATACCTAATGCCCCATTAAAAGCTTAGTTTAGATCCAAAAACAAACAATCTGAAATAAGACTTAATCCATGAGCACGTCATAGATTCCAGTTACAGCTTGCTTTTAAAATAATGAAATGATGTAATAATACTGTAGATGCAGTACACAGCATTATATATGAACATGCTATCATAAAAGAATGTTTGAAATATATTTAACAAAGCTAAAATATAACCTGAACATACAAACACGATAATAAAAAAAAATGAAACCTTTTTTTTTTTATTATAAATGTTTTATTTTGACCAATTTTATGTGGCCTAAATGAAAAAAAAATTATTTCTTAAAGGTGCTGTATGTAAGTTTTTGACTCCTCTAAAGCATAAAAATACCATAATATGTTTGCAGATATTTAAGAAACATGTTAAGTGAACATTTTTGTTTATCTGAAAAACAATGCTGAAGTCAGATATTCTGTCAGATATATCACTCGCTCACTCACTCCCTCGATCATCACTCGTTCACAGTGGCTCATTTATTCGTTCGTTCGTTTCTTATTTGTTTCTTCCTTCATTAGGTCCTTTGTTCATTCATTAGTTCATTCAATTATTCATTCACTTTTTCCGTCCTTAGTTGGTTCAGTCCTTTCTTGCATCCTTCCTTCATTTCTCCCTTCATTCGTTCACTCATTTATTCGTTTGTTCATTTAAATTTTGTTTCTTCCTTCATTAGGTCCTTTGTTCATTCATTCGATCATTCATTCATTCATTTTTTCCGTCCTTAGTTGGTTCAGTCCTTTCTTGCATCCTTCCTTCATTCATCTGGTCCTTCCTTCATTTCTCCCTTCATTCGTTCGCTCATTCATTCGTTCGTTCATATTTAGTTTCTTCCTTCATTAGGTCCTTTGTTCATTCATTCATTCATTTTTTTCCTTCCTTAGTTTGTTCTGTCTTTTCTTGAATCCTTCCTTCATTCATCTGGTCCTTCCTTCATTTATTCGTTCGTTCGTTCATATTTTATTTCTTCCTTCTTTAGGTCCTTTGTTCATTCATTCATTCATTCATTTTTTCCTTAGTTTGTTCAGTCTTTTCTTGAATCCTTCATTCATTGATCTGGACCTTCCTTTCTTCATTAGTTTGGTCCTTCCTTCGTTTGGTCCTTCCTTCCATTCCTTGTTCGGTCCATCCTTCATTCGGCCCTTCCTTCCATTTTTCATTCGTTCCATTTAGTAAATGTTTAAGGCTGTTTAGTGATTTCAGTCCTCATACAGTAGAAATCCTTCATTTTCATGCAGTCTATAAACAGTCTCTGGAAGATTTTGGACATCTTCTTGGACATATTTAATGCTTCCAAAAGGTTTGCTGCATTTTTAAAGCGCTCATGTCTTGAGGTTGTTCAGTATGATGCGATTTACTTTCTATGTGCGATTTGATTGGACAGGAATCACAGGACTAATTTTTATACTTTAGCCAATCCACATAGACAAGAAAGAAATAAAGCAGTGACTGCAGGTTGAAGGAAAGTAGTTGAGTAAAAGTACTGATACTGCACTAAAAATGTACTCAAAGGAAAGTAAAAGTTAAAACTACTCAGTAAATTACAATTCCTGAGAAAAACTACTCAATTACAGTCATTTGAGTACTTGTAATTTATTACTTTACACCACTGCTCGTTCACTCAATATTTCGTTCTCTCACTTGCTCACTCACTCGTTGAATTGATCTCTCTTTCACTCACTTGTTCTCTCATTTATTTAGTCACTCATATGCTCACTCACACACACACACACACACACGCTCGGATACTCATTCTCATACTCGTTCTCACACTCGTTCACACACTAACACTAAAGCCTGTTCAATTTTAGTCTCATCAGACCAGAGAATTTAGTTTCTTATGGTCTGAGAGTCCTTCAGATGCCTTTTGGCAAATTCCAGGCAGGGAGTGGCTTCCGTCTGGCCACTCTACCATATAGGCCTGATTGGTGGATTGCTGCACAGATGGTTGTCCTTCTGTAAGGTTCTCCTCTCTCCACAGAAGAACGCTGGAGCTTAGACAGAGTGACCATCGGGTTATTGATCACCTCCCTGACTAAGGCCCTTCTCCCCCGATCACTCAGCTTAGATGGCCGGCCAGCTCTAGGAAGAGTCCTGGTGGTTCCAAACATCGTCCACTTACAGATGATGAAGGCCACTGTGCTCATTGGAACTTTCAGAGCAGCAGAAATATTTCTGTAACCTTCCCCAGCCTTGTGCCTTAAGACAATCCTGTCTCGGAGGTCTACAGACAATTCCTTTGTCTTCATGCTTGGTTTGTGCTTTGACATGCACGGTCAACCCTGGGACCTTATATAGACAGGTGTATGCCTTTTCAAATCATGTTCAATCAACTGAATTGACCACAGGTGAACTCCAATTAAGCTGCTGAAACATCTCAAGAATGATCAGTGGAAACAGAATGTACCTGAGCTCAATTTAAAGCTTCACGGCAAAGGCTGTGAATACTGATGTACATGTGATTTTTCAGCTTTTTTATTTTTAATAAATTATCAACAATTTCAAAAACTCTTTTCTTCACATTGTCATTATGGGGGATTGTGTGTAGAATTTTGAGGAAATAAATGAATTTAATCCATTTTGGAATAAGGCTGTAACATAACAAAAAATGTAGAAAAAGTGAAGCGCTATGAAGACTTTCCGGATGCACTGTACGCGTAATAATACATACTGAAAAAAAAAATGCAGGGATCCATGTTTATGTTTTTTTGTCACAAAATTGCATAAAGCTTTACATTTTATTTGTCTTTTGCTGATTTTCCGATTTGTTTTTGAACATTTTCAGCTTATTTTAACAATAAGAATTAAAAAATTTCTATGTTAAGCTGCTTCGACACAAAAGCGTTCTAGAAATAAAAATTAATTGAATTGAATAAGGTAACAGTCATCATTTTAGTCACTATAATTGTGATATGAATTGTTCATACCCTTACATTATATGGTTGAAAGTTTTTGATACCATTCTCATAATGTGTTACTCAATATATAGGAAATTGCAGGTTCTCTAATTTTGATCTTTACAGTATGTGTGTGTTTTTTGTTGTTGTTGTTTAGAAGTCATTAAGATCTACTACAAGTTTCAAAAGCCATTGTTGAACAGCACTGGGCAACTAAACACACACAAACACACACACACGAAACAAAACCAGGCATGCTTGAACATTCTGTCCTTTTCATGGTCACAACCTGTGACATTATCATTTTTGGATTGCTTAGATTAGATCCAGTGTTGCATTCATATTTCAGCTGAGCTTCTCTAGAAACCCACAATTTCAATAGTCTCTGTCAACGTTCATGTCAGTGTTCACAATTAATCAAATGAACCGCACTAACAGAGCAATTAAATGCGTTTGATCTGAACCAAACATCAAAAAAGTGTGAAAACACTCTTAAATGTTTAAACAAAGCTTTACCAAGCAACATGCATTGAAGAGCTTTCCTTTTCTAGTTCTAACAGTGAAACTATGCATGTGCAATGCATATTAATGAAGCCTTTTAGATTGAATGCAGCAAATACAAAATCCCTCCACAAACATTTAGGATTCTTCTCTTGTTTGATTGAGTGAAACGGTGAGCCCTGTCCACCTGGTTCTGCACCTGTGTGCTTCTTGTATCCAAGCAAAGAGGACACACTTAGAGGATCAGATGATTTCTTCTGCCCTGCTTAGCTACTTCAGTGGCATGGCTATACTACACTGAATAGTCTTTAAGAGGTCTGTTATGTAACTGTGAACAAACCGAAGGATAAAGTATCATTCGTGTTCTTAGGACGAACAATGCAGACCAAGATGTGTGCCGGAGTTTGAAGTGCTCCATTGTTCTTTTTTGAATATCATCGCTCATTTAATATTTAACATAGCTGTTTATGAATGTAAAGATCTGCAACGTTTTAAATATCAAAGTGTATAAAAAAACAAGTGGTAACCTGCCACTCTGTGGTGAAGCTAATACAGAAGTAACTGAAACTGCAATTCATTTAAAGTGGAAGGGGGTGGCTGCAAAGCAGAACAAATTTCTATTGACTCCAATGTTAAAATGGCTAACTTTAAAGCAGAAAAAAAGGGGTTTACGGTCTGGTACAAAAAAATAATTTTGATGTATATAGCTTATATTACCCTTGATGACAACTGTGAAAGGGGTGATTTTTTTATATTCATCAGTTTCATTTATATTAAGCCTTATGCTGTGTTCACACCAGACGCGGCACGCGTAAATAGACGCGAAAACATTTACAGTTTACTCGCGTCATTCGTGCATCAAATTTACTTCACAATAGACACGGATTCACATTATAGGTGGGGCTTCTATCTGCCCTGTGACTTTAGCTTCATTGCTAAATGGCTAACATGGATTTTATTGAGAGAGTAGCTGTGCTTTATGTGCTTTAGCAAGGCTGAAAAACAGTGGAGATTTGTTCGGCGTTGTCCACTAGATTCTTATTTCAGAGGTGCACCCAGCTCTGCGAGTTCATCAACTCCTCTAGAAACTATACCTGGATGATGGAAGCATTCAGCGGTGCTTCAGACTGAGCCCAGCCCAGTTTGATGAGCTGTTCTCCGGTGTCGGCAAGAGGACTTCCCCTCGGGACACCAACAACAGGTACTACATCATAATCACACCCCTACAAGAGCAAGCTCCTGATTGGTTAATGTAAATGTCCGCTGAAGTTCAAATTTTCCAACTCGAGCAACCCGTGCGTCAAACGTGCAAAACGCTACACTCGCGCCGCTTCATTCATGCGAATTGTGTTATTCACACTGCCTTATTCACGCCGCAGAATGTCTATTCGCATCTTTGCATTGACTTAACGTGTAAATCACTCATGCTTGCCGCTTCATCCGCGTCTGCTGTGAACGCAGCATTACAATTCTCCATAATTGAGGGCGTGGCCTCACACACAATACGTCCATATATTTAACAGTCTCTGAAAATAACTATCAGAAAAACAATGCTCGCATTTGCATTATGCCACCCTATGGTCTTAACTAAGTAACTTAGTTGTTAACCTAATACTCAGTTATCAGTGGTGAAAACCTAAAGGCCCTGGTATACTTCAAACGAAATTGAAGAATTAACTAAAATTACATAATTTCAAACAAAATTTGGCAGAAACTAAGTTCATTTTGAGTTTGTTCAGCAGTGTGAAACAGCTCAAAACAAACTTTTGGTGGAGTTTGTTTTGGCTCTCGTTGACACTTCGAGCTGCCATTGGTCCATGGCGATTATGCAATCGGTGGGCGTGTTCTAGAACTCCACCTTCTTTGATGAGTGACTGAGATTGAAAATCAGACATGAATCGAGTAGCATAGATCGAGTATCTCCACCTGTATAATTGCTAGTGGAGAGATCTTAAAGAGTCTCAAATAATAAACGAGAAGTGCCACCGTATCTTAAACGGAGTTCTAAAAACTCTTTGATATGTCTGTCTGCTGCAAATAAAAACCCTAACCTAAATAGGAACCTAAAACAGTGTAATTGATTCCTATAATAAGATACTTTATTAAGCTAATTCAGTAACTTTTGTGTAAACTGTTCATACATCGCTGTCAATACTCTGTCAATTCATTTTAGGAATTAATAACATTTAATGACATTTTATTTGTACCATTATAGTTGAGGTTAAAAATATATAAATGATGCTGTTATAATATTCATGATAATTATAATAGCCTCATGACACTCATGTTTATGACAGAGTTATGACAGATTTATTAGTAATGTCAAGTTGTCATGACAAAAACATCTCAAACAGTGCTACATTTGTATTAAAATGACAACTGAGTGAATGACACTGAACGACAGATATCATAAGCATGCATGAAATCTCCTTCATATCCATGTGTCATACAGTATCGTGATTATGAATGGGTCATATAAACACCCCCTTCAAGTAAAGTGTTTTTTTATTAGTATTAAAGAATTTTTATCACTTACACCTACAATACTCTAGCTACAGTATATAATCACTCAGCACATCCTCACGCTGATCTGGTCTATATTTAGCCCACTTTCTCACCTTGCCAAGGTCTCAACCGCCTGCCTCTAAACCTGCGGCCAGACACTGATGATAAACAGCACGCAGGGTTTAATTAACAGGTACATTAGTTGAGATGCCCAAACAGCGGGGTTCCAGAGCAAGAGCAGAACATCCCGCTCATTTGTTTTAGATGCCCAGAGCACAGCACTGCAAAAAGTGCTCACGTCAGGCCTCTGGCTCCTAGAGTAACTCAGCGTTTGACCTGTTAGGAAGTCCAGGATGAGCTTTATGATATAAACGTACACACACGCACACAAACACCTCAAAAAATGAGCATGATTTCAAAGGTAAAAGAAAATGTAAAAATGCTACAGTAAAAATCTGTAACATGGCTATAAAAGTTTCCTTAATATAGACGGTAAATAACTGTAAATTGACATTCTCAGAATTTCCTGCATGACTACACACATTTTTAAAAAATGGCCATGATTTAAACAGCAAACATGGTACAGTAAAAAGCTGTAACCTGGCTATAACAGTAAGTTTCCTAAATCTATATGGTAAATAACTGTACATTGAATTTTGCAGAATTTCCTGCATGACTACACATATTGTAAAAATGCCCTGATTTCAACAGTAAAAATTCTACAGCAGAAATCGGTAACCAGGCTATAACAATACATTTCCTTAACATATACAGTAAATAACCGTAAATTGAGTTTCTTAGAATTTCCTGCATGACTACACATATTATAAAAAAAAAAAATGCCATGATTTAAACAATAAAAATGCTACAATAAAAATCTGTAACCTGGCTATAAATGTAAGTTTAATAACTGTAATAAAATACAGTTATTAAAATATACATAAAATAACTGTAAATTGAATTTACCAGAATTTCCTGCATGACTATACACACTGTAAAAAAAGGGCCATGATTTCAACAGCAAAAATGATACAGTAAATCTGTAGCATCTCATGAACTCATGATTTCATGATTTGATGAGGTGAAATCTGTTCATCTCATGAACACTTGATGATAGTAATTGTGAAACCAACATCACTACCTGCTATACACTATTTTATACACGCATACACTTATTTAACAACACACTTTACATGCCAATTTGCACATAACAGCTGCACATATTATGTTGTATACAGTAATATAGCTGTAAATACACTTTTGTCAATTTGTATATTTGCATTCACTTTTTAAAATATATTTATTATCTGTTTTTTAGTCCTGTCTGTAATTCTGTTGCACTTTAGAAGCTCTGTCACGAAAACAAATTCCTCGTATGTGTGAACATACCTGGCAATAAAACTCTTTCTAAATTCTGATTCTGAAAAATCTGTAACCTGGCTATAACAGTTTCCTTAATATATACGGTAATTAACTGTAAATTGACTTTCTCAGAATTTCCTGCATGACTACTCATGCTGTAAAAAAATGACCATAGTTTCAACAGTAAAAATGCTACAATAAAAATCTGTTACCTGGCTATGACAGTGAGGGCTTACTCACACTATGCTATCCGAACCGTGCCCAGGCCCGTTTCCCGGATCGTTTGAGAAGTGTGAGTGCTCTGAATCGGGCTCAGGCACGGTACACTTGGGTGGCCCTGGCCTGGTTGGAAGAGGTGGGCCAGAGCACGGTTCACTTGGGCTCAGGCGCGGTACGCTTGCAGTGTGAGTGCAAAACGCGCCCGAGCCCGAAACTGAAAGCGAGACGTGACTTTTACGGGACTGTTTGATATGGATTAATTAATCATTCATACTGTTCAATGAACGCAAACTGTCGTAGATTATTAAAGACGCAAACCCCTCACTGCACGTCAGCTGCGCCTTCAGCAAACTTCCTAATTCCTGCAGCACGAGGACTTTATGATTGTTTATGAGCGTCAAAAGTGGCTGATCTGTTCGGCGAAATATTAGACTGCGTGTCACCACATATCAAACGACTTAAACGATATAACTAAAGAAATCTCCACTGTGCTGAGCGAGAGCGCTTACTGAACAGCGCGTCATTGATGACGTAAGCGTGCCCAGGCCCGAATGTAATGTGAGTGCGGGCCGTCGGGGGAGACGGGAGGGGGGACAAGCGTGCTTTGGCCCGATTTAAGGCAACTGTACATAGTGTGAGTACGGCCTAAGTTTCTCTAATACATACAGTAAATAACTGTAAATTGAATTTCCCAGAATTTCCTGCATGACTACACACATTATAAAAAATGGCCATTATTTCAACAGCAAACATACAGTACAGTTAAAAATCTGCAATCTGGTTAACAGTAAGTTTCGTTAATATATATATATACGGTTAATAACCATAAATTAACTTTCCTAGAATTTCCTGCACTTTATGCTTTTTGCTGGCATTACAAAGTTTCATTTTAATTTTATTCTTATCAGTTACTGTACAGACATTAGTGTTTTATGTTACATCAAATTTTAAGAAATAATGTTTATTGCATTACTTGAATTTTACGTTTGTTACCATGATGGTGCTTAGCAGTTGTGTAAATGACACTGAACACCTTCTATATATTAGTATTTTTCTTATGGGAAAGTTGTTATAATAGTTTGTGATGAGCATTTGGTTCACCATATTACTCATCTCCATATGAATATGGTTGTGTTTTTGTCTGTGTAACACAGATATGATGTTTATATGTTACTACGGTGGGTGTGATGTACGATGCGATCCTGGATTACCATCTATGTTGATCCAGGAACGTCAATTCTGTTCGAAAATGTAATCTATACCTATTCCCTACCCCTAAACCCAACCATAACTGTCAATTATTCCCAAAATCAGAGGGGAATAATAGATGGATAACAATCATGTAGAAGTGCATAAACCTAACCGTAAGCCTATACTTAACATAAACGGTAAACGCATCCCTTAATTCTGATTTGGTGCTTGGAATGTTGTTCCAGGATCGACAAAGATGTTAATCCAGGAACATGTCCCACTTGGTGATATCACACTAACCAAGTGACTACTTCAAAACACTGGTGCTCCAAAACACTGGTACTATTACATTCAGATGTCAAACAGACTGAAATGCATTTTTCCTGCACCAATGTAGTTTAGCTTTATTCATATCACAAAAATAAAAGAATGTTTACCATGTAATCTGCTATACATAACTATAAAACTGAAGTCTGTCCAAATAAATCATTTCATTATCATATGAAACAAACCTTGCCAAATCGTGTAACTATTTTTATCCTTTTATAAAACATGGCTGAGATCACATACCATGTCATGGCCAAGAACTGCAAAATGCAGAAGATGATCGCCAGACCCCTTTTGTTCCACTGCAGAACAGCAAAAATGACAAATATTAATGTCTGTTATGAATATTACAAAATGAATATTAGAAAAAAGGTATTTTGTATAGCCATCTTACCCAAAACACAGCACATAATGTCAACACGAGGAAAAGCTGAAGGAAAAGCACACACAGGTTACAAGGCTGTGATTAAATACCACATCAAAACAATTTTTTATAGATGTACAGTATATGCTTGCATTACATGTGGAAACAATGACCCTGTTAACAGCTGGTAGGGTAAACTTTAGGGAATTAATCCAGATTTTAGTGAAATGAGTCAATACTCATTATTTGCATCATAGGTAATCCAGGGCAATTAAATAGCTCTATTTTTAATGACATCATATTTTTTTGAGAATAATCTCATACAGTTTTAGTCTGTTGTTTATTTTGACATATTAGAGTGATTTTTGAAGAAAAATACTGGAGTAAGGATGCTAAAAAATCTGCTTTACATCTGTTTTTACAAAGTTTAAAAAAAATATTTACAACCCCAAATCAGAAAAAGAGCCCAGAGACATTGACGATGTTTCTGAACACTGTTAACATAGGGCTACCTTTTGGCAAAGTACAAATTCACTGGCATTTGTGGATGTAACTCTGTATTGTGGTACTTGACAAACGTTTGCCAAAGTAGTCCTGAGCCCATGTGGTGATATTGCTTATAGACGACAGTCTGAATGACAGAAAAGGATGTATATGTACAAATGAAATGAAGTTGACCAGACAAAACATAACATATTTTGTGTTTATATTGTCTGCAATGGCGACGCAGTGGCGCAGTAGGTAGTGCTGTCGCCTCACAGCAAGAAGGTCGCAAGAAGGTTCGAGCCTTGGCTGGGTCAGTTGGCGTTTCTGTGTGGAGTTTGCATGTTCTCCCTGCGTTCGCGTGGGTTTCCTCCGGGTGCTCCGGTTTCCCCCACAGTCTAAAGACATGCGGTACAGGTGAATTGGGTAGGCTAAATTGTCCGTAGTGTATGAGTGTGAATGAGTGTGTATGGATGTTTCCCAAAGATGGGTTGCAGCTGGAAGGGCATCCGCTGCGTAAAACATATGCTGGATGAGTTGACGGTTCATTCCGCTGTGGCGACCCCGGATTAATAAAAGGACTAAGCCGAAAAAAAATGAATGAATGAATGAATTGTCTGCAACGAAATACAAGTCAAAGTAAAATTGGAAATCACTACTTTCTTGTTTTTTTTTTTGCGTTTTCCGCACTGTCCTAACTTTTTCTGATTTAGGGTTGCAATATATTTTCAGATTGTAATAATCTTTCACAATTATTGCTCATTTTACTGTATCAAACTAAATAACAATAATTGAAACATTGGTGAAAATAAGAGACTTTCAACAACAAAATCTTTCCAATCACCAAATTGTGTCAAATTAAGTAAATACGGCACGTAAATGAAAATATAAGTACACAGGGAGTGCAGAACTATTAGGCAAGTTGTATTTTTAAGGATTAATGTTATTATTGAACAACAACCATGTTCTCAATGAACCCAAAAACTCATTAATATCAAAGCTGAATATTTTTGGAAGTAGTTTTTAGTTTGAGCTATTTTAGGAGGATATCTGTGTGTGCAGGTGACTATTACAGTGCAGAATTAATAGGCAACTTAACAAAAAACAAATATATACCCATTTCAATTATTTATTTTCACCAGTGAAACCAATATAACATCTCAACATTCACAAATATACATTTCTGACATTCAAAAACAAAAAAAAACAAATCAGTGACCAATATAGCCACCTTTCTTTGCAAGGACACTCAAAAGCCTGCCATCCATGGTAACCAGATCAAAACACTGACAGAATCCATCAACATTGCGCGCAGCAGCAACCACAGCCTGCCAGACACTGTTCAGAGAGGTGTACTGTTTTCCCTCCTTGTAAATCTCACATTTGATGATGGACCACAGGTTCTCCATAGGGTTCGGATCAGCTGAACAAGGAGGCCATGTCATTAGTTTTTCTTTTTTTTAGACCCTTTCTTGCCAGCCACGCTGTGGAGTACTTGGACGTGTGTGATGGAGCATTGTCCTGCATGAAAATCATGTTTTTCTTGAAGGATGCAGACTTCTTCCTGTACCACTGCTTGAAGGTGTCTTCCAGAAACTGGCAGTAGGACTGGGAGTTGAGCTAGACTCCATCCTCAACCCGAAAAGGCCCCACAAGCTCATCTTTGATAATACCAGCCCAAACCAGTACTCCACCTCCACCTTGCTGGCGTCTGAGTCGGACTGGAGCTCTCTGCCCTTTACCGATCCAGCCACGGGCCCATCAAGACTCACTCTCATTTCATCAGTCCATAAAACCTTAGAAAAATCAGTCTTGAGATATTTCTTGGCCCAGTCTTGAAGTTTCAGCTTGTGTGTCTTGTTCGGTGGTGGTCGTTTTTCAGCCTTTCTTACCTTGGCCATGTCTCTGAGTATTGCACACCTTGTGCTTTTGAGCACTCCAGTGATGTTGCAGCTCTAAAATATGGCAAAACTGGTGGCAAGTGGCATCTTGGCAGCTGCACGCTTGACTTTTCTCAGTTCATGGTTCAGTTCTCAGTTTATTTTGTGCCTTGGTTTTTCCACACGCTTCTTGCGACCCTGTTGACTATTTTGAATGAAACGCTTGATTGTTCGATGATCACGCTTTAGAAGCTTGGCAATTTTAAGAGTGCTGCATCCCTCTGCAAGATATCTCACTATTTTTGACTTTTCGGAGCCTGTCAAGTCCTTCTTTTGACGCATTTTGCCAAAGGAAAGGAGGTTGCCTAATAATTATGCACACCTGATATAGGGTGTTGATGTCATTAGACCACACCCTTTCTCATTACAGAGATGCACATCACCTAATATGCTTAATTGGTAGTAGGCTTTCGAGCCTATACAGCTTGGAGTAAGACAACATGCATAAAGAGGATGATGTGGTCAAAATACTCATTTGCCTAATAATTCTGCACTGCCTGTAAGTATAATATAAGTATAAAAGTATTTTTAAAAGATTTCTTATAGTAACTTTATTGTAATTTTGGTTGTCTGTGGCAAATTTGGCATTTAGAAATCATATCATAGTCTGCTTAGATCAGCTTTATATTCTGCTGACCAAAATTAAATTATTAGATATAGTGACACAAAGACCAGCGATGACTTTCCTGGATTACTGCAGCAGATCTCTTAATGCCTCATGGTCCCCTTAAGACCATCTAGATTTCTGACTGCAAAAAGGCCAAAGCAATCCATTTACCTTGCCTAGGCTGCTATAATGCTCAAGACAAGCATAAATTCCTCCACAGTGCTGTAACAGACTCATTTGCTAGTTATCGAAAATGGTCCAACCAGTTATTAGAATTTGAGGGCAATTAATGTAGCTTTGTATTTAGGTTAAATTTGCCTTTTCAAAGTGTCTTTACTCGTCAGCTCTGCAGTGTGGTGTGCCAAAGGCTCTGATTATGATCTTACCAGCATCATAATGGTGGCTATAAGCCTAGTGGGCTCAAACATACGCTTCAGCTGTTTAACTGGGCCCATCAGGAAACAGGTGCTGTGAAGAACAGGGACACACAGTGAGATCAATTCACAAACCACATCTATTCATTACATCTACTCATGCTAAAGGTGCTCATTAGGTGCATTAAGAAGTAACAAAAGCTAAATAGTTTGCAGACAATTTCCCAAATATTTATGGATTATTATTCAGAAAATATGAAAAGCACTGTTTATTTCACTTGTATCTTCGCTCTTTTTGTTTTTATCTATCCTTGTAATTTTAGTATTATGCAGAATAATCACAATTAGCCTAATATGATAAGTTCTTTTTCTTGTGAAATTGTATTTTGCACAAAATATATTGCATAAAAACTAAATATCGCGTTTCCAATATCATGTTATGCTACCCCAATCCTCCTTTGGTTGACGGCACTTGCAAAAAATACCATGCTATTGATTTTCATTTCAGTGACAGACAGAGAGACACAAAAGACACTAATTAACATAATTCCTGAATCTATATAGGCTTTTATTATTATTAATTTATGCTGTGAGACATCAGCAAAATCGTCTGGAATCACAGTGACTGAGCCTGAGAGTAGATGGTCTGTGTGCAGGTCTCAGGGGGCTGAACCCATCTCCCCTGCATTACTCAAGCAACCTTAAACACTTATTAGATCACAGAAACACTAATGCATTATCCAGCCATGATGTCATCCGCTCTCCTACAAGAGCAGGAATTTAGGGCCGTTGTTATCTGACATTTCAAAATAAATAAATAAATCTAACATGCTCAGGTGACTGGAAATAAGAGACTAAATGTGCTTTCTTTCTTTCTTTCTTTCTTTCTTTCTTTCTTTCTGTCTATCCATCCATCCGTCTATCTATCTATCTATCTATCTATCTATCTATCTATCTATCTATCTATCTATCTATCTATCTATCTATCTATCTATCTATCTATCTATCTATCTATCTATCTGTCTGTCTGTCTGTCTGTCTGTCTGTCTATCCATCTATCCATCTATTTATCTGTCCATCCATCCATCCATCCATCCATCCGTCTGTCTATCGGTCCGTCCGTCCATCCATCCATCCATCCATCCATGTCTGTCTGTCTATCCATCTATCCGTCTATCATCTATCGGTCCATCTATCTGTCCGTCTATCGGTCCATCCATCCATCCATCCGTCCATCCATCTGTCTGTCTATCTGTCCGTCCGTCCATCCATCCATCTATCTGTCTGTCTATCTGTCTGTCTGCCTGTCTATCTGATTGCCTGTCTGTCTGTTTATCCATCCATCCATCCATCCATCTATCTATCCAAATAAAAAGAAAATTGTAAAATAAATACCTAGGCTTAATTTTACAAGTGACTATTTTAGTAAATCAGCAATAATTTTTTTTCATCCATATTTTTCTAAAAACATAGGAGCTTGATACATTTTGTCACTGAAAATCATGTCCTCTGGTTTGACACTATATAGTATATTGATTTTAAATCGGGCAATTCCACGGAAAACTGTATATAGTTGACGGACCTGAATCAAGATCGTGTGATTGAATACCATGACATGCAGCTTTTAAAATTTTGTCTCAATTTATTAATTTATTTATTTTTTTTACATTTTATTTTTTTACAACCACTATAAAATGGTTGAGTTTCATTGTCCATTAGTGTGATACCACTATTCATTGAAAATACCCAATAAGTCCGACAAGTCACAGAGAAAAAAATATATTATTTATAATGTCATATAAAGTCAATAGCCCTATAAACAATGTAAAAACGTTGGGTTCCACACAGAAGATTTGTTTTCGTAAAAAATTAAGGAATTAAGTTAGCTTGATAGTTTTTAGAATTTTAAGTGGATTGAACATAAAACAATTAAGTAGTTTCCAAAAAATAATTGTGTTGTTTCAGAGTTAATAGTTTTACACACAGCTATGTAGTTTTGTATCCTGTTGTACCTTCATAATAAAAACCTTAATTTAAAAACTGCATGATGTGTTTACTTTTGCTATCTGATTAATATTTACATTTGTTTGATGATCTGAAACATTAAAGTGTGATAAATGTGCAAAAAACAACAAAGAAATCAGTAAGGGGCAAACACTTTTTTACACCACTGTATAACTGAATTCAGATTAACAGGTCTTCTGAATACAGGGTACAAACAAGAATCAGAGAGTGAAATTCAATACCTTTCAAGACCTAAAACTCTTACCATAAATTTTAAGACCTCATCGCCACTTTAGGTTTTAACCGGTTACATTGGCGACATTTTAACTAACAGTATATTTAATAAATACTGATTGTAAGGAACTAATTCTAAACTAAAACATTGTTCATTTACTGAATAAAAATGCTAATCCAGCAGGTGACGCCTAGAACAGCAGGAATAACGGCTTTGCCTTGGTTACTGTAGTAAAAGCAGCATGGCATCAAATCTAGTAGGTTTTTATTGATTTCATAAACCTCACAGCACCGCAATATTCACAGAATAAATTCAGGCAAACTTTAGCATACAGCTATATAATCAAAAATCATACAAAATTGAATACCTTGTAAAATAGCACTTAAGACTTTTTAATAATTTTTAAGGGCCTTATATTTCTTTAAATTGATTTATCAACTTTTACTACTTTTAAGACCCCGCGGACACCGTGGAACATAAATACAGAGCTGAAAATAAATGCCATGCATCCTCTCTTGAGTCTGGGTCACGGCCTATAAATGTGGTTTCCTGATCATGCTGGCAGATTTTTGTGAAACTGCTACCATAGCCAGAGCCAGTGTTGTGTGTACTTATGGCAGGTAACCCAGACAGCATGACCCTTCACTCTAAAGACTTAACCTCTGTGGCTTTGTCAAGACAAGTCTGCGATTGAAGACTGAGTCTAGTTACTAATCAAACCTGATCAAATCTTTTAATGAAGCCCAGTTTAATCATTTGTCACAGGGTTAAGATTTTCAAAGTCTGCAGAGGTGCAGTGTGGAAAAATGCCAGGAAACTTCTTCTGGGTCATTTCTTTTTTTTCATTCCACAGCCCTGGTTACTAATTAGGTCTCTTCCTTGTTCCTACATCATGATTGGAAATAGCTGACCGCAAATGTTCTGTTTAATATAAATGTCATGCTTTTCTAGAGTTTTATCTACACTAAAAAAAGGTTCATTGCAAATAATTTATATAAGCTGAATTTAAACAAACAAAGTAAGTTGAACATCACTAAATTGAAATTGTTTAAATTCAGCCCATATAAATGGTTTACAAGCTCTTACCTTAAAAAAAAATTAGTAAATCCAATGAATCATTTTTTTAGTGTACATAACTTTACACTACCTGACAAGAGCCTTGTTGGCTTTCCAAGTTTTAGGAACAACAAATTACAACTTGACTTCCAGTTGATCATTTGGTGTCAGAAGTGGCTTATTTGAAGGCCTCTAGATTATGCTTATTTTACCACAGTAAAATATGATCATGCCTTGATTTTTAATTATTTAATTAGGACAGTAAGGTCTGACTTTGCTTAGGCAAAAGTCTTGTCACTGAACAGAAATAATGTCCAGTATAGAATATAAAGTCATGCTGCAGTGGAAACAGAATGAATATTGTGTGTGACTCCATCATGAGCTTGGAGGACTGCATCCATACATCTCTGCAATGACTCAAATCACTTATTAATAAAGTCATCTGGAATGGCAAAGAAAGCGTTCTTGCAGGACTCCCAGAGCTCATCAAGATTCTTTGGATTGATCTTCAATGCCTCCTCCTTCATCTTACCCCAGACATGCTCAATAATGTTCCTTGCCACAGCGCAATGAACCGTCAACTTATCCAGCATATGTTTTATGCATCGGATGCCCTTCCAGCTGCAACCCATCACTGGGAGAAATTAAAAATTAATAAATTATATTTACATACAACATAGTCCCCCAATTTAAGTCTACTGTCAAATTCCCAAACTTTTCCCAGAATTTCACTGAACAAAATTTATTTTGAAAATAAACAAATTAAAATCTGTATTTCCATAACCATTAATGAACAGAAAAACAGGCAGCTGTTGTATTTTGAAGTTCCTCCAGAATTTTGTGATTCTGCAAATTTGCAAAATTTGACACAAAATTTGCAATGCGTAGCACAATCGCCTCACAGCAAGAAGGTTGCTGGTTCGAGCCCCAGCTGGGTCAGTTGGCATTTCTGTGTAGAGTTTGCATGTTCTCCCCGTGTTGGTGTGGGTTTCCGCTGGGTGCTCCGGTTTCCCCCACAAGTCCAAAAACATGTGGTATAGGTGAATTGGGTACGCTAAATTGTCGGTAGTGTATGTGTGTGTGAATGAGTGTGTATAGATGTTTCTCAGTGATGGCATCCGCTGCGTAGAACATATGCTGGATAAGTTGGCAGTTCACTCCGCTGTGGCAACCCCAGATTAATAAAGGGACTAAGCCAAAAAGAAAATGAATGAATGAATTTGTAGATTTTTTTATTGATGCAGATTTCCCGCAAATTTTGTGAATTTAGTTTTTTTTCCTCCCATTTATTTATGCTTTTGAATTGCATTATGGTATCTTGATATTCTATCCAACAACTTCTGATGTGACAAAGTGACTTTTAAGTGACATTTTTAATAGTTTAAAGTGATTTATTGTCTGGGTTGGTGGTGTAAAAAAAAAAATATGTGTAATTTTATGTATATTTCACAGCAAAACCACACAAGAAATGCTTTCAAAAGATTCTACATCAAATGCTTAAAAACTAGGCCATGCAGAGAATCGTCAATCACCCATTTACAATATCAAACTGGTGAGAACTGGAGAGACTTGTTTTCAGTCTTTTGGGAACAGAACATCTTGCTACATGACAACCCAACAACATTGTAAAAAGAGAACAAACTTCTAAGCCTATACAAGGAGACAATGCATGTCGAAGAGAGCCAACAAACACTTCTGAAGGGTACAAGTACAAGTGATTGACAACTAAAACTTGACAACGAAAATATATTATCCTTAGAGTCGGTGGACTGACAAAGCACAGTTATGAAACCATATTAGGGCTGCACAATATATCGTTTCAGCATTGATATCGCAATGTGCACATCCGCAATAGTCACATCACAGGATCTGCAATGTTGAGTAATGATTATAGTTGACCAGGAGAAAAAGACACATGGGAATTGTATAGTTATTGGAGAGTTTAACTTTAATGGAGTAAAAGTTGTTGATTTGTATGCGTTCAAAGTGTTCAGGCACAAGACTATTTACCATTTGTAACTTTAATAAAGAATAATTTTATTGAATTATTTATACAGTAAAGACATTTGCAGTGTTATTTTAGATTTGTTTCTTACATTCTGAACCTGAATACTATTTGACTGCCCCGAAAATCCTAAAACACTGTTTACTTCACTTTTATCTTTGCTTTTAATTCGTTTTTTGACATTTTTATGAATGATTCGCTTCCCTACAGAATCATTCCACTCAATCTAAATTAATAAATTCTTTCTAAATAGCAGTTTTCAAGTATATATATATATACAGTTAAAGCCAGAATTATTAGCCCCCCTGTTTATTTTTTTCCCTAATTTCTGTTTAACGGAGAGAAGATTTTCTCAATACATTTCTAAACATAATAGTTTTAATAACTCATTTCTAATAACTGATTTATCTTATCTTTGCCATGATGACAGTAAATAATATTTGACTAGATATTTTTCAAGACACTTCTCTACAGCTTAAAGTGACATTTAAAGGCTTAACTAGGTTAATTAGGTTAACTAGGCAGGTTAGGGTAATTAGGCAATTTATTGTATAACCATGGTTTGTTCTGTAGACTATTGAAAAAATATATAGCTTAAAGGGGCTAGTAATTTTGTCCTTAAAATGGTTTTTAAAAAATTAAAAACTGCTTTTATTCTAGCCAAAATAAAACAAACAAGACTTTCTCCAGAAGAAAAAATATTATCAGACATACTGTGAAAATTTCCTTGCTCTGTTAAACATCATTTGGGAAATATTTAAAAAAGAAAACAAAAGTTCAAAAGGGGGCTAATAATTCTGACTTCAACTATCTATATATATATATATATATATATATATATATATATATATATATATATATATATATATATATATATATATATATATATATATATATATATATATATATATATATATATATATATATATATATATATATATATATATATATATATATATATCAAGGTTTCCGCTACATTCATTCATCCGTGGCGGGCCGCCACGCCAAAATTCATCCCGCCACGGCTACATTACAGCTTCTTAGCTATTTAAAACATTTAGTCGTGTTTTTTATAGCGGATTATAATCGCACCAAAACATATTAGAGGTAAACCGCGCAAACTTTTCTGTAACCGTAGTAGTGCTCTGCGCTATTTGTTCAAGGTGACATGCTGACTGACTCACTGACAGACTGACTGGCAGGTGCGTGAGTCTAGCAAACACCGCGTAGCTTTCAGTTAAGATGAACACAGTTTCCATAAGTATACTTTATTGATAAAGGTCAATGGCTTTGCATACAATGACTTTATCTTGCTGGAGTTTAATGCCGTTTCACTTTACTTCAGGACGCGTTAATGTCGGAAAACGCACAAAAACGCACTAAATCGCGCTTCAGCAGCGCTTACTGGAGAGCGCACAAGAAGATCCGCACTTGAACGTGTAAATTTGAGTGCGTGCAAGAAGTTCTGTGCACGAACAGAGGAAATCGGCGCGCAAGCAAAGAGATTCGCATGCTCGTATTACATGAATGCTATCTTGACTTGTAATACTGCGTGTAATATTTGTCTTTGAAATAGTTGACAGATCTGTGTAAAAAAAAAGTCCTGCCGCCACTGCTGGAAAAAATCCTAGAGGAAACACTGTATATATATATATATATATATATATATATATATATATATATATATATATATATATATATATATATATATATATATATATATATATATATATATATATATATATATATATATCCAATATCGTGCAGCCCTAAACCATATCGTCTTTTCATGCAATCATGCCTTTTTTTCTTAAATCGAGGTTCATTTTAGTGAACATGTAAGCTGTTTTGGGTTGGTGGTAATCAGTTTAGATGCATTTCATCACAGAATAAATCATCACAAAACAGGGAAGTTCTTATAACCAATCTGGTCAATGGAATAATTAAAAGATCATGCATAAGTCACTGGGCATTGGATGATAACTGGTTTACCGCGGTTTGGAAAAGTCAAGGTTTTAAAATTTTCTGTTATACCGTTCCAATGGTTATTGTAAGGGTTTTTTAGGCGTTTTGTAAAATGTGTTGTACAGAAATCTGTGATTTTGAAACTAATTAAAAGAGCAGAAGTCAATGATTTATTTTAACTATTTAGCCTGACATGTTTACTATTCTAAAACATTATAAATGTTTCCTAAAATACAATGTATTTTGTTCAATGCGGGAAAATGTTTTTTTTTACCCAGATATTTAAAAAGAACATATATGTAACTTTCCATAACAGAACAGATAAAATATTCTGTGATAAAATAAAATAAAAAAACTAAAATAAAACAAAATAAAAAAGGTGACGCAGTGGGTAGCGCTGTTGCCTCACAGCAAGAAGGTTGCTGGTTCGAGCCTCGGCTGGGTCAGTTGGCGTTTCTGGGTGGATTTTGCAAGTTTCCCCCTGTGCTCCGGTTTCCCCCACAAGTCCAAAGACATGCGGTACAGGTGAATTGGGTAAGCTAAAATTGTCCGTAGTGTATGTGTGTGAATGAGAGTGTATGGATGTTTCCCAGTGATGGGTTGCAGCTGGAAGGGCATCCGCTGCGTAAAACATATGCTGGATAAGTTGGCGGTTCATTCCTCTGTGGCGACCCCAGATTAATAAAGGGACTAAGCCGAAAAGAAAATGAAGGAGCGAATGAATGAATGAAAATAAAATAAAATAAAATAAAATCAACCTCAGGATGTTAGCCGGTCTAAATATCAAGATTTTCATTCTTTTTTTAAATGACTTCTTATCGAATGAGGTTTGAAGTGTTTTGTTAATAAAATTTAGGACCTGCCAAAGCTGTTTAAAATAATGACTACATAAATGCCAATAATAACACTAGCATCACAGGTTTAATTATGAATGAATGATAATAATGTTTGGGGTATTTTTATTTCAGGGAAGAAAAAAAAACATTATAATAATACACTGAAAAGAATTCATTAGATTTACAATTTTTTAAGGTAAGTGGTTGCAAAAATGAATATGGGCAAAACAAACAAACCTCATTTTTTAATTAGTTTTTTTCTTTAATTTAGCCCATATAAATTTTTTGCAACCACTTACCTTACTTTTTAAAAATTTATTTAGTTAACCTTTATTTTAACTTCAGAGAAGAAAAAATACATAAATAGATAAATGCAGGCTTTTTACAATATATGGCAACCATTCCTTGATCACCTGGACAGACATAATGTTGATTCTGACCAAAAGTGTAGCACTTAATGTTGACTGCCCCCCAATAAGTGCCTTTTGTATGCCCTGATTGTTTTTCCTCTTTTATTACTATTATTTTCTTTGTATTACTATTTTTATTCAATGTATTTTGTTATTTTATTGATGTGGTTTTGTTGATGTGTACTGTAAAATGTAAAAATACCTTTAAAAAGCAGGACAAATGTAGTGACATTATTGCATGCATGCCCTATACACACAGCCATTAATATGCTTACCTTGAAAGTGCTGCAATGTTTCCGAGGGTGTAGAATACAGCAAAAAGTTTAATTCCAGCTTTGGGCAAGAAGAGGAGTGCAGTTCCCTGTTTCAGAGGAAAGCAATGTACATTTTCAGTCAGTTTTTAATCAATTTAAAAAATGTCTGCTATGAAATAAAATCATTCTGATTCACTCTCAATTTCAGAGCTTATTTATGTAAACATTAAACAGTTCTGCCACCTAGTGGTGTTACAAAGCTCTTGCATAGAGCACAAGGAGTATAGACTTTCCTATTACTGTTGAACACAAAAGAAGATATTTTGAAAACAGCTTAAAACCAGTAACCATTGACTTCCATAATATTTGTTTTTCCTATTATGGAAGTCAATGGATTTCAGCTTTTCCCAAAATATCTGCATCTGTGTTAAATAAATGAAAGAAACTCAAAGGTTTGAAACAAGTAAAGGGTGAGCAAATGAGTAAATGTTCATTTTTGGGTGAACTAGCCCTTCAATCCAAACACTTAAAACTGTATGGACATTAACGCATTTGACTAAAAACAATACACATAAGTGACATGCTAAATGATTCTTCAGGTTACATTAAAAATAAGTTATTCTACATATTTGCAATGACTTTTTGAAGCTTTAGAGAATTAATAAAGGCCATCTAGCCTCACAAAAATCTCTTTGGTATATCTTAAAGCAGTCTGCATGTGTAGTTAGCGATTGGTGAAGCCTTATCGCAAGTGTGTTATCACTCTGTGGCCAAACCACACACCAACTGAACACATTTGTAGAAGGAGGAAGAAGAAACATGTGCCATTAAAGCACTAAGACACTTAGTTCATCGATTTGTGATCATGTATTTACATTGTTGCATGATCGTTTTTGTGTGTGAGTGAAAATCCAAAAGGTGTCATTCAAATTATTTAAACTTCTCAAATATCATCTATACAGTTAGGTGGATTGTTATTAATTCTAACTTTCTGAACTTTCTGATGCGTATGTGACAATCTAAAATCCATTTTATTCATGCTTTTTAAAAGTATGCATTACAAATGTGATTTGAGGGTGTTTTTAGTTACCCATGATCTTTCAGACACCATTCTAATCAACTGAATTATTATGGATCTTAGTTATTGTTAACGGCTATTATTATGGGCCCTATCATACACCCGGCGCAGTAAGGTGCAAGACATGTATGGAGTGATTTGTTGCTATTTTCAGACAAGCGCAACCCTAATTTTTACGTTTTGGACCACGTTGTTTAAATAGCAAATCCATTTGCGCCACTTTGTGGACTCATGGGTGTGCTGGTCTAGAAAGGAGGTGTGTTAAGGCTTATTGTTGGCGCGTTGCTATTTTGAGGAACTGAAATAGACTGCGCCATTGACCGACTGAGAGCTGGTCTAAAGTCCAGCGCAGAGTGCGTTGGTTATGCGCCTTTGCAGGTCCAAATACTTTAACATTGCTACAGACAGGATGTCCATGCTTTCTTCACCTCAGGAGGCCTTTTTTCTGTTTATTCATGACAATTTGCATTTGTATAATGTTATTATTATTAGCATTATTATTTATTATATGCATATTTATATTTGTTTTAATAAAAACTAGCTTAGATTTGTCCACCTGTCGGGTTTTGGAAACGTCTGCATCACCATATGGGGCATAAGAACAGGACGCGTTTGGATGCAACTATATTTTTGAGCACACTTCGTTATTATTGTTTATTTATTCGTTAGCTGGAAATTAGAACTGAATTTAGAAATAGTGTTTCCTCACTCCATGAAAGTAAAGGAGTAAAGTAAAGAGTAAAAGTAAAGAGGCTGAATGGAGGAGGCTCGTTCTTTATCCTCGTGCTGCAGATGGTCTGTTTAACTGTTTTCTTGCTAGTAAAGCGTTCAGTTTTCTTACAAAGTCCGCCATGTAAATAGGAAATGCACCATGGTGCAATGCAACTGACTCTTAAAGGGAATGGGAGATGAGACTCTGATTGATTTAATGCACCTTATGCTCAAAACACACCCATAACTAGGCCCACACAGAATCTGCGCGGGCAGAATTCCGCAGATTTTCCGCAGAATTCCGCAGATTTCCACAGATTTTTAGCCCATCATTAATTCTGTTTATTTACTTGAGTAAATGTGTGTAAATCTGAATTTATACAGTTTTTAAATTACACATATTTCACATATTAAGGGTTTAGTTATGAGACTCCCAAATTAATTCCACAGAAGTCCGCAGATTTTGACCAAAATTCTCCACAGAAATTGCAAAAAACGTCCGCAGATTCCGTCTGGCCCTACCCATAACTCATTAAGAGAATAAGCACAACCCTGTTAGACCATGCGCCGGGTGCAGAGCGTATTTTTCTGTCCTTAAAATAGCAAAAGTGGATTCAGACACGCACTTAATGCTAAACTTTTGCGCCATGCACTTTAGACTTTGCGCCTAGATCGTTAAAATAGAGCCCTATATGTTTTTCAAATTGCCATTGGTGGTGTACTATGTATTATATATGTCATGATATATGTAAACAACTTGTATTGTACTCGTTTGTAGCTTGGAGGTTTAAACAAACATCTGCTATCTTTGTTTGGGAACAAGCATCATAAGGGTGAGAAAATTACTTTCATATTTGCTTGA
Source organism: Danio kyathit (assembly GCA_903798195.1). NCBI lineage: Eukaryota > Metazoa > Chordata > Actinopteri > Cypriniformes > Danionidae > Danio > Danio kyathit. The sequence continues at coordinate 5,524,010 of LR812531.1, read as the reverse complement.
ACAATTCCTCAACAAATTGCAATTGCAAATTAAAGGGAGAATTAGATAAAAAAAATGAACATCTTGTAATTATTTATTTGTTCCAAACCTGTTTTAGTTTTTTTTTTCTGTTAAACACAAAAGTTATTTTGAAATCTGTAACCACTTACTTCCATAGTAGTTGTTTTTCCTACTATGGAAGTCAAAGGTTTTCAGCTTTCTTCAAAATATATTAATGTTTGACAGAAAAAAATAAAGGTAAATGAAGACTAAACGTTGAGTTCATTGTCATATTTGGGATGAATTATCCCTTTAAGTAGCCACTGTGCAAGTATGGCTGCTGACAGATTTTGGAAGAAAGTTAACTTACAAGAATTGAACACAGGATTCCCCCTGCAAAACAAATGATGAACCACTTCAGCCGCGTGCTGAAACTGAGTGTCGAGCCATCCAGGACCTAAAGAGAATCACAGGATGTCACATGGTTCATAATTCCCCGAGAACAAAGACCAAGAGATCATGCTTTTAGCATGCTGACCACATCTGATTCAAAAGCCACAGACTTATATGTGCACAGACCCACAGGAAGAGCAACACAGAAAGGAAACACACTGATGTTCTTGCTTTTCCACGGAGAAGTGCATATAATAACCATGCATGAAATAAGCTGTTATGATCAATAGGAGTAGTTTACAAAAAGGTCAAACTAAATGAATCAATTTCTGCATCTCTTAGTTCTAAAAAACAAAAGTTTTTTTAGTGTAATTAGCTTTTTATCCAAAAGGAAAATGTCATTTACAACATTAATGTATGTCAAGCATACATTAGCGCATTTAAAAAGACAAAACATCATGAGAGGGTCAACAACAGTGTTTAAGGGTCTTTTAAACCAGGGGTTCCCAAAATTTTCAGCCCGCAATCCCCAAAATAACAATGCCAGTGACTCACGACCCCAATATCCTCTGAGGTGGTTATAAACATAGAAACCTTGCACACACACACCAATAGGCGCAAGTCTATTCTTCATTTAATTTTGTTTTAATGTAGCCTATGTGAGTGCTGTAAATGTGCCAGAAAGTTAAACCTGGTGCCATAAAATCAATTTGCTGCATCTGATGCTATTGCTATGTCTTTAATATAATGTAATCACCCCAAGGGTCACAATCCAATAGAAAAGAAAAATAAATCGAAAGGCTTTAACTATAAACTACTACTTCTATTTTCAGTAGGTTATGGTAAAAATATGGTAAATGTAATGTAATTTTTGGAAATCACCAAGCGACCCCACTTCATTGTCCTACGACCCCCACTTTGGGAACCACTGTTTTAAACAATATCCAGATGTCATGACCTTACCTCACATAATCCTACTCCTCAGGAAGCATGTAAAGTTAGCAATGTTAACAAATATCATTATCACATAAAAATTAGCAAAGAAATGTGTCACTTCCTAAAATAGAGCGACACTAAAGTATTGAGGTAATGTTGGTTTTATATTTTAAGTTGATTAATAATTTAATTTTAGACAAGTATTCTTAGCAAATCCTAAATGGAGAATCATATTAGCAGCCAATGATTATGAAAGTACAACATTGTTTACAGTCAAATAAATCGTGCTAATGTTGTTTTGAAGTCATACTTACATGTGATTTCAGTCCTAATATTCAAAGTACCATGGTAAACAATATAGTGAGCACATCACGAGTTCTCACTGAATGAATGTGCGCATATAAAACCAACTTTACCTCAATCACTAAAGTTACTCTGTACTCTCTTTAGTCTAACAAAGCTTACCAAATGGTATTACTATCATTTGTGATAATGCTATGTCTGTCATGTTGTTATTTTCGTTGTAAGTTACTGGTTGTGGTGTTAAACATTACTATCATGACAGCAACAACACTATCGTAATCTCTAAGGAACATTCATTAGTTCCCGTCTTATGTTCATAGCAATAATTCACAATCGCATGGCATTGTAATCTGAAATATTCGCTAAATAATACGCTTGTAAGATCCAAAAGAAAGTTTTCAAATGTCAATGACAGCACTGGATAGGCTGAGTTACTGTATGGAGGGGCCTTTCGCTTACAGAGGCAGGAAAACTGCAAATAAACAACTGTTTTCCTTATACCTGTGCTGTTAGTCCCATTTCTTCATTCTCCTCTCGGCCACTTAATACTCGTCGCAACTTGTCCATCGTTGCTCGTCAGCTGAAATATTGATAAAGCGAAATTATCCGACACTTCCTCAAAGTCCACCACTGACACTCAAACCAGACGTTACTTTCCCCCACCCTATTTCGCTAAGCCCCGCCTTTCATTTCACTTCTGACTAATACGATTGGGTGTACAATAATGATTGACATTAAAACTGTCCAATCGTAAAGAGATAGACGGCCAATCCTACCGTAAAGTCTATATGGGATACAGCTGCGAATACTCACATCAACATTGCATAATTTACGTGACACTGAATAACAATAATTAATATTTTTACATTACTATGAGGGTTGGGTTGATGGTAAGCGTTAATAAAATGAAATATAATGAGTGATTTAATAAGTAATATAAATAATACTCGATATAATTACTGTTTTTACATTACTTTGATGGTTGGGTTTATGGTTGGGGTAGGGGTAGACGTTAATAAAATACAATTAATGGGTAATTAAAAAATAATAATATAAATAATTCTCGTTAACTTTCGGCCGCAGCTGTATCCCTTCTAGCAACAACTGCAGTAGAAGACTGAGGGTGGATCTGTGGCGCTCTGTTGAATCTGCATAATTTTGATGTCTTTGTATTTATGTTATGCTGATAATCCCTGGTGATTTTTTTTTTAATTAATTTACGAGTTGCAGCTCTTTAATCACGAGGCATAATTAACGTAGCTAGCCACGAAACCACTTTATTTCTGTCTTGATAAATGCAATAACCAGGTGTGTGTGGCATAAAACATAATATAGGCCTAAAGTGTTTATGAACCATGTGTTGTACTGTGTGTGTATCTATATATATATAACATTTTGATTATGAATGCTATAGGGCAGTTCACTACGCTGGTGACCCCTGATGAATAAAGGGACTAAGCCAAAGGGAAATTAATGAGTATTTACTATAATAAAATGATCAACTGTAATAAATACTGCAGTATACTTTAGTTTTTACTACAGTAAACTCTGGTGTTTTGTAGTATAATATACAAAGGTGCATAATAAGTTTCTGTGCTAGCCTGCTGCTCCTGACGGCGCGTGTAAACAGCTTTTCATTTCGTTTTACACTTTAACAACTAAATGAATGCTTAAGTCTATTTAACTGATTGTATTTTAATTACATCATAACATCGATGCTGTAAAAGGAACCTTATGAAATTAAAAATAGTCACATAAACCTTTCACTGGAAGTTCATTGATAGAGAAAACAACACCAGCTGTGCATATACCCCCATAATGTTCAGACGTGGGACATTCAAATGTTATTTGTCCACCTTTTAGTTTTTAAAATGCTACTTTGAAACCAGGAGTAAACTTTTAGTGCACAACTAATCGGCATGTTAAACGCACTGACAGTACTAGTCATTAAACACATGTTAGTTAGTGTTGGTAGATCAGTTTATTAGCTGTTTTACCATGGCAGATGTATATAGGATTCCCACAACAGATGATTTTTATGCATAGAAATCATATCACATGCAAGTAGAGTTAGGCCCAATCCCAATGCCACCCCTTAGACCTTCCCCTTACCCCTCGTTTTGCACGCTCATGTGAAGGGGTAGGGGTATTCCCAATTCTCTTTAGCTTGAAGGCTTAGAGGAAGTTCAGCATTCTCCAGCCTCCGGCGCCTATACTGCACCTCTGCACAAGACGTTTGGCCATAGGAGAAATGGTCGTGCCCAACTGAGCCAGGTTTCTCTCGAGGTTTTTTTTAAATCTTCACTTTCACCAATTGGTGAAGTTTTTTCCTCGCCGATGTCTCCATTGGCTTGCATGGTTCGGGATCTGTAGAGCTGCGCATCGATGGATTTGCTCTTCAGTGTTTGGACTCTCAGTAGTGATTATTAAACCACACTGAACTGAGCTAAACTGAACTGAACTTAATCACTGAAAATTGAACTGACACTGTTTCAATTCACTATAATCTTCTATGTGAAGCTGCTTTGGCACAATCTACATTGTAAAAGCGCTATACAAATAAAGGTGAATTGAATTGAATTAAAGTACTAGCTGGCCCTTGAAACTGAGATTTTCCAGGACCACACTAGAAATGAAGGGGTACGAAAATTTCCCCAAATCACCAGCTACAACAGCAACATGGCTGCGCATGCGAGTCAGGAGATGCATAAATGTTAGTATTTTTTGGCATTATTAAGAATTTTCACAACAAACAAGCATATGTGTTAATACATTCATTTAATACATAACAGCATTCATGTTTTACAATCATGCTTTTGAAAAAGAAACGATAAAAAAACCTTGGAAAATTTTGCTATCTATAATCCATAATATAACTGCTGTATAGTAGTCCCACAACATACTTTCACATCTGTCACTCGGTGACACTCAAATGCCCTGTCAGAAAAGTCTAGTGGCTAGGAAACCTTTTTACAGTGTCTGGTTTAACTTTAATGTTGTTTTCTTGTGATTACATAGATGAATATGGCCACGGTGTAAACACACAGTACAGTTAAGAGCTTATTGCCACATTATATCATTATGACTTGATATTGTTGCCTTCGGTGATTTCCTGAAGATAAATAACTATGGGTCTCATATGATTGATCTCATATGAAGTAAGAGCTTGTGACGACATATCATGATGTGTGGGTGGGTGTTGTAGTGCTGGCCCGTTCCTTAGGGGTACATTTAAAGCCCTTCCCCTTCACACTCTGTTTCAAGGGGGAAGGGGTATAGGAAGGGGTAGGGGTAAAAAAATAGAATTGGAATTGGGCCTTATTAAAGTCTACACCTACCATCAACCCTAAACCCAACCCTCACCGTTATTAAAGTCTTCACCTTCCACAACCCTAAACCCAACCCTCACAGTTATTAATGTCTACATCTACCCCAACCCTAAACCCAACCCTCACAGTTATTAATGTCTACATCTACCCCAACCCTCACAGTAGTCAACATCTACCACAACCCTAAACCCAACCCTCACAGTTATTAATGTCTACATCTACCCCAACCCTCACAGTAAAGTCAACATCTACCACAACCCTAAACCCAACCCTCACAGTTATTAATGTCTACATCTACCCCAACCCTAAACCCAACCCTCACAGTTATTAATGTCTACATCTACCCCAACCCTCACAGTAGTCAACATCTACCACAACCCTAAACCCAACCCTCACAGTTATTAATGTCTACATCTACCCCAACCCTCACAGTAAAGTCAACATCTACCACAACCCTAAACCCAACCCTCAAAGTTATTAACGTCTACATCTACCCCAACCCTAAACCCAACCCTCACAGTAAAGTCAACATCTACCACAACCCTTAACCCAACCCTCAAAATTATTAATGTCTACATCTACCACAACCCTAAACCCAACCCTCACAGTAAAGTCAACATCTACCACAACCCTAAACCCAACCCTCAAAGTTATTAATGTCTACATCTACCACAACCCTAAACCCAACCCTCAAAGTTATTAATGTCTACATCTACCACAACCCTAAACCCAACCCTCAAAGTTATTAATGTCTACATCTACCCCAACCCTAAACCCAACCCTCACAGTAAAGTCAACATCTACCACAACCCTAAACCCAACCCTCAAAGTTATTAATGTCTACATCTACCACAACCCTAAACCCAACCCTCAAAGTTATTAATGTCTACATCTACCCCAACCCTAAACCCAACCCTCACAGTAAAGTCAACATCTACCACAACCCTAAACCCAACCCTCACAGTTAATAATGTCTACATCTACCACAACCCTAAACCCAACCCGCACAGTAAAGTCAACATCTACCCCAACCCTAAACCCAACCCTCACAGTAAAGTCAACATCTACCCCAACCCTAAACCCAACCCTCACAGTAAAGTCAACATCTACCCCAACCCTAAACCCAATCCTCACAGTAGTCAACATCTACCACAACCCTAAACCCAACCCTCACAGTAAAGTCAACATCTACCCCAACCCTAAACCCAACCCTTACAGTAAAGTCAACATCTACCCCAACCCTAAACCCAACCCTCACAGTAAAGTCAACATCTACCCCAACCCTAAACCCAATCCTCACAGTAGTCAACATCTACCCCAACCCTAAACCCAATCCTCACAGTAGTCAACATCTACCACAACCCTAAACCCAACCCTCACAGTAAAGTCAACATCTACCCCAACCCTAAACCCAACCCTCACAGTAAAGTCAACATCTACCCCAACCCTAAACCCAACCCTCACAGTAAAGTCAACATCTACCCCAACCCTAAACCCAATCCTCACAGTAGTCAACATCTACCACAACCCTAAACCCAACCCTCACAGTAAAGTCAACATCTACCCCAACCCTAAACCCAACCCTTACAGTAAAGTCAACATCTACCCCAACCCTAAACCCAACCCTCACAGTAAAGTCAAAATCTACCCCAACCCCCACAGTAAAGTCAACATCTACCCCAACCCTAAACCCAACCCTCACAGTAAAGTCAACATCTACCACAACCCTAAACCCAACCCTCACAGTAAAGTCAAAATCTACCCCAACCCCCACAGTAAAGTCAACATCTACCCCAACCCTAAACCCAACCCTCACAGTAAAGTCAACATCTACCCCAACCCTCACAGTTCTTAATATCTACATCTAATAAAAATAATAATAATAATAATAATTCCTTAAATTTTTTATATAGCGCTTTTCTAGACACTCAAAGCGTTTTACACAATGGGGGGGGGGGGGGGTCAATATGGCAGCCATATTGACCGCACATCACACACCAGCTGACAGAGTGATGAAGCAAATTATGATATGGGGATGGTTAGGAGGCCATGATGGACAGAGGCCAGTAGGAAAATTTGGCCAGGATGCCGGGGTTAAATTCCTACTCTGTTTCGAAGGACATCCTGGGAACCCTAACCCTAACCCTAAACCCAACCCTCACAGTTATCAACCAATGACTGTATAAAATGTTATTAACGTCTACACCTACCCCAACCCAAACCCAACCATCACAGTAGCATGAGTGTTCCCATAGTGGGCATTACAATGTCCACTATGTATTGGACCTAATCCAGTATGTCATTGTGCTACAGACTGCAGCGAGGACATCTTGAAGTATGTGACTGAAGGAAAGAGAATTTTACAATTAAGCTGAACATCCCTGTTCCAGTCCAGTTGGTGGCGATGTGAACCTGTTTTCTGTCCAAAAGTAAACCTCAAGAAGAAGCAGAAACGAAAGTAAAAGCAGAATCTTCAATCCATGTGCAGAGTTGTTCATCGCTTTAGCCAAAAACAAACTAAGTATCAACTTTGCGGATATATAATCTAATCTGTTCCAATGGACATGTAAAGAATTAAGATTACAGTGAAAGTTTACTAAAATACAGGAGTTTAACACGGATGAATTTTTCCAGGGATTGTATATTTTTCCCGCTTTGGATTCATGCCACGTGACAAGAAACTAAACGAGTGTTTAAAATGGGATACTTCTATATTGTCTTTTAAGCGCACAAGACTGTAAGTTTTTATATTATTTATTGCAGTTATTTGGGGGATTCACATATTGTACATTTCATTTTATAACATGATTTTGACCAGTGTTTTATGAAACTGAAGAGGTTTTATAGCTGCTAAATGGGTCATTCTACAGAAATGTCCGTTTTTCCCTTAGATTTTGAGATGAAACTATATGTTATTTGAACAATAGCACTTTTTAGAGTCATTATTGTGGCAATAATAGTATTTGTACTTGTGTAAAATCCAAGCACCACAAAACTGCTCACAGCCAGAGAGAAAGTGGTTTATTTTGATGTCAAAAACTGATTTTTCTACTATTCAAAATGTAATAATGTATTCATAACAATCAAATATGACGTAAATGATATAACACAAAGAAATTGGCAGGGTTGCACACAATTCATTCACGTTATCTCAACACAAATCGATTAAGTTAACAAACTTAAGTGGATTGAACATAAAACAATGAAGTTGTCCCAAACAAAATAGCAAATAAATATGATATAATAAATAATAAAAGTGGTGGTGCGGGGGCGTAGTGGGAAGCGATGTCACCTCACAGCAAGAAGGTTACTGTTCGAGCTTTGGCTGGGTCAGTTGGCATTTCTGTGTGGAGTTTGCATGTTCTCCCCGTGTTGGCGTGGGTTTCCTCCGGTTTCCCCCACAGTCCAAAGACATGCGCTGTAGGCGAATTGGGCAAACTAAACTGTCCGTAGTGTATGTGTGTGAATGAGAGTGTATGGGTGTTTCCCAATACTGGGTTGCAGCTGGAAGAGCATCCGCTGTGTAAAACGTATGCTGGATAAGTTGGCGGTTCATTCCGCTGTGGCAACCCCTGATTAATAAAGGGACTAAGCCGAAAGGAAAATGAATGAATGATCATAAAACAATGTTGCCCCCCCCCCCCACCCCAACAAAAAAAATAAAACTCTATGTTGTTTCAACTTATTTTAAACAAGTAGTTTGAACAAGCAGCAAAATCAATGTACTTTTTAGTGTAGTGGTCGACTGGAGTTGTGTCACTGGTGGTACAGTGTAACCAAAAGCTATTATTTTGAAATAAAAATCGCTCTGGTGACATAACTTGACTTTCTTCTTCCTATTTTCTAAAGATCTATAAGGGAAAGCCCATTGTTACTCCACTGTCATGTTTCAGTTAGTGGAAATGTATCATATTTACCTCATGATTGAAAGCTTCAATAAAGTATTACAGGATTTCAGGACAACCCACAACTTATGGTTTACAGTACGTCCATGATGGAGAATACACTCTCACACACATAGTATAATGAAATATTTCAACTTAATACCATTATTAATAAATAATCATTAAGCATACTTACAGTAAATATTTTGTGTCATATGCAGATATTTCAAATGAATGTTTGCAAACAAAATGCTTACTGACAACTTTTTCTGAGTAATTCTTTAAGTATAATACTTTTCAGGGCGACGCGGTGGCTCAGTGGGTAGCATGATCGCCTCACAGCAAGAAGGCCGCTGGTTTGAGCCCCGACTCAGTCAGTTGGCATTTCTGTGTGGAGTTTGCATGTTCTCCCCGTGTTCGTGTGGGTTTCCCCCACAAGTCCAAATACATGCGCTATAGGTGAATTGAGGAAGCTAAATTGGCCGTAGTGTATGTGTGTGATTGAGTGTGTATGGGTGTTTCCCAGTGCTGGGTTGCAGCTGGAAGGGCATCCGCTGCATAAAACATATGCTGGATAAGTTGGCGATTCATTCCACTGTGGCGACCCCAGATTAATAAAAGGACTAAGCCGAAAAGAAAATTAATGAATGAATAACAATACTTTTCACTGTTTTTACTCTAAATATAATATGGCATGACTGGGAAAAGTACAATGTCTGAAAATGAAAAAGTATTTTTTGACTAAATATAATGTAAGATCCAGTAAAATGCATTACGCAATGTCTAAAAGTGATTAAGAATGATCTGAATTGCTATTTTAGTGACTTACAGCTAAAAATGAATGAGAAAAAAATTAAGTAGTCTTTTGCTGCCATCTAGTGGCTATGATGGTTTTATCAGAAATTAATGGATTAAAATATGTTTAAATACATGTAGTAGCTACAATGGTATAATAAAAAAATGGTATAAATTGCATAATACACAATCAACTAAACAGAAAAACAATCAAAATTGTCCCCTAGTGATCAATTTAAAAAAATATTCTACACACCACTAGGCCATTGAGTCCAACATGCCCACCACATTTCATTCTAATGGGTCATCGTTAACTGTTTAATGGGTGTTCGCTGTTATGACCTCCTTTATTGTTGAGAATTATATAAAAACTATAATATAAATAGATTATTCTACTTAATTTAGTGCGTATACCAACATTTGGTTAGATACCTTGCAGCAAATATTTTGTAAAATGCATTTTTCATAAAATCGATCAGTTTTAAACATAATTTATGTGTTATTTTGAGCTGAAACTTTACATACACACTCTAGTCTAGAGACTTATTTTACATCTTGCATAAAGGGGCAAAATAGATCCCCTTTAACTCTTTCCACCCAGTTTATTTATCACATGAAGTAAATATGTAAAAATTACATGTAATATAACAAATTAAAATGATGACATTAAATTTATTTGATTTTAACACATCAAAAAGTTTTTTTTCAGTGCTCTACATGGCAATATTATTCAGTATTTCCTTGAAAAATTTTGTTAATTTTTGTAACACAGTTATCTCCAGGTTTTACTGAGTGGCTCATTGTTTTTCCAGGGCAGTCAACTGAGCTGCAGTATGTCAGAGGAGCGAGAAAAAGACTCGCCATTAGAGACGAGGCCCTCAGAGAAACACAGCCACAGGTGAGACACTACTGATGTTTAGGGTTTTACTTTTCTGACGAACAAATCATGAAGAATTATGCTATGATTTGCATAAACATTGAACTTTCCAAATGTTTAATATAAAATACAGTGCTAAATAAAATATGCGCAATATAAAGGGTTTTATTGAACATTTTAGGAACAAAATTAAACAGTTTTCAGTACTTTATCAGGTGGAGACTTAAAGGCATAGTTCTCCCAAAACGGAAAAATTTGTTTTAGTTTCTTTTTTCCCTGTTAAAAGAAGATGCTTTGAAAAATGTTGGAAACCAGTAACCATTAAAGTCAATGAGTACAGATTTGTAAAATTTTTCCAAATATTTTCTTTTGTGTTCAATAGAAAAGGAAACTCATATTGAACTACCCCTTTAGGTAAATTACTCCAAATAAATAAATATATAAAGAGACTAGAGAGAGTATTGTCTGATATCAGATGTGTATTATTTTTAGTTTTATGAGGCAAACACTTTTTCACAAAGGGCTATGTGGTTTTAGAGTTTGTTTTCCCTTAATAATAAAACCACATGATGTGTTTACTTGTGCTATCTTTGACTAATATTTAAATTCAAACCAACGACCTTCTTGTTGTGAGGTGACAGTGATAACCACTGAGCCACCGTGCCGCCCCGTGTGACAAACATGCAAAAAAAATAAGAAAGTAGTAAGGGAAACACTTTTTCACACCACTGTAAATAGTAATGTTTCTCACCTTCTTGTGTCCTTAGGAAAGGTGCAGGTTCACATGTGTCCAGCTCTGTGTCTGTAAAGAGTGACCATTCAAAGGATGGTGACATACCAAACTTCAGTATGAATACAAAATCACTCAAAAGGTATTTCATGCTTTCAATTGTAGCATTGGGTTACTAGTAGGGTCAGACAGAATATATTATAGTATAGTTCCTAGAACTGTATAGTTTTAATTTTCTGATGTACGTACAGAAGGGTTAAGCTCTAAATGAGACAATGATCAAACAGTTTTTTTATTTTTTTGATATGCTAATGGTCTAATCCAATTCAATGATCTATGCTAAGCTAAGCTAAATGTCATCCTGCCAGAGACATATAAATTGGCAGAATGAATTTAAACTGTTTAATTTTAGGGGAGTTGTCGAGTCTATTTACCAAAAAAAGGGGGCATGTTCCTATAAATGTTTCTGTTGTCTAGCCACTATGAGGCTTAAATTCACTATAAAAAATACCAAACATAAAAATGGCCTTCTATCTATAGTCATATATAGACAAACGTATAACTGTACTGCACTTCTCGAGACTGTTTTTGTGTGTGTGGTATTAGGAAAAGATCAGGTGTTTCCAGTTTTGTATCTATGAAGAGTGACTGGTCAAAAGATTTCGACACACCAAACTTCAGTGGGAATGAAGTGTCTATCAAAAGGTATTTCATATGTTTTACATTATAGCAAAATGATTGTCTGCTTTTTATGCCTTCGGTCAACAGAATAACATAAATAAAATCATTTGAAGGACTCATTCATTCATCAATCTGGGGTTGCCACAGCGGAATGAACCACCAACTTATCCAGCATATGTTTTACGCAGCGGATGCCCTTCCAGCTGCAACCCATCACTGGGAAACACTCATTCCCACACATACACAACAGACAATTTTAGCGTACCCAATTCACCTATACCGCATGTCTTTAAACTGAAAACAGAGCACCCGGAGGAAACCCACGCGAACGCGGGGAGAACATGCAAACTCCACACAGAAATGCTAAATGACCCAGCCAAGGCTCGAACCAGTGACCTTCTTGCTGTGAGGTGACAGCACTACCTACTGCGCAACCGCATCGCCAGTTTGAAGGACTATATTTCAATTTTTTTTTGCATTAACTTGAAAAAGGCTAACATAAGTTGTTGTTTCTTTGTAACCTGTCAAATTTATTTATCAGAACCATAATAATTATTGATTTAATTTAATTTAATTTATTAATTTTTAATTAAAAAATTTTGACAACAAAAAAATGCACACCCCCAATGTAGGGTGATAATTTCTATGTCTTCAGGTCTCAAAAAAGTCTGAAAAGCCTAAATTTTTACTATAAAAAATGTGCAGGAACCCTGTTTGCATATGGAGCACGAAAATATTGATATTTGTTTTACTCCCCACTTCGGCTGTTGATCATGCATGCACAAAAACACATTACAGTGTATCTATATTTAGTCACCATGTGTGGCATTAAAATCTTTTTAAATGAGACAAGTAAAAGAGATAAAGGTAAGACTAAAATAAAACTATTTTTTTGTTCTTGTCTCTCAGTGTTGTTTTTTTTGTTTTGTTTTTTGTTATTAGGAAAAGATCACGTTCACGTGTGTTCAGCTCTTCGTCAGAGGATGAACACATGCCAAACCTCAGTGAAGAAACACGCTCATCTCTCAAAAGGTGTTTGTTTATAAAAGTGTTTTAATGAGTCCTTATCATAAAACATTATAGATAAAGATTTTTAGAGTATTGTTTTTCTATTTCGAAATAGATTGTTTAACTATTTTCCTGGAAATGCTTATTTTCTCTTTTGTTTAACCAGGCCTAAATATTTAGATTTAGTCTTCAAGGTAAGCATTTTAACTATTGCATAAATCAAATATATATTATATATAAAATTTGGTTAAATAATCATTCTTCTGGCTTCATTTATAGGATCTTGAGAACAAAATTAACAATTTTCTGAAAAAGGAACTAAAAAAGTTTAAATTCATATTAGAAAATGAATGCACACAAGACATTGTAAATGACGTTAATGGGAATAAATGCAAAGCGGCAGCTCTTGATCTCACAATCCACTTCCTGAGAGAGATGAAAGAAGATGAAACTGCTGCTACTCTAGAAGGTAAGAGTCTCATGATAAAAATAAAAAAAATTTCAGGGGGCTGGAGGTGGGGGGATCATTATCTTTATCGTGTTGGTTTTTAAGACTTTTTCTTCCTACAATGTAAACAGTGTGGCCAAAGTGTGTTTTCAAGCATTTACAAAATAATTTAATTTTAGATTTAATGCAAGCATACAAATTTGAACATACTTGCATTCAGTTACAAATATTTCTTATTACTTATGAGCAATTGAGATGGGCTGGGCAGCATTAATTGTGCTAACAGCCCATACGAATGGCACCAAAGTCGCAACGGGACCCCCATGCAGCTTCCACATGTGACCAAAGAATCTGCTTCACATTTTGAATTCATTATATATCTTTCAGTAAAATAATTACCTGAGTAAAAATGCAGAACACTCAAACACTGTAGTGCTTTTTAGGTTTTATCCATAAATAAAGCTTGTATCAGAGCTAGAGCAAGGGTTTGTCAGTGGTGGTTATATGGAGTGCGCAGTTGATAATAAGCTCATACATGCAATTAAATGGTGGAGAAAACAGCCAAAGTAATCTAAAAGGTGACTTTTTAAAGTCCCACGGAGGATCTCTGGATATTGAAAGGAGGAGAAACAACAGTGGAAGACGAGAACCAGGCCTGGACACTTTATGTTTTACTTTTCTTTTCAGTTTGACCTGTTTGTTTTATTTTCCCATTATAATGATTTAAAAGTTTGTCAGTTCTCCGCCTCCTTCTTCCTGATGGCCAGGTGACCATCAACTTCATTACAGTGGTGCTGAAATCTGGGAGGAAGGAGGAACACGCTGTGAGAGAGCCCTTGCCCCTGAGTGAAGTTCACTGTGCCATTGAGCTGGAGAAGCAAGGTCTGCCACCATTGAAGCTCGAGGCCAGCACTGGAGGAGGTTGCCGGAAGGACAGAACTTGCCTGCGTCCACCGCAACCTGGAGGGTCAGCTGCTATTTGTGAGGGGATGGAAGAGCCAGCCCATTCAACAGACACGAAGAGGCCTGGTGCTGCCGCTGGGATGGGGAGGAGCAGGTGACGGGGGCTTACCACCATCAGAAAAATACGGGGAAGTCACCACCGTCTGCCGAGGGCCAAAGTCTGCCGCCGAAGAAGAGCATAGAGCATAAGTGAATGTGGGGCTCACAGCCAGGCGCCCATGAGCCAAAGGAGTCGTCACAATCTCTTTTGACGGCAGTCTAAAGCCGTCCACTGAGAGGCGGCCAGTGCTGTTGCCAGGCACCGTGATTGAGGGTCTCCCAGCTGGTTGAGAACCAAGAAGCAGCGTGTTTGGAGAACTCTCTCCTCAATGTTTCCAAGTCCTATAAAATCCCCCCCACCCCCCGGGAGTATGCGCCGACCTGGGGTGCCCCGGGCCTTGAAGGAGTGATGTGGTATGTAGCCAGTGAGGCGGGGCTGAGAGCCATGGTAGCAAAGCGAGGCTGGTCGCGTAAGTGATAAATAACAGCACCTGTTTCTCACACCGGTCTCGAGTCCCACTGAGGAGCTCTGGATAATAAAAGAAGGAGAGACAGCAATGGAAGACGAGAACCAGGCCTGGACTCTTTATGTTCTCTTACTGTAGGTAGTCTCCATGAGGAGCTGCTGCCTGTTTGTTTTATTTTGTCATTAAAATTATTTAAAGGTTTGTCGGTTCTCCATCTTCTTCTTCCCATCAACTTCAATACACACAATTAAAACAAAATTCAATACAAAATTCCCATATAAAATATAAAATGACTTTTACAAACATTTTACAAAAATAAGCACAGTCTTCCTCCCTTGGGGAAAAGAGGTGATATTTGGTGTGACTGCCACTATGACGGAATAAATATAGAGGAAGCACTTCATCATTTTGCACTGCATGTTGGAGTGTAGGCTAAGGCCATATAATATGCCATTAATAAAATGTGTGCTCTTACATGATGCAATGACTTTTTTTCCAAAAATGTGGGTTGAGGAGACATCTTTTTGTTCCTGTGTCTAGATGTGCTGATCGCCACTCCCAAGTTAAAATGTAACCTGAAGAAGAAGTTTCAGTGTGTGTTTGAAGGAATTGCAAAGCAAGGAGACTCTATCCCTCTGAATAACGTCTACACGGATCTCTACATCACTCAGGGTGATAGTGAACAGGTCAACACTGAACATGAGGTGAGACAGATTGAAGTTGCTTCCAGGCGTCATAAATCACAAGAGATTCAGATTGAACGCAAACATTTGTTTGAAGCACCTGAACAAGACAAGCAGATCAGAACTGTTCTGACAAAAGGAGTTGCTGGCATTGGGAAATCAGTCTCAGTGCAAAAGTTTGTTCTGGATTGGGCTGAAGGAAAAGAAAATCAAGATATCAACTTCATATTTCCTCTTCCATTCAGAGAGATGAACTTAAAGTTTAAAGAAAAGCTAAGTTTGATGGATCTTATAACTCACTTTTTCCCAGAGACAGAAGGTCTGAACCTTACAAGAAGGAATCAGTTCAAAGTCCTGTTCATCCTTGATGGATTGGATGAGTTTCGTCTTGCTTTAAACTTTACTGATAATGAGACTTGTCATGATGTATCTTTACGAGTCTCTCTGGAGGTTCTCCTGACGAACCTCATCAAGGGAAATCTGCTTCCTTCATCTCTCATCTGGATCACCACTAGACCAGCAGCTGCCAGTAAGATTCCTCCTGACTGTATTGACCGGCTGACAGAGATACGAGGGTACAATGATACACAAAAGGAGGAGTACTTCAGAAAAAGACTCACAGATGAAATTCAGGCCAAAGAAATCATTGATCATGTTAAAAAATCAAAGAGTCTCTTCATCATGTGCCACATCCCAGTCTTCTGCTGGATCTCAGCCACTGTGCTCCAGAACATTGTAGAGGAGAAAAGGAACAATGATGTGAACGTCAATCAGGCGGGTGTTGCCACCAAAACACTGCAGAAATCAAATACTGAAGACACTCCCAAGACTCTGACACAGATGTACACACACTTTCTCCGCTTTCAGATCCAGCAGACCAGACGAAAATATGGTGGAGAAAACACACCAGATGTTTCCTGGGATAAAGACACTATTCTTTCATTGGGGAAACTGGCATTTCATCAACTGGAAAGAAGCAACATGATCTTCTATGACAGAGACCTGGAGGACTGTGGTATTGATGTCTATAAGGCATCAGTTTGCTCGGGCATGTGTACCCAGATTTTTAAGAAGGAGACAGGGATCATTCTTGGCACCATGTACTGCTTTGTTCACTTGAGCGTTCAAGAATTTATTGCAGCACTTTATGCACATTTAATTCTAGACACCAACAAGAAAAGTGTGTTTGATCAAGACTCTACAGAACAGGGAAAGCAAAATCAATCCATGATTGATTTGCTCAAGACTACTGTGGACAAGGCGCTTGAGAGTGACAATGGACACCTGGACCTTTTCCTGCGGTTCCTTCTTGGACTTTCACTCAAGTCCAATCGACGCCTTTTACAAGGTCTTTTGACACAGCAAGATGACATTGACCAGAGCAAAGAGGAAATAGCGAAGTACATCAAACAGAAGTTTGAAGCTAATATTACTCCAGAGAGATCCATCAATCTGTTCTACTGTCTGAATGAACTGAATGACCAAACTCTAGTGAAAGAGATTCAGACCCACCTTAGCAAAGGAAGCCTCTCGACTGTTGATCTTTCACCTGCCCAGTGGTCTGCTTTGGCCTTTGTGTTGTTGAACTCAGAGGAGAAGTTAGAGGAATTTGAACTT
Organism: Danio kyathit; assembly: GCA_903798195.1. NCBI lineage: Eukaryota > Metazoa > Chordata > Actinopteri > Cypriniformes > Danionidae > Danio > Danio kyathit. The sequence continues at coordinate 5,506,878 of LR812531.1, read as the reverse complement.
CAGAAATTCAAGAAATCAGATGAGTGTCTCATTAGACTATTAGTAGTCATCAAGACCTCCAAAAGGGCTCTGTAAGTCAGTTTGCATTTTCAATATATGTTTAATATGAATATAGTATGAATATAGAGTAGAAAATGAATTGTAAATGTTCCTAATCTAATTCTGTGGTGTCATTAATATCATTGTAGGCTTAATTGTTGTAACTTAACATACAGAAGTTGTTCAGCTCTGGCTAAAGTTCTTGAATCAGATACCAGTCTGAAAGAGCTGAACATGAACAACAATAATCTGCAGGATTCAGGAGTGAAGCTGCTCTGCACTGGACTGAAGGATAGAAAATGCGAGTTGGAAATACTGAGGTAAGTTGTGTGACAGTTGAGAATTTTTCAAGAGTTTGAGTTCATTCATTAATTAATTTTCCTCCGGCTTAGTCCCTTATTTATCAGGGGTCGCCACAGCGAAATGAACCGCCAACTATTCCAGCATATGTTTTACACAGTGGATGCCCTTACACCCACACACAGTCACATCTACACACACACAATCATACATTATGGTCAATTTAGCCAATCCAATTCACCTATTTGCACATGTCTTTGGATTGTAGGGGAAACCGGAGCACCCGGAGAAAACCCACGCGAACATGGGGAGAACATGCAAACTCCACACAGAAATGCCAACTAGTCCAGCAGGGACTCGGACCAGCTACCTTCTTGCCGTGAGACGACAGTGCTAACCACTGAGCCACTGTGCCACTCCAGAGTTTTGAGTTCAATGCTGTTAATTTGAGCTATTTTAATATCTTCAAAATGGATAAATTTGAACAGTCTCCACTACCTATCTTTACAATTCTTAAACATACGTGGGATTTGATTTTATGGCAGAGATTCAAGAGTTCACACTTAGATATTGCTTGACGCTATTAGCAGGTTTGGCATGCTGTCCCGGGAGAGAACCCTGAGCTCGGAGATAATTGAGCCCAGGGCTCCCGCCTGGTCAATTGAGCATGTACGGGGAGTACGAGATCAGGTAGTTCTCGAGAGCTCCCCGTGGTAAAGAAAGAAAGGTGGAGAAGGGGTGGATGGGGGGTTTCTTCGGAAAACGAAGATAAGGGAGTAATATTTGCTATGCTACTTATAGTGAGTTTGGAATAATCTGATTGGCTAACTAATGATTGTAGATGAGAGACCAGCTGCGGTCAATTATATCACGTGCTCCTCTCGAAATTAGTTTGTGAAACTTCACTTCATAAAATTAATAACATGAATTTGACCCATTTGTTTCCCAGTCATATTATTATGGGTTGTGCAGTTGTTTAATCACTTGTGTCATATATCGAATTATACACATTTTACATCTTTGCTTTGTAGACTTTCTAACTGTAGTGTCACAGAAGAAGGTTATAAAGCTCTGGCATCAGCCCTGAGATCAAACCCTTCACACCTGACAGAGCTGGATCTCAGAGGAAATGATCCTGGACAATCAGGAGTGAAGGAGCTCAACGATCTACTACAGGACCCAGACTGTCAGCTCAACACACTAAGGTGAGGTGTCATGAATATATGATTTATACAGTCAATAAATCTAAGAATTGATCTGACCCCTTAATCTTCTCTGTCTTTAGGTTTTTGAGTCCCGCTGCAGATCAAGCCTGTCAGTTTGTTGCTGGATTTGTGGGTCAAAACCCATTATTGCTGAAAGAACTGAATCTATGTGGACTTACGCTAGGAGACACACAAGTGAATCAACTCGCTGCTCTACTGCAGGATAAACACTGTCGAATCAACACACTCATGTGAGTATAATGTATTTGAAATAGGGTTGTCAAAAGCATCAAATTCAGTACCAATCTAGGGTGCCAATTTCAAAAACATCTATTTCCATTAACATTTGAGTGCGGTCCTAAACACAGCTGATTAGCTATTGTGTTCACATGCTTAGCAGATATGACTGTGTTTGGTCGTGAAAGTCATCGGTTCAATACTCTTCATTTCTGTTCACCAAGTGCAAATGCAGATGCACAAACACTGGAGTATTTCAAAGCTGCGTAGATCAGGTGATCCATCAGCAGTGTACCTTTATGTCAGCTTATAGACAGACCAGCTGATCGAAGTGACTTTGAAATGCTCCAGTGTCTGTGTAGCTGTGTTTGCACTTGGTGAACAACAGTGAAAAGTGGTTAAGCGATGACCTTCACAGCCAATCACAGTCATTCTTCTTTGGCTTCATCTTTGGCTATCGGCGAAGGTGGTCGCATTTTTTTCCCTCTCCCTCCCATGTCTCTCCTGGCTGGCTCCTCTTGCCTTGTCTCATTCTATCTCTAAGGCTCTCCTTGGCCTGCTGTCCAAACAATAAGGAATTATGGATTTGATCTTCAAAATGATCTCTGAATGCAATTGACACCATCTTCTCGACGAGAAGTCTGGGTTCGGGGGTATAGACGAATGATAAAAGCGGTCAGTGCGGCTCAAAACCCCACCAAGTTGGCCTGCTGCATTGAAATGGTGGTAAGCAGAGTTTTTACTAATCAGACTGTGGTTATAGACCACAAATTGCAAAACATCATAGAGATATTAGCGGCTTTGCAACAAGATTTGGACAGACCTGGAGCCCAGTGATGGACATTAGATATCTGCGAAATTGGCAGATATTAACCCAAATTTGGAAACCTTTTCTCCTTCGGCTTCCCTGTGACACTCCTGCCAGACGGCCTCGGCTGGAGACAAACAACTTCCCCCAGAGAACAACATAACAAGCTCTGAATTTCTGCTCCCTGTTCCAAAGAGACACACACAAGTACACAGCTACAGATAGACGATCACTACCTAACCCCGCATTCCATGCCTTTGCGTGCTTTCACCCACCGGTGTGGGAAGGCGGGTCTGTGACCAGCACCCCCTGGCTGCAGGACCAGATGGCTGCCGCCTTTATCAGACAATGTCCACATCCCCTGTTCCCATCCCGTGTCGCGATGTTATGTCTGTGTCTATGTGTTTATGTGCTTGGTTGCTGGGGCTTTTTTTTCCTTGATCTCACACTGCCCTACTTCAAAGATTTTTTGCCTCCCTCTTCCCTAATGTATCCTATTTCCTCTTTCTTAAAGGGTCACGAAACACCAAAACACATTTTTTGAGCTGTTGACAGTCATATATGTGTCCCATGCTGCTATAAATACTATTAGGACACATATATTGCACTAAAAAGTGAAAATTGGTTGTTTTTGCGTTATTTTGAGCAAATTCGTTCTTCCGGTTTGAAACGAATTTTTGAAGCTACGTCACGGCCATGAGATACTTAGGTGTAAATCCAGCCAGCAGACTGGCTCTCTGTCTTTTCGCGGACTTTCTGACGTATGTGAGTGTGCTGGATTAATTCATGACAAAGACGTGCTTCAAACCAATCAGCGCGCTCTATTGTGTATGACGCGAAACTTCATTAATATGCATGATAGCTCCGGAGATTGTTTACAGCGTTCAGACGGCAGAGAGACGCCACGTTGTGTTGCCAAAACAAGTGAAAGAACAAGAATTTGGAGACACGAGTCGTCGGTGTTGCGTTTATTGTTGTGCTTCAACGAAGGTTTTGTTTTCATTTTCCCTCTATGAGAGAGCTGCTGGACTCGCGTGTGGATTACAGTGCACGCGACACGCGACAGAAACGCGTTTGTAAGGAACATTTTTACCCGAGAGCTTTTCGCATCTGGAAATGGTGAAATCCGGATTTGCCGCTCGTCTACTTTTATTAAAAAGACACAGCTCCAGTTTGATTGTCTGTCTACAGATGTGGTAAGTGTTTGCAGTACTGTGCTCTTTGTTTTACCCAGATTGCAAAGTTAGTTCGTGGTTAGCAGAGCTCTTTGTTTTTAAAGACATACCATAGTCAAAATGATTTAGTTACCAAGTTTACAGTATGTTAATATCACTGCAATATTACAGTACAATATTATAGACTGAAAGATCCACTGTAAATGCTGCTCTCCGAGTGTAAACATGTAAACACAAACTATTTCCGTCGTGCAGGATTTTCGCTCCATTTTGTGACAGGATAGTCTATAAACACGGCTTTCTGACGCTACCTACCGAGTACATAAGTTACAGAGAAATGCAGAGGATTTTTTTTCTCTCAAATCAGCCTCTCTATGTTTGTTTTGCCTGTGAAATGAGCGCGTGGCCAAATGGAAACTCCCTTTTATGCAAATCCAATCCCTCTTTCCCTCCCCCGACACTCCCACACTCCCAGAGCTGGACACGCCCAACTTTCCTGACTTTTTTCAAAACAGAGGTGTGAAAACACCCTGCTGAGACAGGGGGTTTCGTGGCCCTTTAAAGCTACCTCTCATCTGACCTGTCTTCCCCTGAAATGTGTGATGTTTGTGTATGGTCAGGGGGTCCAATTTCGCTACATGTAAAAGTGTATGTGACAAATAAAGGCTTTGCATCATCATCATCATCATTATAATTTCTGTTGAGCACGTGAACACAATCACCAATCAGCGGTGTTTAAGAATGCACTCAAATGTTAGCAGGAAATGGACATTATTAAAACTTCAATACCGATTGGTACCGATCTCAATACTTTTCACAACCCTAATTTGAAATATAACATTTATAAATTGTCAGTGCACTGCCAGTGTTGTTTATTTCAGTAAATTTGTAAAGAAACTAAAGAATGATTTCTGTTTTTTTGTCCTTCAGTCTGAATAATAACAGTATTTCGGCAGAAGGTTGTGCCGCTCTGACCTCAGCATTTAATTCCAACCCTTCAAGCCTGAAAGAGCTGAATCTGAGTGGAAATAAGCTAGGAAACACCGGAATACTGAAGATCTGTTGTCTGTTGGAAAATACACAATGCAGATTGGAGAAACTGGAGTGTGTATTTATTTGCCTATTTTTATATTTGAAAAAAAAAATAATAATAATCTGATTATAAACAATTCTCATTTCATTCACATTTCAAATATTATATTACACACTGTATTAAATACTGTGATTGAATCAATGTTTTTCTTTTGGGTGGCAGGGTAGCTTTATATTAATGTATTTCACCAATATGTGTATCATTTAATGTCGATAAGCGGTGTTATGTGTAAAAATTAATAGTAGCCATATTTGTAGTCTTTCAGACTGCAGTGTGACCGAAGAAGGTTATAAAGCTCTGGCTTCAGCTCTGAGATCAAACCCTTCACACCTGACAGAGCTGGATCTCAGAGGAAATGATCCTGGACAATCAGGAGTGAAGGAGCTCAGAAATTTACTACAGAACCCAGACTGTCAGCTCAACACACTAAGGTAAGACCTTTTATATTGATCAAATATCAGTATTTATCAGAATATTAATATTAATGCAAAAACCTTGTGAAACAATAATTTTTAGCATCAGAAGTTTGAATGATCAGTTGCTGTTACTGCTACGATAAACTCTCACCTAGTGTTGTCATGATAAACGGTTTCAGGGTAAACCATGATACATTTTCTGACAGTTAGGTTATTTGTTTAGAATACCGTGATTGATTATCGTGATTTTGAAAACATTGCAACATGCGATAAAAGGTCTTTTTTCCATGTTAGGAGTTTTCATTCAAACCATCTATGACTTTTACGATCCCCAGCGATCTAGCATTTGCAGATCGCTGGAGAACTACACATCTGCCACTATATGAAATACAACTCCCAGAAGTTTTTGCACTCACACACCAATTCCTGATCCCCCTGATTACTCACACACAGCTGGAAGCTCATGATGAACTGATTACCGAGACTATAAATGCATCTCACTCACACACACTTTGCTGAGTCTTGTGATCTGTAAGAGAGTATTAACGAAGCGTTATCCTAGTTTTTCCTTTCATGGTTTTGACCTTTGCTTTGTTTATTGTTTATGTTGTTTTTCCACCTCTTCCAACCATTCGCCTGTTTTTCTGACTACGCTTTGGATTACCTGCATGCTCCTTTCTTTTCCTGTTTTGACCTTTGCCTGCCTGACTATTCTAAATAATAGAATAATTCAGCATAAACTACTATGACAATGTTCACCTCAGGTACTGATTATGTGCTGTATTCAGTGTTAAATGCTATCATTGTGAGTTTAAATGTAATTTTATGTGACATTTATTGCCATACTACTGTAAGCAGCAACAGAAAGTTCACCTCAGGTCTCGAAAATAAAATAACTAGCAGACGGTTTGAAGAGGAAAGTCTGAACTGCAATTCAGGGAAAACCAACAACATCGGTAGTCTATTCTTCTCTGTCTGTAGATTTTTGAGTCCTGCTGCAGAACAAGCCTGTCAGTTTGTGGCTGGAGTTGTCGGTCAAAATCCGTTACTTGGGAATGAACTGAATCTGAATGGACAAAAGCTAGGAGACACACGAGTGAATCAACTGGCTGCTCTACTGCAGGATAAACACTGTCGAATCAACACACTTATGTGAGTATATTTCACATTTAAAGTGTTACAGTAATTTTAATAGAAATTACTGATAACATTTATTATATGAGTCAGGGTATTTTTTTCAGTAACAAAAAGAGCACTGTATTAAAATTATGCAGGCATTTAAAACACAAGGCAATAATTATTTCAGATATGAGAACAGTAGTTTCTTTAGAAGCTTAGAAAACTAACAAATATTTTATATACACTACCTGACAAAAGTCTTGTCATCGATCCCAGTTGTAAGAGCAACAAATGATAACTTGACTTTTAGTTGATCATTTGGAAAAGTGGCAGAAGGTCGAGTTTTCTGATGAATCATCTGTTGAACTGCATCCCAATCATCACAAATACTGCAGAAGACCTACTGGAACCTGCATGGACCCAAGATTCTCATAGAAATCAGTCAAGTTTGGTGAAGGAAAAATCATGGTTTGGGGTTACATTCAGTATGGGGGCGTGCGAGAGATCTGCAGAGTGGATGGCAACATCAACAGCCTGAGGTATCAAGACATTTGTGCTGCCCATTACATTACAAACCACAGGAGAGGGCAAATTCTTCAGCAGGATAGCGCTCCTTCTCATACTTCAGCCTCCACATCAAAGGCCTGAAAGCAAAGAAGCTACAGGATTGGCCAGCCCAGTCACCAGACATGAACATTATTGAGTATGTCTGGGGTAAGATGGAGGAGGCATTGAAGATGAATCCAATAAATCCTGATGAACTCTGGGAGTCCTGCAAGTCTTTGCCATTCCAGATGACTTTATTAATAAGTGATTTGAGTCATTGCAGTGATGTATGGATGCAGTCCTCCAAGCTCATAGGAGTCATACACAATGTTAACTCTTTCTCCACAGCACCATGACTTTATATTCTATACTTGACATTATTTCTGTTAAGTGACAGGACTTTTGTCTAAGCAAAGTCAGACCTTACTGTCCTGATTAAAATCAAGGCATGATCATATTTTATTTTGGTAAAATAAGCGTAATCTAGAGGCCTTTGCCTTTCATATTAGCCACTTTTGATAACAAATGAGTCAAGTTATTATTTGTTGTTCCTAAAACTTTGATAGGCTACAAGACATTTGTCAGGTATAATGTGACATTGTACTGATCCAAAGATGGAAATTTGACTTGCACAAATTTCTTAACACTGGAATATCGCATGAAACATTTGCGAATAAAAGCATCAAAGAGCACAAAATTCTTCACTTCCTGACAAATTTGCACCAAATATCAAAAAGAAAAATGAATTGCTTTGCTAGGAAAAACCACTGTGGGCCTTTTTTCTTATTTAATAATTGACTTGAGCCTTAAAAAACATAAGAAATAGGCATAGTAGCGCAGACGCTCAAGACAGTTCTGGAGGTTATAATACTGAACGTCTCATCACACCCATTTCTGTTATTACATGATGTGTTAAAGGAAAATCAAATGATTTTTTTAATGCACATGCTGGAATTTATTCTGTAAATGTATTTCCATCATAATGTATGCACATTTTATTTTATCAGATAAAAAGTTTATCCTACTCAGTTTTGGGAATATGTTTTTATGAGCATTTAAAAATTTATTCACACCTTGGCATTTCCATTTTATGCGCAAATACAAAATGCGAAAAAAGGTGGATGGAAACATAAACTCAAAACAGGACGTTTGCTGTTTATTCAAACTACTTATTTAAAATGAGCTGTAACAACACAATTCTTGAGATTTTGGGAGACAGCTTAATTGTTTTATGCTTGATCCACCTAAATTTGTAAACTAATAAGTTAGTTAAAGGTGCAGTATGTAAGTTTGACACCCAGTGGTTGAACTAGGTATTGCACTCCTGGATCATAATAAAAGTACGCTGGGATGCCAGATTGAGTACAGGAGCGAGTGATTTAAACTGTGTTCTAAATAAAAGCAACGACACGCGATAGAGGGAATATTTTCCATATTAAAAGGAGTTTTTGTCCTAACCAACACCTCGAATTGATATATTAGAAATGGCTTCTATTTCTCACAGCTGAACAACAGAAACCTATGACAGCTAGATCACCTCAGGTAAGCCTTGTGTGCTTTATTCAGTGCTAAATGCTAACAATGCGAGTTTGAATGCATTTTACATGGCATTTGTTGCCATATACTGAAAGCAGAAAGTTCACCTCAGATCTGGAAAATACAATAAACCGTCTGAAATTGAACTTTAGAACTAAACACATATGAGTGATTCAGCATCTACATTTAATGATGTTAAAGAGGGTTAACATGTATTAAATAGATTCTAAACCGTGAGTGAGTGCATATTCTGTGCTTCTGAAAGGCTGTATTTAAATTTCTGCCGTGTTTCGTCTGGTGCAAACAGCCAAATAGCTGATCACTGCCTCTCTCGTCACAGCGTGTTGTTTGGACACGCGGTTACAATGTAACCTGCTCACCTAATGTTTACGTTCGTAATATTTATGTAATTTGCTAATTAATAACCTCATGTGGAACTGAATCTGTCTCCCATACTGTTCTTTTTGGTCACGGACGCATGCTTTCAGAGTCTTTCTGAATGAATGAATGAAATACGCTGTTTTCCAAAAAGGCAACCCGGAGTGCTAAAATATAATTGGCTAAACTGGCATCGTGCATATGAAATTGACCTAAACAAAGACAGCGTTCCGGCACGGAAAAACCATTTTCAAAGCAGAATATCTGACTTCAGCATTGTTTTTCAGTTAAACAAGTATGTTCACTTGGGATGTTTCTTAAATATCTGCCCACATATTATGGTATTTTTATGCTTTAGAAGAGTCAAAAACTTACATACAGCACCTTTAACTTAAAGAGCCTCTATTATGCATTAAAAAGGTCATATTTTGGTTTTGGGGGTCTCCAACAACAGGCTGATATGCATGCAAGGTCAAATAACACTTTCATTGTCTTATAATATGCATTTATTTTTATCTAAGTATCCCAACGACTCCCATATGATTTGTTCAGCAATTCATTTGTTCCCAAACCCCTCCTTAGCGTGATACTAATCTGCGCTGATTGGTCCGATGACCCAGCCTGTTGTAATTAGTTGACTGCGCTAAGTGCGAGACAGAGAGAGACGCCCACCACGGCTTATCAACAATTTTGAAGTATTCAGAGAGCGGAGTGTATGTTTGAACATACCTGCCAACACTCCCATTTTTCTCCCGTATTTCAGACCCATCTCTCACCAACTTCCCTTTTTGTTATTTCTCCCGGAAAACTCCCGTAAACTACCCCCACCCCCCAGCCTCCTCCATAGGCACCCCAAAATAACACTAACTTTCCTTCACACTTCAGAGCACAGCGTCTTCGCGACATGATTCAACCGGGATCTGCTACAGTCTGCATCTTCCTCTTTTTCTTGCTGCAGGCGGGGATGGGGGTTTCAATTTTCCCGGCTTTGCGCATGCAATAAATGGGCGGGGCTTAAGTTCTATATCGATTCATTTGAAGCACTATGAGTCGACTCTTTTATAGATGAATCAATAGTTTTAAAGACAGTGCACTTTCAGATTTAAGCCTCAGCCAAATGTTTCACTTCACTGAGAGCTGTGTTACACACTGCATGGAAGGTCATTTTCAAAAACCCATAATAGAGGCTCTTTAATTCCTTTATGTGTGGAACCCTGCATTTTTACAGTGTAGCTTATGATAGACTAAATATTCACTGCAATCTAAGTCATTGTTTTCTCTCTTTCTCTCTGTCTGTCTTCAGTCTGTGGGCATGCGGTATTACAGAAAAACAGTCTATCACCCTGACGTCAGCTCTAAAATCAAACCCATCACACCTGAGAGAGTTGGACCTCGGCGTGAATAATATAAACAAAGGAGTGAATCACTTATGTAACCTAATAAAGGATCCGCTCTGTGAACTGGAGAGACTGAAGTAAGAAAATACTTTCAAATAGAAGAATAAAAATGGTCAATTTCAACAACTTTCAGTTTCAATTTATCCATAAGCAGTTTTCTAATTTTCCTATTGTGCCAAATAAAAGTATACTTGATGATATACTCAACCTTCATACCTCTTTAAAAGGGGTTGTTTCCAAAATAGGAACTGAATTTAACGATTGAAGAAATATCTGGGATCTTATTCTTGCATGAATACATTCATCATCAATAAACGCTAGGCATACTCTCATTCAATTCAAGGTCGTGCACAGAACACACTGGTCTAGAACTAAACTGAGCAAAATTTTTCCCGATCTTGACCTAACTTGCCTTCGCTGTACAACTGAACCAGCCACACTGTTACAGATTTTCTGTAAGACTGAAAAGATTTGGTTCGCAATGAAACAAAAGCCAGAACAGATCCAGAAAGTGTGGAGCTACATTATTTTTAGGGAGACACACATATCTTAAATGCTTTTTTCTTTCTTTTCTTTGTATTATTTATTTATTTATTCTTTTGTTTGTTTTTTTATTCTTATTTTTATGTTATCTTATGTGTGTATATTTTTGTGTATATGCCGGATTTTACCTTATTATTTATATACTCATTTAGTGTATAATTATGTTTTCCTGATCATTTCTTGTTTGGTGAATTGTATCAGTGCATATGAACAGAAAAGAAGATATTTTGAAAAATGTTAGAAACCTGTAACCATTGACTTCCACAGTGAGAAAACATTTGGAAAATGTTGGACTTCCATTGAAAGCCATTGACTTCCACAGTGGGAAAGCAGGAAAATATTTTGAAAATGTTAGAAACCTGTAACCATTGACCTTCCACAGTGGGAAAACTGTTTTGAAATATGATGGACTTACATTGAAAACCATTGACTTCCACTGGAAAAACAGGAAAAATGTGTTAAAAAATTTAGGTCATGACGTCAGGTAACCAAAATTCAATGTATACCCAGCGACTAAGGACAATGTTATTTTGACGTCCAATAACAACATCAAATTACATTGATATTTGATTGATTTTAGGTTGTGTTGAAAAGTGACCGAAATCCAATGTCTGATAGATGTCATAGTGTTGACGTCCACACACAGCGTCAAGGTGTAACATGATTAGACGTTGATATTTGGTTTATTTTAGGTTGATTCTAGGTTGGACGTTGGACATTGACGTCATTGACATTGGGTTCTGACATCAACCCGATTTTCATTTCCAAACAAAACCCAATGTCGACACAACGTTGGGGTATGTTGGGGTACACAGCGATATGACGTCATATTGACGTCCTGTGCCTGCAGGGATTGATTTCCACAGTGGAAAACAGTTACAGTAAAAGTCAGTGGTTTTCAATGGAAGTCCAACATTTTTCAAAATATCTTTTGTGTTTAACAGAAAAAAAGAAACTCAAATTGTTTAATTTTGGTGTGTCAGACGACTTAATAGGTGTTTGTGAAGTTTAGCTTTCTCACTTTTTGGAGCACACTAGCTTACAGATATCCTTAAAACTAACAATACTCTAACATCAACTTTATTTTAATTTCACGGGACCTTTACGATCTCTTTGCCTCTGTTGTTTTCTGTTGTCTTATTTTTTACTCACTCTCTCTTTCTAGGTTAAGAAGCTGTATAATCACAGAAGGTTGTTCTGCTGTGACTTCAGCTCTGAAATCAAACCCATTACACCTAAGAGAGCTGGACATGGGTCGGAATCCACTAGGAGACCTTGGAGTGAAAAACCTCAGTGATTTACTGATGAACCCACAATGCAAACTGGAGAAATTATAGTTAGTATCATTATACTGATAGATGTTCCAGTGGGATTAAAGGTTGCACTGTTAACTGTAAATTACACAGTATTTAACTGTAATATGAACATATTTTACTGTAGGACAGTTGTGCAGTATGTTACTGTATTTCAGAGTTGCATTGTGAAAATAACGGTATAATTTACAGTAATGATATACAATACTGTAAATACATAAACGGCTAGATAAATGGTGCTGTAAATATAAATACAGTATTTTTGCTCAAATGGATTTACAGTAAGTTACTGACCAACTGCTGCTAGTAACTTACTGTAGACTCTACAGGAAATGGGTAACTGTGTACTGTTTAGTTTGTGTTAACCGGACCAAAGCTAAATTTGTCAACGTAGGCTCGTTCTGAAAACGTAGTTTTCTATACATTTCTGGAGATCACGAATGATGTAGTCAGAAATACGTATGGCTGCATTTCGTCGTTAAAACGAACGATTCTGGCGGTATGAGGCCTTTTCTTTTCGCGCTTACCAGCTGACCGTTTACCTCCATATGGACGGCTTTTCCACTGTTACCAGTTTGTCCAGAAGCTCGGCGCGTACGTCGGTGGATTTGTGACTTGGAGCAGAGTTGACTGCTATGACGGGGTTAGTCCAGTGAAGAACGGTTCCAAAAAGCAGGTAAAGACAATAAATAAAATAAAAAAGTAAATAACAGGGTGGGGCAATGCAGTGGCGCAGTAGGTAGTGCTGTTGCCTCACAGCAAGAACGTCACTGGGTCGCAGGTTCGAACCTCGGCTGGGCTGGGTCAGTTGGCGTTTCTGTGTGGAGTTTGCATGTTCTCCCTGCGTTCGCGTGGGTTTCCTCCGGGTGCTCCGGTTTCCCCCACAGTCCAAAGACATGCAGTACAGGTGAATTGGGTAAGCTAAATTGTCCGTAGTGTATGAGTTTGAATTTGTGTGTGTGGAAATTCCCAGAGATGGGTTGCGGCTGGAAGGGCATCCGCTGCGTAAAATCGTGCTGGATAAGTTGGTGGTTCATTCCACTGTGGCGACCCCGCAAGGGACAAAGCCGACAAGAAAATGAATGAATGAATGAAATAACAGGGTGAGAACGTGGTAAAATCTGAAAACATGGTAAAAATCAGGCGAGGGCTTTTCTTTATCTGGATTACTTTTGAAAACACAGTTGGTTGGGTTTAGGAAAGGAGGAGGATGGGTCAGTCGATCAGTCAGTCAGTCGATTTACGCGAGAACAGCAGGCGTGAATGGCACTCACGAGAGAAATGTGAGATCTCAAAAAGCATTCACAGCGGCCTCGGGTGGATTTGCAAAAACAAAAACTGCAAAAAACGTAGCTCCTGGGACATATTTGGATATTTTGGTACATAATCAGAATGAGCCTGGGTTAAATTTTGTATACTGTAGCTTAGCATCCATTGGTCTTTGTCACTGGCCACAATAATAAAATAATCTATTTCTAACTAGTAAATAACTTAATTTACTGTATTTGACTGATTGTGTGCTTACTGTAACTCTTTAATAAGTGGATCATCATAGATCTTGGTTAATGTGTTTTTTCTTTCTGTCTTTAGTTTGTGTCATTGCAGTATTACAGAGAACCAGTGTTTTATCCTGACTTCAGCTCTGAAATCAAACCCATCACAGCTGAGAGAGCTGAACCTTAATGGGAACAAAATAAAAAACACAGGAGTGAATTATTTATGTGACGTACTGAAGGATTCACGCTGTAAACTGGAGAGACTGAGGTGAGAATCATTCACATACATGAATCAAAATTATTAAAACACCTTTAACCCTCAAATTATTTTCTATTTTTTTTGCTTTACTTGGTAAAAATACTAGTTAAATTATTCTTTTATTTACTGACTTTTTACTTTCTCATTTAGTATCATGAATTCTACAAAGTTTCTCCAATAACTGGTTAGTAGTTTTGGAAAATCTAAACAGATGTTTCAATATAATGTTAATGTATACTTTCTATGTGAATTTATGTTTAAATATTTTACTGCAAATGACACATCCATAATGCTGGAATTGCTCACACCAAATATCTGTTGAGCCTCTAAGAGTGTTTGCATTCATGTGTCAGCAGATGTTTTTATCTGAAGCCATTGCATGTGTGTCAGTGGCATACCTTTTTATTTATTCGTTCTGCTAGATTATGGTGTATTTGGCCAGTTGAGTGATTTTCCAATGTATAAGATTGCTCTAATACATTAAAAAAGACCAGAGTTCTTATGGGAAGAAGAGTATATTAAATGCAGTGTATCACAGTTCTTCAACAGCGGTGATAAAATATGCCCGACAGCGTTTCCCGGTTTGTTTGACAAGTGTGAGTGCTCCGAAACGGGCCCAGGTGCAGTTCAGTTGGCCAGCCCTGGCCCGGTCGGAAGAGGTGTGTCAGTGTGCATTTCCGTTGGGCTTTGGTGCAGTATGCTTATAGTGTGAGTGCAAAGCGTGTCTTAGCCTGAAACTAAAGTCGTAACATCATATTTAAGAGACTGTTTCATAAGGATTTATTAATCATTCTTACTTTTCAATGAACGCAAACTGTCATAGTTTATTAAAGAAGCAAACACCTTGCTGCACTTCCTTAATGTACAAGTGGCTCAAATTCGCTCATTTTGAGGTGGGAACTGGCGGATGTGCAACAACTTTTATCATGAGGTAAACACAAAACAACAGTCTCTATCCGGAGCTCCTTCACGGGACTCCACACTTGTAAACACTTGCTGCATCGGGCGCGCGGCTCTCACCTCCGCCCACACTCGTCATCGCTACCAAACCAACCAATCACAGAGCTTGCACTACGCGTTACATTTTTTGAGAGGTGCGCGTCAATAACGCCGACGGCCACGGCGAGGGGCTATGCGTCCACGCGTAGGCTGCGCCGTAGCATACGCGTGCGCTTGACGCAGAAGTATAGATCAGCCTTAAGAGAGCTTCTCTTCCTGTTAAACTGAACAGTCGCATCATCAATGACATAAGCGTGCACCAGCTCGTAAGGTAAAAAATGCAGTGTAAGTGCAGGCCGTCGGGGGAGAGTGGAGGGGGGACAAGCGTGCTTCGGCAGACTTTCACACATCAGTTTCTGTGGGCCATTTGGTTGCACCTTTTCAGTCCCTGTTTGCAAGCAGGCGTAGGAGACACATTACCGTTCACATGTAGCATCTAAAAGTGTCTCTTTTGTCCTTTTTGCCTTTAAACCAAACCACTGGGGGAGGGTTAATGGCTTTGGTATTGGCTTTATCTGCACTGAAAAAAACTTTTCTTACTTAAGATTTGTTTGTCTTGTTTCAAGTCCAAATATCTCAAAAATAGCAAAAAATGCTGTCTTGTTACAAGAAATTATATGCCAAATTTAACCGGGTTTTTCCTTTAAAAAAGGCTAAATAAATCTACTGATGTAGTAAGCAAAATAATCTTGTTTTTTGTTTTGACGTTATATTGTTTTACTTGTTGTAAGGAAAAATACTTACTTTTGACATACTTTCTAAAAACAATACAATATGTTTTGCTTGTCTAGAAAAGGCTTCTTGATTTAAGAACTTTTACTCGAAACAAGACAAAAAAACTAAGTAATAAAGGATTTTCTGCAGTGGTCTTTTAATGTAATAATGCAAAAAATAGCACAGTTTTCATAATTTACCAAAAAAAAAAGAAAATAAGAAAATAAATTAATCATTCTTTATGAATATGTTACTTACTATGCATTGAAATTATAACAGATTTTTTCCCCGATCAACTCCTAGACATTATATCTTATATTAAAGCTTTAAATTACACTTTTATTCCACTGTTTATAAAGAATAAAATGTACTTTAAACAATTGTTCCTAAATGTTAATCTACTTTAATAACAAGGCAATGTGATGTGACTGAAAAAACCCCCAAAGAATAGCAGTCAATCATACACTGTAAAAAATATAATGTTTATATATTTCCCCATTCATTTCTGCTTTTGAATTGCATTATGGATCCTTGATCTTTCTTCCAATAACTTTTAACCTTGAAAACTGACTTTTATGAACGTTTCTAATAGTTTGCAGTGCTATATTAGCTGGGTTGGTGTTGTATATTACACTACAAAACCTTGTTATAAACTGCCAGTACATTTTCTTTTATTTTACAGATTTATTTCTCTATATATTATTTCTTATACATTATATTAAATTAAACGACTGAAATGTCAATAAAAGTCACTTTGTTAAACTGTAGATATGAATTTTCAATATCAAAAGTCGACAGAGCACAGATCAAGGACCCATGAACCTGTTTCCAGCCTGAAAAGCTGCTTCCCACAGTGCAGAATAAACTCTCTCAAATCACTTGGTTTTCACTTGAAACTAGTTAAAACATGTCTAAAACTGCATATTACACTGCAAAAAAGCTTTTCTTAGTTAGATTTTTTTTGTCTTGTTTCTAGTCCAAATATCTAAAAATTCTTAAATCAAGAAGAATTTTCTAGACAAGCAAAACATGTTGTCTTGTTTTAAGAAATAATATGCCAAAATAAAGAGAGTTTTTCCTTAAAACAAGCAAAATAATCTGCCAATGGGGTAAGCAAAATAATCTTATGTCAAAAGGAAAAAACAAGATTATTTTGCTTAAACCCATTGGCAGATTATTTTGCTTGTTTTAAGGAAAAACTCTCTTTATTTTGGCATATTATTTCTTAAAACAAGACAACATGTTTTGCTTGTCTAGAAAATTCTTCTTGATTTAAGAATTTTTAGATATTTGGACTAGAAACAAGACAAAAAATCTAACTAAGAAAAGCTTTTTTGCAGTGTAGGGATGTTCCGATCAGGGTTTTTTGCCCTCGAGTCTGAGTCATTTGATTTTGAGTATCTGCCGATACCGAAACCCGATCCAATACTTCTATAATACATAAAAAAAGAATAAAGAGCGAAGAAACAGATCCAGGATGTTCCTTATTTTTTAGTTCATTCACCTTATTTTAACATTCAACAACTCTATTAACAAACAGAGCACTTCTGTGAGGTAGCTCGAACAATCAAGTAATAAATAACATCAATTCTTCACTTTTGGACTTTAGTGCAACAGTAAATATAAAAAAATCTACTATAAAAACAAATAGCACCTCAACTTAAAATACCTGGCAGGCAATCCCAAGTTTACATATCTCACAGTTTGCTATGGCAATGTTGTCGTCATCAACTTTATAATATCCTCCAGACCGCAGACATACTCGCGCTTTCCGCTTCAAGCTGCTTCCGCCTACTTTGTTGCAGTGATGCTATTGGTTAAATGCCAGCAAAGTGATGTCATGCCGCATGTGTTGTTGTTTCTGTGTGAAGTCTAAGAAAGAGGTCTACTCTGTGCCACCGCATAACTATAGATGTGTTAGAAAATAATGAGTATATGTAAATATATATAAATATACATATATGTATATTCAAATCCTGATTGGGAGGTAACGTCTGATTCCAATCGAGTCTGAAACCGCGTGATCGGGCCCGATTTCCAATCGAGAAGATCACATGATCAGATCTGGACATCCCTACTGCATATTATTCATTAATTCCTTCATTCATTTTCTTTTCGGCTTAGTCCCTTTATTAATCTGGGGTCGCCACAGCGGAATGAACCGCCAACTTATCCAGCATATGTTTTATGCAGCAGATGCACTTCCAGCTACAACTTAGTACTGGGAATCACCCATACACTCTCATTCACACACATACACTACGGATAGTTTAGCTTACCCAGTACACCTATACCACATGTTTTTTGGACTTGTGAGGGAAACCGGGGCACCCAGAGGAAACCCACGCGAACACAGTCAGGGAGAACATGCAAACTCCACACAGAAACGCCAACTGACCCAACCGAGGCTCAAACCAACGACCTTCTGGCTGTGAGGCGAATGTGCTACCCACTGCGCCACCGTGCAGCCGCATATAATTCACAATCGAAAATAAACAGAAAACACTTGTGAATCACAAAATACGGATATTTTACAGTGCATGAATGGAGGCTGGCCATTGATTGAAATCGCTTGACAATAATTCGATCCCACATGTGGGCAGCATATGCTCTGTGAGTCTGTGAATCTTCAAGAAATGAGTTTGACACTGCTGGATAACATCAGTATAGAAATTCCTTTCTGTCTGTTTCTCTCTCTCTAGACTGCATGAATGTGGCATTACAAGTGTTTCATCTATAACTCAGTGTTTGATAAACACGAAAGCCCTGGACTTTTTAAAGGAGCTCGATCTGAGCAAAAATAGCATAGCAGACTCAGAGCAGCAGCGTCTCACTGATGTGACAAAGGACTCAAACTGTGAACTGAGGTGAGCAAACAACACTTTGATTTTATATTAATCCTGTGTACCTAAAAAGTCGTACTGCGTCCATCTTTTGTCTAAAAAGTAATTCATTCTTTGATATGCATAAGAGACTGCTTTCTGGAGGGAAATTCAATACAGACTCGTTGTTGATATGTACCCCTGCATACATTTCTGGAGAGCATGAATTATGTAGCCAGAGGTACGTATGGCTGCATTTCGTCTTTAAAACGAACAATGCTGCCGGCGGCTTCTGTTTCTTTTCGTGCTACCAGCTGACCGCTTACCTCCATGTGGACGGCTTTTCCACTGTTACCAGTTTGTCCTGTGGCTCGCCATGTACATCAGAGGATTTAAAACGCAGAGAGGAGTTGATCGCAACGACGGGGTTCTGGCAAAGTCTGGCAAAAAATGGTGAAAAAACAGGAAAAACAAAAGCCAAAACAATTATATAAACAAGTAAATAACAGGGTGAGAATGGGGTAAAATCTGAAAACGTGGTAAAAATCAGGCTACCGCGAGGGCTTTTCTTTATCTGGATTGTTTTTGAAAACACTGTCGGTTGGGTTTAAAGAAGAAGGGTGGGCGGGTCAATCTGTGCTTTTTAAATCACTATTGGTTGGGTTTAGGGAAAGGTCGGTCAGTCATTCGATCGGTTAGTCAGTCAAACTGTCGAACAGTCAGTCACTCCAGAAATGTGCATAGGGGTACGTACCAATAATGAGCCTGGGTTGGAGAATTTACTACAACCTATGATATTACCGTAAATAAAATGAGAATTTACATTCTGTCAGTTTTGAAGACTGTAAATGTGCTACTAGAGGACAGATGGCGTTAACCAATGAAATGTTGGATTCATTCATCAGCATTTTGATTACACATAATATGAACAAAGAGACACAGAGGATAGCCTAAACACAAAACAGCAAATTATACAAGTTTCAAAGATTTACACCAAGAAAGAGTTTTACATGCAGTATAATTACTTAAGTCTTTTAAGGAGTTCACATATACAGTTGAATTCAGAATTATTAGCCCCCCCCCCCCCCCCCCCCTGTATATTTTCCCCCTGTTTAACATTTTTTTCAACACATTTCTAAACATAATAGTTTAATAACTGATTTCTTTTATCTTTGCCATGATGACAGTACATAACATTTGAGTAAATATTTTTCAAGATACTTGTATTCAGCTTAAACTGACATTTAAAGACTTAATTGGGTTAATTAGGCAAGTTAGGGCAATTAGGCAGGTCATTGTATAATGATGGTTTGTTCTGTAGATAATTAAAAAAAATTAGCTTAAGAGGGCTAATAATATTGACCTTAAAATTGTTTTAAGAAATTAAAAACTGCTTTTATTCTAGCCGAAATAAAACAAATAAGACTTTCTCCAGAAGAAAAAATATTATCAGAAGGCAAATCATTTTGACCTCAACTGTAAATCAAACTCTTTTCTGAAAATAAAAAAGTATTGAAGTTTCTTTGAAAATGTACATTTGTGGATGTAAAATGTAGCCAGAAAAAGCTATAAATTAATAATAATAAATAACAATGAACATCATCAGCATGTATTGCTCGATAGGAGTCACAGGCTCTTCAGTCACACTAACAGAAAGGTGCAATTTTTAAAATGTTATTCAAAACACAAAATATGTTTTAGAAATGTTAACACATGACTAAATGTATTTAAGTTATTGCTCTGATATCAGTAACTGAAATATGTGACCCTGTGAAGTGCCAATTTATTTTAAAATTGAGATTTACATCTAATCTGAAAACTGAATAAATAAGCTTTCCATTTATGTGTGTATACTTTTTAAGGACATTATAATATTTGGCTGATATACAACTATTTAAAAATCTGGAATCTGAGCGTTAAAAAAAATCTATAAATACTATAAAACAAATCACCTTTAAAAAGTTTTTTTTTTTTAATTGAAGTGCTTAGCAATGCATTTTACTAATCCAAGGAAGAGTTTTAAGTTCTAAATATCTTCATGGAACATAATCCTAATATTGTAATGATTTTTTGCCATAAAAGAAAAATAAATCATTTTGGCGTATAAAATTCACTGTGTAGCTTTTGCCAAAAATATACCCTTGCAACATAAGGCATACAGTGCATGCGGAAAGTATTCATAAAGCTTCAGTTTTTCCACATTTTTTTATGTTACAGCCTTATTTCAAAATGGATTAAAAATTATTTATTTCCTCACAATTCTACACACAATCCCCCATAGTGACAATGTGGAAAAAGAGGTTTTTAATTGTCGCAAATTTATTAAAAATAAAAAAGTAGAAAAACCACATGTACATCAGTATTCACAGCCTTTGCCGTGAAGCTCCTAACTGAGCTCAGGTACATTCTGTTTCCACTGATCATTCTTGAGATGTTTCAGCAGCTTAAATGGAGTTCACCTGTGGTCAATTCAGTTGATTGGACATGATTTGAGCACAAACCAAGCATGAAGACAAAGGAATTGTCTGTAGACCTCCGAGACAGGATTGTCTCAAGGCACAAGGCTGGGGAAGCTTGCAGAAAAATTTCTGCTGCTCTGAAAGCTCCAATGAGCACAGTGGCCTCCATCATCCGTAAGTGGAAGATGTTTGGAACCACCAGGACTCTTCCTAGCGCTGACCGGCCATCTAAGCTGAGTGATCTGGGGAGAAGGGCCTTAGTCAGGAAGGTGATCAATAACTCGATGGTTACTCTGTCTGAGCTCCAGCGTTCTTCTATGGAGAGAGGAGAACCTTACAGAAGAACAACCATCTGTGCAGAAATCCACCAATCAGGCCTGTATGGTAGAGTGGCCAGACGGAAGCCACTCCCCACCTGGAATTTGCCAAAGGGCATCTGAAACAAAATTCTCTGAAGTGAATGCCAGGCGTTACGTTTGGAGAAAACCAGGCACCGCTCATCACCAGGCTAATACCATTCCTACAGTGAAGCATGGTGGTGGCGGCATCATGCTGTGGGGATGTTTTTCAGCAGCAGGAACTGGAAGACTAGTCATGATAGAGGGAAAGATGAATGCAGCAATGTACAGAGACATCCTGAATGAAAACCTGCTTCAGAGTGCTCTTGACCTCAGACTGGTGCGCCGGTTTATCTTCTAGCAGGACAATGACCCAAAGCACACTGCCAAAATATTAATGGAGTGGCTTCACAACAACTCGATCGATGTCCGTGAGTGGCCCAGCCAGAGCCCAGACCTAAATCCTATTGAACATCTCTGGAGAGATCTGAAAATGGCTGTACATCGTCGCTTCCCATCCAACCTGATAGAGCTTGAGAGGTACTGCAAAGAGGAATGGGCAAAAAATTCTCAAAGACAGGTGTGCCAAGCTTGTGGCATCATATTCAAAAAGACTTGAGACTGTAATTGCTGCCAAAGGTGCATCAACAAAGTATCGAGCAAAGGCTGTAAATACTGATATACATGTGATTTTTCAGCTTTTTTATTTTTAGAAATTTGCAACTAAAAACTCTTTTTTCACATTGTCATTATGGGGGATTGTGTGGAGAATTTTGAGGATATAAATGAATTTAATCCATTCTGGAATAAGGCTGTAACATAAAAAATGTTTCACACATTTGCACGTTGTTCCACCTAACACTAATTGGTTTCTCTGGTTTCTCCTTACAGTTTTTAATAGCTGCTGCTGCCTCAATCAGGTCTTAACTTTTGATGTCAGAAGGAAACTCTATTATCGGCTTCTGTCAGTGTCAATATATGCGAGCGGCTCTCTGAGAAAACAAAGGATGTTTTTGGAAATGAACACTAGATCTCTTTGGAAATATGAGCTTCTTTTTTGATGGAGTGAGATTGAGTTTATCAGAGCTCATCTTTATCTCGTTCAAGACGTTTAACCTAAATAATATGCTAAACATGTTTGGTATGGTTTAAATGTGATTGGCCAAGTCTTGAACTGAAAGATTGTAAAAGTATATTTTACTTAATGTCAGATGTTCAGGTCTGGAATCTGAATGAATGTTAAGTGGTTTTTTCATTCCCTGATTTGGAGGATGTCTTTTTTTATTATTATTATTAAGTGTTTAATTAAAAATTGTTGAAGTGTCAACTGATTTTCTACTCAAAATCAGCCCGTATCGTGTCTTTCAGATGCCAGGAGTGCATCTATAATAGGTTTATTTCTGAACGTTTTAGTTTTAATTTACTTTGAAATTTTGAATAGACTGGTTACCATACTTATCACGATATACGGTATTATCATGAAATAAACGGAAAAAAGGTTACTTTAATAGGTATGATAAGCTAAAAACTGCTTTATTGTATATACATACTCAGAGTAAATAAATGTTTGAAACTTAATTAAAATTGAACAAGTTAAATTGCTAAAGAATGATAAAGTACAACGTGTAACACTTAACAATAAAGCCTGATGATTCTTAAAGATGTCATAAATCTGTGCTAAGCTAAATGACAAATAGCAGTCCGAAAGAACTTGAACAGGAACAGTAATAATCTGCAGGATTCAGGAGTGATGCTGCTCTGCGCTGGACTGAAGAATATAAAATGAGAGGTTATTACGTTATGATGTCATATTTTGTTATTCATCAATTCATCTGTCATCAAATCATCAGGTTTTCTGGGTTTATTCTTTAAAGAATGTTTTGTTATATAGTTTTATAGTTAGATCATTTGTTAAAGCATTAAATGTTTATCTTTTGTTTCAATCTTTCTTATTTGTTTGAAAAGTGGGAGAAACTTCTCTCTGTTTTTGTTTAGAGTAGTTAGGTTGTTTCTTATTTTTTGTCGAGTCTCTCTGAGGTATTGTCATTTCATTCATTAAAATTTTCGTCAATAAATTAAAAGTTTTTTTATTTGTGTCTCGCCCCTATAGTCAATATAATACATTTGGAAATAGTGACATAAGTAATGTGAGTTTAAAAGGATTTGAGCTCAAGGGAAACTAGCTGTGAATTTTTGCTGTTTAAAATATCTTCAACATGCATACATTTATTAAATTGAATATAGCAGTATAGTAAGTGATTTCACTCTGGTTTAGTTTGTTTGAAACCATGAATGCTAAAAAATACATTAAAACAGAATCTTCTTTCGTCTTAAAATGGCCCTTTGCAAGCAGCAGACCATATTTTGAAGATTATATAATACAGGGGTGCCCAAACTTTTTCTTATAAAGGGCCATAGGCCAAACCTGATTCAGGGCTGTGGGCCGAAGGTAAATTTACAAACCATATTACATTAAATTTGCCTAATTTATTTTCATAATACTTAAAAATATCTAGAAAACATTGCTTTAAATCATGTTAACTAATGCATTATCATTTTAAACATTTTATAATGATCTTATTACAGTAAAAACATAAACAATCCCATTTATAACACAATGGAGTTCAATGCTGAATACACTAGTCGGGCTCCTTTGCTCGCCAATGTCTTGTGCATTGTCTTCTATCTATCAAGTGACAGTATTTACATTTTACAATGAATGATATAGGTTGCTGCAGGAAGTGGTTGTTAGTGAGGCCAACAGAGGGCGCTCAACCTGTGTTCTGTGTGGGTCCTAACCAACGCAATCTCACAGCAATTCGTAACTTTTTGATTTAGTGGTTAATTCGTTTGAATTCTTCCGATCTAATTCGTACAAATTAGTACGATTTGCTCATCACCCAATGACGGTTGGGGTTAGGGGTGGGGTTGGGTGCCACGCCTCCTTTTTAAAATCGTACATTTTCGTACGACTGAACTCGAATTTGTACGGTTTAGCCACTAAACTGACAAAACGTAAAATACTTACGTTTCCTCGTGAGATCAGACTGGTCTTAACGCTCCAGTATATTGATGGGGACTCTATACTGCTTAGTGAGTGCCGTCTTTCAGATGAGATGTCAAACCGAGGTCCTGACTTTCTGTGGTCATTAAAAAAAAAACAGGAATCTTTGGAAAAGAGTAGGGGTTTAACCCCGGCATCCTAGCCAAATTTGCCCACTGGCCTCTGTCCATCATGCCCTCCTAATCATCCCCATATCATAATTGCTTCATCACTCTGTCTCCTCTCCACCAATCAGTTGGTGTGGTGTGCGGTCTGGCGCAATGTGGCTGCCGTCACGCCATCCAGGTGGATGCTGCACACTGGTGGTGGATGAGGAGATTTCCCCCATTGTGTAAAGCGCTTTGAGTGCCTAGAAAAGTTATGGAAGCCCGTTTCCGCCACTTAATGATAAAAAAATATATATCAATAAAAAAAATGTAAAAAAATGTATGATAAAAAAAAAATTTAATTAAAAAAAATTATAAAGTCAGAATTTTGAGTTATTAAGTCAGAATTCTGAGTTTCCGCCACTGAAAAAAAATCAATTAAAAAAAAATAATTTATGATAAAAAATAAATAAATTATAAAGTCAGAATTCTGAGTTAATAACTCAGAATTGCGACTTTATAACTCAGAATTTTGACTTAATAACTCAGAATTGCGACTTTATAACTCGGAACTCTGACTTTTTAACTCAGAATTGTGACTTTATAACTCAGAATTGCGACTTTATATCTCAGAATTCTGACTTTATAACACAGAATTGCGACTTTATAACTCAGAATTCTGACTTTGTATTTTTTTTTTTTATTAAATGTTTTTTTTTATCATACATTTTTTAAATTTTTTTTATTGATATATATTTTTTTATCATTCAGTGGCGGAAACGGGCTTCCATAAAAAGTGCTATATAAATGTAAGAAATTATTATTGCTATTATTATTATTTAAAAGTCTGCTTCATTTACAACATTCAATTGTTCAGTTG
Organism: Danio kyathit; assembly: GCA_903798195.1. Lineage (NCBI taxonomy): Eukaryota > Metazoa > Chordata > Actinopteri > Cypriniformes > Danionidae > Danio > Danio kyathit. Next base: position 5,481,656 of record LR812531.1, on the reverse strand, counting down.
ACTTTTTAGCTTAGCAATAAAACAAAAAACATAACATTATGTTAAATTCAAAATGACGATCTCTGTCAAAGGCATTTGCACAAACCACCTCCCCATTATTCTCCCTCTCTACCAGATGTGATGGCGACCCAAATCAAAGGTCACCATGGGCCAACTTTGACCCGCGGGACCTACTTTGGGCATCTTTGATATAATATATAGAATGTACTGACCTGTTTCTTAACATGCACATTTGTGATGAGTGTATAAACACAGGGTTTCACCAGGGTTTAATAGAATCAAGAGAGTATCAAACCAAAACTACAGGAGAACAACTGAATCCAGACTTCAGCAAATTAGCCAGTGTAAAAGCCCCTAAAGCATTTAAATATGTACAATACCTTTTATATGAATAATTCCTTTGTACAAAATGTGGGGGAATGCAGAGCTCTTTAGTTATTTTCATTGGCTGATAGCTGTGAATACAAGTAACTGAAATGATATATTGTTGAATGAGGCTTCAACTACAAAACTGAGTTCCCTTTTAGTTGGTTGGTTTGATACCCTTAGACCCAACATTGATGGAGTTTAATGGATTTGTTTTGAACATAATATTTAAAAAAATAATGATAAGCAATATCAAGCCAATTAAGGCGACACGGTGGCTCAGTGGTTAGCACTGTCACCTCACAGCAAGAAGGTCACTAGTTCGAGCCCTACCTGGGTCAGTTGGCATTTCTGTGTGGAGTTTGCATGTTCTCCCCATGTTGGCATGGGTTTCCTCCAGTTTCCCCAACAGTCCAAACACATGCGCTATAGATGAATTGAATAAACTAAATTGGCCGTAGTGTATGTGTGTGAATGTGAGAGTGTATGGGTGTTCCCCAGTACTGGGTTGCAGCTGGAAGGGCATTCGCTGTGTAAAACATGCTGGATAAGTTGACAGTTCATTCCACTGTGGCGACCCCTGATGATTAAAGGGACTAAGCCGAAGGAAAATTAATCAATGAATCAAGGCAATTATAAATAAAAATGATCAAATCAATAATACATTTAAGAAGCAATGTTCATTCATTCATTTTCTTGTCGGCTTTGTCCCTTGCGGGGTCGCCACAGCGGAATGAACCGCCAACTTATCCAGCACGATTTTACGCAGCGGATGCCCTTCCAGCCGCAACCCATCTCTGGGAACTTAAGAAGCAATGTGTCTTTGTAAAATATATTTAGATCAATTTGCAGTTTGTTTGACACCTTTAAAAGCAGTGTTTAATGGGTTTTAGCATATATTCTGTATAAAAAAAAAATTAAAAGCAAAAACAATTCCTGAAACAAGACCTTGTGATAAAAAAGCAGCTGTTTTGATACCTTTGAAACAAACCGTGTTGAAGTTAAACGGATTTCCAGTAGGCCTACTGCCACTACTGCACACATGTACATTTAAAAATAACATAAAATATTTTAAAAGAACAAAAACAAAGCCTTGTGCAGCCAAGATTTTCTAAACATTTGACCCCAGCCATAGTAGGCTACATTTAAAATGCAAAATAATACATAATCTTATCTTAAATGAAGTATTGTGCGATATAAAGGACGTTTTTTGCTGATTAGAGATTAAACCACAAAAAGAGCAAAGTAAAAAATGTCAAGAAGAGAAATCATAATATTTTCTGTTCTGCTTTTTTGATGACTCTTATTTTGAATCGGCTTCGACACATCCGCTAGCCATTTGGATTGTTTTCTGCTCGCGCTCGTGGTGAAATGAAATGAGTTCATGCTGTGGGCTGTTGCGTTTAAGCGTTGGGTGATTGTCTCACCACTCATATGGAATGTATTAAAACAATTTTAGGGTATAATTGATTAATTTAATTCGATGTAAACTGTACTGTTACGCGAGCACGCGCAAAGTAACGTAGTAGTGGCACGGTTCGTCCGGCCTGCTAACGTTAGCTGCTGTTGCACACTGAACACTAACGTTCACTGATAACTGTTGAGAAATGGGCAAAAACCGCAAGCGAAAGGGACAACTTCAACCTCCAGGAACTGGACCACAACCTGGGATGCGTCCAACAGGACCAGGCCCCCGTCCACTCAGACATCCTCCTCCACAAGGCGGGTTTCGCCCGATGGGCCCACCCGGACCGAGGTTTCCAGGACCCCATCCCGACTTCGGACCGCAACCCCCCAGAATGATGATGATGGATCACATGGAAGGAGATGGGCGGTTTATGGGGAATGAGCCTTTCCACCCAATGGGTTTTCACGACAGAAGTGAATTCAGACCGCCTTTCGATGGTCCCGGTGATCCACATTTTCATCCAGAGTTTGGGAACAGACCACCAGGTCCGCGTTTTTTTCGCCCGGACCTTGAATGTGGACCTCCGGAGTTTATTGATAGACCCCAAGCCTTCGCCCCGCCTGAGTTTTACCACAGACGTCCAGACTTCTGTCCGCCGGACTTTCGGGGAAGACCTCCAAACTTTCACCCCTCTGAGTTTGACGATGGACCTGGTTTCCAAAGGATGATCCCTGGATTCGACCAGATGGAGCATCATGGTCCAAGAGACCCGCATTTTGTGCCACCAATGGATCCATATGTAAGTTTTTGAGGACCTTATTAAACGTCATTGACCACTGTAGTCTTCGTGGAAGAACCAATTGTACAAGGTTACAGTTAATCGTTGTTTAAGCTAAGTCGTGTGGTAAACTATATCACAAGTATGTCACGGTTAAAAAATGAAAAATCTGTGCGAATATAAAACCAACTTTACCTCAATAACATATTGAAGTAAAGTTGGTTTTTATTCGCACATTCGTTCAGTAACAACTTGTGACACGCTCCTAACATTGTTTACGATGGTTTCTTGATATTCGGACTGTAATCACATGTAAACATGACTTCAAAACAGCATTAGCACTATCTATTTGACTGACTGTAAACAATGTTGTACTTTGATAGTCATTGGCTATTTGATAATCCCTATTTAGGATTTGCAAAGAATTCTTGTCTAAAATTATATTATTAAGGAGACATTTCCAATGTGTAAATAAAAAACCAACATTACCTCAATCAAATACTCAAAGTAGCATGTCACTGTTCACAAATGAACTAATCTGAGAATGTATAACCAACTTTAACTCAATTTTAACATTGTCTAGTTTTAAAGCTGCACAATATTTAGGTAAAGTTGGTTTTATATTTGCACATTTGTTTATTTTTGAACCATGACAGCTTGTGACTATATAGTTTACCATGCTACTTAGCTTGAACAAAGATTAATTAGTTCTTCAATGAAGACTACAGTAGTCAACATTTGAAGGGGATCAAAAAAAAAAGTTTTACACAAGTGTCCCAACTAAAGAATTGTTGCTGTTGAATAGTTTTATGAAAACTTTCATTTAAAAAATTTTATCCACTTTAAATGTTGGTTATTTCGACTACAGTTATTTGACATTATTTATAATTTTTTTTCTACCTCAATACTGTTAAACTAAAGAAAACCATAAAGCATTGTTTAATTTGTGTCATTGTTCTAATGTATTACTATATGCTTTGTTCAGATGCGCTCCCCAGTGAAAATTATGAATTCTTCTTCCCAATAGTTACTTTAATATATATTTATATATTGCAGAAAAGCAAAATATCGCAATGTCATTCTTTTCCAATATAGTGCAGCCCTAGTCTGGTGTTTATGTCTTGAATTGTGGTGTAAAATATGGTAAACTCTGAAAAAGTGACAACTTCAACAAATTACTTCAGCTTTTTATACTTAAACTAATTTTTTTACAATTACATTTTATCATAGTTTTAGTATGTGTAACACGTAGGGCTGCACAATATTAGAAAAATTTGACATTACGATGTTTTTTTTTTTTTTGCAATATTGCAATATACTTTATTATATATGCTTTTACTTTGAATTTTTGGTCACACTTTATTTTAAAGTTAAATTCTCGCTCTTAGCAAACCATTTTGACTTTTGCTTCAATCAACTCCTAATTTGCTCCTTATTAATAGTTATTAAGGTAGTTCAAGTATTGGGTAGGATTACGAATATAGAATAAGATTATACAGAATATATGCTTTATACAGTAAGTACTAATAAGCATCTCAATATCATCCATGCTCATAAGCAACTAGTTAATAATGAGAATTGGTCCCTCCAGTGTTACCAAATGTATTCATTTTGATTGATTGGGATGATTCTGTAGGGAAATGAATCATGCATAAAATGTAATAAACTACATGCATTAAAGCAAAGATAAAAGTCAAATAAACAGTGCATGCATAATGCATTGGTATATGTAATTTTTCACTGCAAAGTCAACTCAACATTGCATATCTATGCGATGTGATTATTGTGGATACACACATTGCAATATCAATGCTGAAACAATATATTGTGCAGCGCTAGTAACAAGTTTATAATCCAGTAGTTTTTTCTGTGTAGATTCTGATTCCCTTAAATCTACTGAATGACTTCTGAAGGATTTTTGCAAAATTCTCACAAACTATTGTTGTGTATTAAAATATGGAGACTGTTAAAAAGTTAATTGTCGAACTTTGTATGTTATAGAGTGCCAGTTTCTGCTCTTAATAAATGAAGTCAGGATTGTGAGTTTGAGAGATTAAGTTTGCAGTTCTGAGGAACAAATTCAAAACTGTGCAAACAAAAGAAAATCACAATTCCCTAATGTTTATGTAGCAAAACTATAAGAAATATTTTGAGCCCATGGAAAAACAAACATAGTATCACAATTGTGGAGTCCTATGTAATCGATTCCATGTGTGTTCGCCACCTCAAAATTAATTCCTTCCACGGCTACATTACAGCTTCTTTTTCAAAACCTTCAGTTGTTGTTGTTTTTTTTTTTTTATAGCGGGTTATAATCGCAGCTTAACCTATAAATATGTAAGTGACTTATAATAGAGCGAACCTTTCTGTAATCATAGTAGTGCTGTGCATTATTTGTTTAACCCTTTATATAACCTGGTGACTGACTGTCTGACTGACAGGGCTGTGTGAGGCCGGCAAACACAACGTAGCTTTCAGTTATGATGAACAAAGTTTCCAGAATTATACTTTATTTATAGATAAAGGTCTATGGTTTTGCGTACAATGACTTTATCTTGCTGGAGTTTATGGCCGTTTGACTTCAAAACGCGTCAATGGCGTTCTGTAGGTCTATTCATAGGAGACTTTCATAAATATTCGTATCAAATCTAATAAATGTTAGAGACATACACGTTACATAAACGCACTAAATCACACTTCAGCAGCATTTATTTGAGAGCACACAAGAAAATCTGCACCTGAGCAGCGTATATTTGAGGCCATGCAAGTAGTTCTGTGTCAAACAGAGGAAATCAAGCAAAGAGATCTGCATGCATGTAATACATGAATGTGATCTTGACGTGTAATACTGCGCTCACGACATTTGTCATTGAAACAACGCCATAGATAGTTGGAAGATCTGTGTGAAAGGCCTACCACCACAGCTGGAAACAATTCACAAATTCACAGATTTCTGCATTTAGCGTTATCAGCAACAGCAGTAGTAACAGTAAATTTTTCACAGTACTGAATATTTAACTTTTTTTTTTTTTTTTTTTTTCAGCTGATTATTTCTTCATGTTATTTTTAATAAAATTACAGGTTCTAAGTTCTGTTTGCTAAAACCAAAAGCTTCTTGCAGTAATGTTTTTGTAACAAATGGAAAGCAAATTACATTTGTCTTCTCTCCTTTTTGGCTGATTCGAAAAATGGTCCGATCTGTGGCAAAAAAATTTGATCCGAACTGTGAGACTTGTGATCCGTTACCCCATTTCTCTGATAAACTGACTCCAAATCGTCACCTTGGAATTATAAGGTTCTATCTGCGTTCTGAAGGATTTTGAGATATTGAGCTTCAAAGTTTTTGCATTCCATAGCAAACAGTGCGTGTGTAACATTTGTTTTTTAAATAAGACGTCTTAAAATGTGAACAACTTATAAAAAAACATCACATAATGTAAATAAGTTGTCATTTAATAAGAATATGTAAATAACTCAATTTTGACAAAAATGTCAGATAGAACCTTATAATTCTAAGGTGACGAAATATCAAAAAGAAAAATGGAATTTGCTCCAGTAGGAGAAGCCACTGTGGACCTTTTTTCCTAAATAAATTACTTGCGCCTAAGAAGGCATGAGCAGGCACTCTGGAGCTAATACTCTGAGTTACTCTGTTTTCAGCTTCTTTGCATTTCCATTAAGAATTTATGCTTATAAAAATAGGTGGATGGAAACTTGGCTAGCGTAATGTAGAATTAAACAAATGTTTTATGTGTCATATTACCAAGGGGAATCATGCTTTTGGAGCTAGAGGTGGGTTTGCTGGACCGCCACCTGATTTCCAGGGCCCAGGACCAGCACAAACACCACCTGAGGTATTTACATTTTTAATTCTAGCAATTCTATACTAAATGATTGCTATTTGGACATAGATCTGCAGTGTAATGTCTAATAAATATGCTTTTTTAAAAAAAAAAATAGAACCAGCCTCCTCCTCCTCCTCCTCCTGGAACTGCCTGTCCAACCCAACCTCAGAAGAAAAAGGATCAGTCGGCAACAAAAGAGACTGAAGCTTCTAAATCGATGGCATCAAAAATAGCAGCCTTTAAGAATATGTCTGCAAGGTAATTTTTTATTTGTACAGATTTTTGGCATCTACAGTTGAAGTCAGAAGTATTAAACCGAAACTGAAGACACGACGTGTCTTAAGGGACTGTTTCATTTGGATTTATTAATCATTCTTAATTTTCAATGAATGCGAACTGTCATAGTTTAGTAAAGATGCAAATCCCTCGCTGCACATCAGCTGCCACCCTTAACAAACCTCCTAATACCTGCAGCACGAGGACTTTTATGATAATTTATGAGCGTCAAAAATGGTGGATCTGTTTGGCAAAATATTTAACCTCGTCACTGCATCCCAAACGACTTAAAAATAATACAAAACCATATGACTAAAGCAATCTTCACTGTGCTGAGCGAGAGAGCTGCTCTTCCTGTTAAACTGAACAGTCTCATCATCGATGATGTATGTGTGCTCAGGTTTGGTAGGTAAAAAATGCAATATGAGTGCAGGCCGAGGGGGAGGGGGGTCAGTTGCGCTTTGGCACGGTTCAAGGCAACTGTACCTAATGCGAGTACACCCTTAAAGGCTTATCTAGATTTATTAGGCAAGATAGGGTAATTAGGCAAGGCGTTGTATAATTGTTCTGTGGCCGATCAAAGAGGGCTAACAATATTGACCTTAAAATGGTCTTAAAAAAATTAAAAACTGCTTTTATTCTAGCCAAAATAAAACAAATAAGACTTTCTCCAGAAGAAAAAATATTATAGGAAATACTGTGAAACATTATTTGCTCTGTTAAAAATCATTTGGGAAATATTTGAAAATTTTAAAAAATTCACAGGGGGCTGAATACTTCTGACTTCATCTGTATATTTTCTGTGTTCTCGAAAGTCTTGGGCTTGTTGCTGTGTTGACGTTGAAGTGTTGTGTGTTTTGTTTTAGCACTCCTCGTGGACGTTCGCTAGGAGTTATTTCCTTCATTGGGGTTAGTATTATTAGAATTGATTTGCTATCATTTATAATGATGTGGTGAACATTTTTGTTTGTCCTACCCTGATTTTGTGCTACACCTCAGAATATGGTACAGCTTTTTTTCACGTTAGAGTTTTTGTCCAAATACACACACACCAACATGTCCACAAACTGAAAGTCATGATACTATTAGTCAAAAGTTTTTAATGTTTTAAAACAAGGCAGTTCTGCTCACCAAGCTTGCATTTATTTGATCAAAAACCCAGTAAAAATTGTAATATATTATTAACATTTTAAATAACTGTTTTCTTATTAAATGTAGTTTTACATTTAATTTAGTTTTGTGATTCTTCATTTTTCTTAATTTCTTCATTCTTCACTCTTCAGAAATCATTATAATATGATGATTTGCTGTTTTATTATATGATCAGGTATTATTGGTATAAAACCACTATTATTGATTCCTACAGTTATCAGTGCTGAAAAACTTGTCTTGCTTCATAGTATAGTGGAAATTGTGATACTTTTAGGATGTTTTGATGAAGAAGAAAATTCAAAATATTAGCAAAGGTAATAGTAATTAGTAATAGTAAAATAATAGGAATTTTATGTAGCTTATAAATGTATTTGCTTTTTTCTTGAACAGTTTATTGAGTAAACCGTGATTCTACAACATTTGATGAATGACACTGAAGATTAATAGGGCTTAATATCCAGCTTTAAACAATATAATTGAATACAGTTTTATTTATTTAATATTGCAATACAATTTCACACTTTCACGGTTTTTACTGTATTTTCTGTTAAATAAATGCAGCCTCTGTGAGCAGAATAATCTTATTAACCTTATATCTTATATAGTCATACATATACAGGGTGTCCGTGGGGTCTTAAAATGTCTTGCATTTCAAAAACAAAAGTTTAGGCCTTAAAGTCTTAAATTCACTGAAATATGGTGTTGTAGGACTTAAAGAATTTTTGACAGGTCTTAATTTTCCTTTGCCAGTGTAAAGCTATGCAATCAGTACAACCAACAATTTATCTTTAAAAAAAACATGACGCATTATTTAAAGCCTGTGGCTAAGAAATTTTAATGAGGCAAGTAAAAAGGCAAGTATAAAGGAGTGCAAAATTCCACCTTCAGATTTAAAGCCACTAATAAGACTATAGTTTTAACATATGGCAAGCAGAATGGGATCAGCGCTCAGAAAATAATCTTTTTGAAATCCAGCCTGAAATAGAAAAAATATCCAACAATTTTTTAACTGAAGACATGATGGCATTGTTTACAGAAGATGCAGCATTGAACACACAAGACTCACACTTGAACATTTACTTAAAGAAGAACCCCCAAAAGGTCAATATTGCAACACAAACCAAACTGTTAAACATATTCTTGTTGAATGCCCCATTTTTAATGTTATCAGACAACAATGTTTATCTTGAGAGACTTTAAATGAAGCATTTTTAAATGTAAATCTTTCTAAAATTGTAAAATAAAATTCATTTACTAAAAAGTAAACTGTTTTAGATTTTTTTTTTTTATATAGTATTATTATTATTATTAATAATGTATTTTATCTTATGTATTATTTATTGCTGTTGATGACTTTTAATTATTTAATTGAGAAGCTGATATGGCAATAAACTCAATTGTCTCTCTTTTCACTGGCCATTAGAAAGAAATCCTTAGTGTTTGTCCCTGTATAAGCCTAAAAGTTCATTCAAAATGGTCTTAAAAATCTTAAATTTGACTTTGTGAATCCTGCAGAAACCCTAATATAGAAGTTTTAACCTCATTGGTTAAAGCAAAGATAAACAATGTCCAAATAGGTACGCAGATGTGGGGTTGTGTCTTGCTAAACATAGGATATCGATACTGGAGTAGAGGGCCAGACAGTCAGCAGGCTATTCAGAGCTGACCTCAGACCTGTAAGAATGATCCATGAAAGCATATAACATGCACACAAAGTACAATCTGTTTTGTACTTAAGGCTGTTTCTTGTACTCTCAGCCATCTTATCAAAAATGGCACAGTCTACATCAGGGTGTCCGCAGGGTCCTAAAAAGTCTCAAAAACTAAATTTTAGGCCTTAAAAAGGTCTTACATTTAGTGAAATATTGTTTTGTAGGTCTTAAATCTTTTTTAAACGGGTCGTAATTGTTCTTATTTCACGTATGGCTACCCATTCAGGCAAACACCCATCCAATCACCAACAATCCATCTCAATAAACTTTAAACTTTTTATTAAAATTGTAATTTTTACCTCTATGTAGCATAATGGTTTAATTTTTTTCCTTACAATAACATTTGTTAAAGTTCTGACACTGATCTGGACAGATTGTTGTGCATATATTTAGTTTATTCTAGTTTTTAAAACGTTTGTCCATTTTTTAAATGTATTTTTTAATGACATTTATGTTGAAAAAAAATGTATGTATTAGTGCTGGGCCGTTAACGGCGTTAACGTGCTGCGTTAACGCAAGACTCTTATCGCGCGATAAAAAAAATATCGCCGTTAATCTATTCTCAAAGTTGGGTTGGGAGCTGGGTCTATTCTACGCAAGCTATGATGACTTTCACCTTGATATATTACCGCGGATGTATACCTGACCGGTGAGCCGTCTGCTCTATTGAATCAAATCAGCAGGATGCCTGACTCTAACTGCAGTTTCACTTTTGATTTATTCCTTCGTGACAAGCTGGGGTAATATAGACGCAAATACGGAGTAAGGACAGGTGAGAGAGTTATGGAGTTTAATAACGCATGCCAAATGGTAAGAAAAAAAAAACTTCCGCATTTCGCGATGTGTGTGTGTGTGTGTGTGTGTGTGTGTTTGTGTATGTGTGTGTGCAGTCCTTTCTGACAGCCGCGTGTGGACCTTGTCGGAAAATATGGCGAAAGGTCCTAAAGACCGCGGTGTTTACTTCAATAATGCCACTAAAATCTGCGTACTCCACGTCTTAATTCCATTTCTATTTAGTTCAGTGCTGACTTTAGTCTGATAAAGCTCATCAGAATTCAATGTTTGGAGCTTATGTAGGCCTACAGTTCAACATTCATGTTTAACTGAATAAACAGTTAGTAAACACAAGTAAGTAAACACATCTTATTGAACATCATTTATTTTCATCACCAATTATCATAGTAGAACAGTTTCTCAAGCAGTTTGTGATGCATTTTGGAAACATTTTGGAGATGAGACAGTGGTCTAATGCGACACCCGGCTTGAGAAACCCGTTCTCAAAGACTTATTATTTGGGTAGCACACATATTCTGAATACCTTCGGCAGAATTCAAATGAGCCATTTTAATCTAGATTAATCTAGATTAATTTTGAAATTAATCTAGATTAATCTAGATAAAAAAAAATTAATCTATGCCCACCTCTAGTATGTATACAACTAGAGCTTGCTTGTTTTGACAAAACAGCTTAAAATATAAACATTTATTATTATATTGTATTAAATTATAATAATGTTTTTGATAGGGCAAATAAAAATCTTTTACATCTGGCCCTTTCAAAAAAAAACTCCTTAGCGTTTAGCACGATATGAGTCTAAAATTTCATTCATAATGGTCTTAATGTCTTAAAATGTCTTAAATTTAACTGGGTGAAACCTGCAGAAACCCTGTACATCCAAACTGGCAGCTCGCCAATACACAAAAAGTCTATCATGCATCATACAAAGGAATTTACTTAAAAATAATTAACACATGACATAGACAAATACCAAGGAAACCAATCCATCAATAGTGCAGTTCATGTCAAGACGTCTCCATGACCTCTGACCTGACTTGATGGATCCTAAAAATAGAGATTTGACAGACAGAGACAGGGGAAGGAGACACTTGAACTGAACACATCACTAAATTAGGTAATGAGTAACTTCATTCACTGATCAAAGTCATATCAAGGATTAAATACTGATTCAGATAATCATACTAATAAAGTCACTCCATCAAGAGGAACTGAGGTTAGCCTGACAGTTGAAGAAATAAAAAAGTGACCATATTTTTTTTTTCTCCATTGCATCTATTCTAATGACATTGCATTGAAGTGAAATCGGATCGTACTTCATTTGATAGAGGTGAATCATATCAGTATCAGTAGCTGCTGTATATGCATCTTTAGTGTATCATATTTGTAGACATTATATATACATGTTCAAAACATAGTAATTACAAGCCTGCAATATAAATCACTTGGAGAAATACGTGGAATCAAAGATTTATTTTAATTATTGAAAAGAAATGACACCCCCTCCCTTGCACAGAGTACTAACACCCAACTTTTGCTTCGCATTTTACATTTGAGAATGAAGACAAAAATTGGCCTCAGATAATTCTCAATTGGCAAGAAAGCATATAACAAATATAAATAAACATCAATATAAAGTCTTCTGTAGCAATTTTAGAATATTTATCATTAATCAAACTAAAAGATTGTACATGACTCTTTTCCTTATTATTATTTATGTTTTTTTTTTGTACAATTAATATTTATTAGGAAACCAATATAATTGCGTGTTATATATTGTACACTACCTGACAAAAGTCTTGTCGTCGATCCCAGTTGTAAGAGCAACACATAATAACTTGACTTCTAGTTGATCATTTGGAACAGTGGCAGAAGGTCGATTTTTCCCATGAATCATTTGTTGAACTGCATCCCAATCATCACAAATACTGCAGAAGACCTACTGGAACCAGCATGGACTCAAGATTCTCACATAAATCAGTCAAGTTTGGTGAAGGAAAAACCATGGTTTGGGGTTACATTCAGTATGGGGGCGTATGAGAGATCTGCAGAGTGGAAGGCAACATCAACAGCCTGAGGTATCAAGACATTTGTGCTGCCCATTGCATTACAAACCACAGGAGAGAGCAAGTTCTTCAGCAGGATAGCGCTCCTTCTCATACTTCAGCCTCCACATCAAAGTTCCTGAAAGCAAAGAAAGTCAAGGTGCTCCAGGATTGGCCAACCCAGTCACCAGACATGAACATTATTGAACATGTCTGGGGTAAGATGGAGGAGGCATTGAAGAGAAACCCAAAGAATCTTGATGAACTCTGGGAGTCCTGCAAGAACGCTTTCTTTGCTATTCCAGATGACTTTAATAATAAGTGATTTGAGTCATTGCAGAGATGTATGGATGCAGTCCTCCAAGCTCATGATGGAGTCAGACACAATATTCATTATTTTTCCACTGCAGCATGACTTTATATTCTATACTGGACATTATTTCTGTTAAGTGACAAGACTTTTGTCTAAGCAAAGTCAGACCTTACTGTCCGAATTAAATAATTAAAAATCAAGGCATGATCATATTTTATTTGCCTTTCATATAAGCCACTTCTGACACCAAATGATCATCTAGAAGTCAAGTTATTATTTGTTCTTCCTAAAACTTGCATGGGCGACAAGACTTTTGTCAGGTAGTGTATATTTATTATAGGTGCTGTGTGTGCGCCTCCAGGAACAGGGTTGGGAAACACGGGTGTAGAGATTCGTAGAAAGTGATTACAATCAAGCTGTAAAGCTCTGTGGACCAATTAAATGTCCCGACTACAAATCTTTGTTTTCTGATTGAGTTTACCATGTAAAATTTTTCTTTTTGCTGTTATCTTCTTTAAAAAGACTGAATTAAAATCAAAGCTTTTAAGTATCAAAATATTAATAGCACCGTTTTTTTTTGTTTTCCTTTAGAATAACAACCTTAAAAACGGTTTTAGATTTGCATCTTGTATATTATTATTTATGTATTTAGTCTTATGTATTATTTATTGCTGTTGATGACTTTTTATTGTTGAAATGTTTTTATAATTATAGAAAATTGTTTATAAAATGTTGTAAACTTGATCTGTTTTTGTTTTGCTATGACATAACCAGAGACGTTGATATGGCAATAAACTCAAAACTCTCTCTCTTTCCCCTTTAGAATAACTGTGGTTTCATCGAGCGGGAGGATTTGAAGAAATTTTCTTTCGTTTTTGAGGCCTTTATTGGGAACCGAACCCTCTTGGTTCCTGGGGTTAAAGTGCATTTCACAGTAGTGAGAAACTTGGTAAGTGTTTACAGTGGGAGAAATAAGTGTTCAACACATTACCATTTATCTCAAAAAAAGCATATTTCTAAAGGTGCTCTTGATCTGAAGTTTTCATCAGATGTTGGTAACAACCAAAGAAATCCATATAAGAAAACAAATCTAATTAGTTTACAAATGAAGTTATCTGTAATAAAATGAAATGACACAGGGAAGTATTGAACACATGAAGAAAGGGAGGTGTAGTTTGGCAGTGAAAGCCCAGACAGCAGCTAAAATCTCTCAGTAGTTTTTCAGCAACCCTCTGCCCTTCCTCAGTGTAAATGAATATCAGCTGCTTCAGTCCAACATCTACATTAGCAGGAGGATGAAGATAAAACCAGAGTGGACATTTCAGCAAGACAATGAGCCAAAACACAGCCAAGGAAACTCTCAAATGCTTTCAGAGAAAGAAAATCAAGCTGTAGAATGGCCCAGCCAATCACCTGACTCGAATCCAATACAAAATACAAAATAAAGCTCAGTTTGACAGGCGAGACCCACAGAACCTTCAAGATTTTTACAGTCTGAGCAATGCATATGACTTCATTCTCCATATGAGAGGCGTCTTTAGGCTGCAATCAGCAAAAAAGCCTTTTATATAAAGTATTAAACACATTTCAGTAGTTCAGGGCTTTCTCCTTGTGTCATTTCATTGTTATTACACAGAACAAATGTTTCAGATTTTGTTTTATTTTTATGTTAAGTATTGTTTGGGTTTTTACCAAAATCTGCTTCAATTCCATGTCAACAGCTATGTTGAATACTTTTCCCCTGCACTGTATGTTGTTCATGTACTAGAAGTTGTTTATGCATTGTGAGTTCATTCAATGAAGCTTTTTTAGATGTTGGAAATGTTTATGTTCTTTAACTCCTTGTGATATCAGGGCAAAGAATGTGCGGTTGACGTCAAAGTAGCACCAGGAGGAACTGATGACATTGACAGTACAGTGTATGAAGGCGTCGTTATCACCTCCCTTTATGATGTGAGTAAAAGCCACAGTAGTACTTCTATCATAAAATGAATGTAAAGACCTTATCCATCCAAGTTAATACAGAAGAGATGATGCCAACCATCGAGGACTTCAAGGCCAACACATGCACATAAATACACAAATACACTTCCTTAAACATGTACATATATGCTATAAAACTGCAGGTTAAATATGTTTATATATAATAACTTTTATTTGAGTGTAAATTTAACTTAATTTGATAGTAGTGTGCACCTTTTGTAAAGCTGCTTTAAAACAATAATTATTGTAAAAAGCGCTATACAAATAAACTTGAATTGAATTGAACCCCGACGCAGTGGCGCAGTAGGTAGTGCTGTCGCCTCACAGCAAGAAGGTTGCTGGTTTGAGCCTCGGCTGGGTCAGTTGGCGTTTCCTTGTGGAGTTTGCATGTGCTCCCTGTGTTCGCGTGGGTTTCCTCCGGGTGCTTCGGTTTCCCCCACAGTCCAAAGACATGTGGTACAGGTGAATTGGGTAGGCTAAATTGTCCGTAGTGAATGAGTGTGTATGGATGTTTCCCAGAGATGGGTTGCGGCTGGAAGGGCATCCGCTGCGTAAAACATGTGCTGGATAAGTTGGCAGTTCATTCCGCTGTGGCGACCCCGGATTAATAAAGGGACTAAGCTGAAAAGAAAATGAATGAATTGAACCCCTAGGAGAAATTGTGGAATCGCCACTCTTGGAAAATGTTTGCCCATCCCATTCATAAATTCTCTCGCAGTGCATCATGGGATAGCGTAGCGTTCAGAATCTCGCCAGAAGTCATAGGACATCCGGAAACTTCTCACATACTGTTTTTAGCGTACTATATAGTAGGGAAGTATGCAATTTTGGATGCAGCTATGGTTATTTAGGCTAATAATATACAAATGACGAGGGAATGGTGTATTCAGGATGTTAAAATAAACAAACTCACCTTTCAAAGATCCCCTACAACTCCACTGAGCAATAGTCAAGGCACAATAACCAAATCTCAGCCCGGTCTGTCAGGTTTTTGTGTCTCCTTAAAACATTTCTGTTGTGTTTCATGCTATTTGCAAGTGTTGTGAGAAAATGCAGCACGTTTATTTTTGTGTGTTTGCGTTGTGAGGATTTGCAACACGTATGCTGTCAAACCGATGAGGATCTTTTCTTAATTTGCTAGCGTTTTTGTAATTGCATGTGTTTTTTTTTTTTATTGCAGCCCGTTTAGCGTTCTCGGCCATCGTATCAAACAGAAAAATATTGATTCACTCAATTCTGAGGACAGTAGAGGCATTAAATCTCCTTCTATGTGTATTTAAAGGAAGGTGCCAAGGAGACTAATCTAGGATGCATCAGGACTATCATCTCAACGGATCCCATTAAACTGCCCTATAGTAAAGCGGACACCAATTTAACTCTGCTGCTGTATGATCGTGTGGAGTTCCAGTTGCTGACCAATGTTCTCACCAAGGAGCAAAGAGCCACAAACATCAAACCAAAAATACCAGACACTTTTCAGCTCACCAAAGAAGTCAGGGAGATGGTAAGTTTCACACCATATAACACTAATTGTTTTGGTTGTGTCTGTGAAAATGAAGGACTGTTAGTGCTTTTTCTTAAGGTATGAGGTTTGACCTGAGTGCTGCATTTGACAAAGTAGACCATGCCTGCTTAGAGCATTGTGTAGGGAAAAAAGGAAGTGCCCTGGATTGTTTTTTGTGCGAACATGCAGAATTTGTCTAATTCGTGTCCTAAGGCTGATTTATACTTCTACGTCAAACGCACACATATGGTCCGGCGCAGCCTTCATGTGGTTGCATACCCTTCGCCGTGGCTGACGCCGACGCTGATACGCACCTCTCAGAAAATGTAACTACATGTTGCGATGACACGTAGCACGTGCTATTGGTCAGCTTTGTAGCGTTGCCGAAAGTGGGCGGCGCAGCGAGCTACTTGTACATTAAGGTAGCGTTCAGAAAAAACAAAACACCCGAGAAGAAACTCGACACAGAGGAACATAAAAACCTACTGCCAGCTAGGGTTGTCTCGATACCATTAATAAATCTTATGATACTATAGCAGCTGAAGTATCACAATACCAAGTAGAATTGCGATACTGTAATTCATAACTCAAATTATAAAGAAAGTTGTCAGAAATATTATATTTTTTTTGTATAATAAGCCTACTAAGGGCAAAAAGTATCGTTTGCACATCACTTCACCTAAAATTTATTCATTCTTTTTGTTTATTTTGTAGATAACTGACCGACAAAAAAATACATTAAAATAAAGATACAAATTATACGGAATGAATTTTTTTTCCCCAACAAAATTAGCCTATATGAAATGGTCAGAAATTGTTTCGATGTTTCCTGTTGCTATTTTGGCTTTATCTATTTTTTTCTGTCTTATCAGGTAACAATCCAAAGTAATTCAACATTTCACTTTGTGAGTCGTTCTTTTAAAGAGATTGTCACGGTTGTTGTAACTACTAAATCATATTAACAGGAACAGAAATGAACAGATTCAGATATGTGTTCGAACTGAAGCGTTAGAAAACGTGCAATAGGCTACCATAAAAGGGCTCCACAGACTACTAAAATAAAATGGTTTATTGTTGCACAAACATATGAGCATTTTAGTGACTTTTCCACATGCAACATTATCTATTGTAGATAAACCATTAATGACGATACTATAGTTTACAAACTACAGTGGCACTGCCAGTATTTTGGAGCCATAGTGTTGCGATAGTACCAGTAAACTGTGCAACGCTACTGCCAGCTAGCGTATCAAAAGTGTTATTGCAGAGCAACACAAACAGCACGCAGAAGTATACATGCACGGCTACTCGCAAGGCATGCGCCATGGGTCACGGTGATCACTTGACACAGAAGTATAAACCAGCCTTTACACGTTTGGTGTGAACCCAGCCATGTTGGCCAGTCAGAAAGAAGAAAACGGCGCACACGCTGACGTCATGAGGTGAAAACTTTGATTGTAGTGTCCACACGACCACATTGTACCCGAGGTTTCGGAAAATCTTCACGCTGGAGTTTTTAGATAGTTTTATTTCAGTCCCTTGATACTCCGTTTGTTTGTGGGCAAACAGCAAAACCGCATTACAAAAGTGTGGTTTTAAAAATACCTGAGTTTGTGTGGACAGAGCCTTAGACAGGTTTGGAACAAGGGTGAGTAAATGATGAGGGAAATTTTATTTTTGGGTGAACTATCCCTTTAACTCAGGGGTAGAGTTACAGTCATGACATTTACTAATTTTGACAAAAGTACCTAAGTTTCATTTGTTTTAAAGCTTTGCCGGTTAAACATTAACAACAAATATGGCTCAGCAGGTTTTTTTTTTTTTTTTCGAACGCATAATGGGTGATGCTAATGTGTTTTATCACAGTATTTAAGAGTTTTAAACAGACAAGCGTAAAGCTTACTTCTGAAAATGTACTTTATTTTATCATTAGGGTGTGATCATGAGCAAGACTGATGGAAACCTGACCATCATGACAGAGAAACATGATAACCTGGCAGCCTCTGCTGCTGACAGTTTAACAGATGCGGAGCTGAATGTCATGGATGAAGTGGAGCTGACTGTTTTTACTGTAAGTAACATTATTCAGGGTTTCTGTGCCTCTTAAAGTCTTTGTTTGGAAATCAGAGCAGCAAGTCTTACATTCATATGATCATGGACTATATTTTCATGAGTAGTTTCATTGTGTGTTTCATTTTAAAAGTGAAGCGAAGGCATAGGTGTTTTTTTTTTCAATACCAAGAACGCAGAAAAGGGACTTGCATTCCTGGCAATTACTTGAGAAGAACAAACTCGTAAGACTCGAAAATGACAGTACATGTCCTTTGCAATGTGACATGCTGAGGTCTTCCTGATGCTTACATGACCTTCATAAATTTAAATGGAAAATAATTTAAACATTACAGCGTTTATACATTGATTTATTGTTTTGAATGCATCTTTGCTTCTAAAAATGTAAGATAATGAACTCATTAGAAATGGGAGAACAATGTTCCGATAAGCACTTGATACATCATATGAGCCACAATGAGCGCCGCCTCCATCATGATATAACAGTAAATGAAACAGTTGTCATGCCAGCTTTCTACTACAAACAGAAGCTGCCCCGCCTCAGAGTTCTTCTGACTGGTTCACTGCTGTTGGACCTGGCAGAGATGAGCTGCGTTGTCCATCATGCATGTGTACATTAAACAATCTATAGAAAAGTATTGCATTGGAAAGAAAAAACAGCTCCTTAAGCCTGGTTTATACTTCTGCGTCAAGTGATCGGCGTGACCCACGGCGCAAGCCTCGCGCGTAGCCGTGCATTTACACTTCTGCGCGCTGTTTCTGTTTCTCTGCAATGCACTTCCGAAACGCTAGCTGGCAGTAGGTGTTTATGTTCCTCTGTGTCGAGTTTCTTCGCTGGTGTTTTGTTTCTTCTGAACACTCCTTAATGTACAAGTGGCTCAAACTCGCAAACACAAAACATTCAAAAACAGTCTTCATCCGGAGCTCCTTCACGGGACTCCACACTTGTAAACCCTCGCTGCATCGGGCGCGCGGCTCTCACCTCCGCCCACACTCGTCAGCGCTACCAAGCCGACCAATCACAGAGCTTGCGCTACGCGTACGCGTTACATTTTTTGAGAGGTGCGCGTCAACAACGCCGACGACCACGGCGAGGGGCTATACGTCCATGCGTAGGCTGCGCCGTAGCGTGCGCTTGACGCAGAAGTATAAATCGGCCTTTAACCTGCTATAGGCTTACATTACAAAGTGAACTTAAACTATTTTAAGGCTTTTAAAAGATTTAATGATTTAAAACAGTTCTGTCAACAGACTAGTAGTTTATATATCATTCTGGAATAAAGGCTTTGCTAAATAATTGCAAAATCGTGCATTTATTTTTGTGTAACATCAATATAAACCAGATTTTCACAAAGCATAAACCTGATTATAAATAAATTAAGCACCTATTAAACATTAAATTGATAAATTGAAAAATTAAGTTTGAAAAGTGTGTGGCCAAGTATCAAATATTTCTGTTACATTTTAATTTACACACAAACTTGCATATTTAAGCACTTTATTTTATTATGTGTAATGTCTACAGTCTACATAGAGTTGTATTTGTAGCAACAGGTTTGACTACCATGGTCAGGTATTCTATAGATATACAATGGGTCTTATTATAAGGTAAAATTACATTTTCCTCATTCAAGTGGCTGAATCTGTGGTATTCAAGCCCTAAAATACTTTATGTAAATTTACTTAAACTAAGTCAAAAGAGCAGTTTTTACTTTGAACTGCTGCTTTAAGTACAGCTTGCTCGCTAGACATTCATTCATTCATTTTCTTTTCGACTTAGTTCCTTTATTAATCTGGGGTCACCACAGCGGAATAAACCGCCAACTTATCCAGCATATGTTTTTACGCAGTGGATCAGCCGCAAACTCATCTCTGGGAAACATCCATACACGCTCATTCACACTCATACACTACGGACAAGTTAGCCTACCCAATTCACCTGTACTGCATGTCTTTGGACTGTGAGGGAAACCGGAGCACCCAGAGGAAACCCACGCGAACGCAGGGAGAACATGCAAACTCCACACAGAAATGCCAACTGACCCAGGCGAGGCTCGAACCAGTGACCTTCTTGCTGTGAGGCGACAGCACTGGATAGACATCACGCTGCTGAGCTGTCATCGCGATCCTCCGCCCTGCCCCCATCGCAGCGGCAACCCGCTCGCAAACAACACACACTCAGGCCCTGTTTACACTAATACATCTTAGTTTTAAAATGGCATTTTAGAATGAGAATGATCCACGTCCACACTAAGTTTTACCTAGCATTTCTGAACAGCCCTCCATCCACACTATACTGCTAAAAATGCACATCACGTGACCACACACACACACACACACACACACACTCTGGCATGCACTTCAGCAGCATATGCACACATCTGAGCTCCAGGCAGTCAGTATGGGGTGCTTTGAGCACAAAACCTCAGAGTAGTGCACGTTGGACAGTTTATCAAGGATGTACCGCTGGATCACATCTCACTATAGTTGTTAAACGTGATATTTAATTGTCTCTATATTAGGGATGCACCGATGCCGATACTTGGATCGGATATCGGTTCGATATCGCATATTTTTGCTGGATCGGGTATCGGCCAGCTGGTACCGATCCAAATCCGATCTTGCGCGTGCGCTATATTCTGTGTTTATAAGCCAACTAATAGGCTACATGAAGCCTATTTTAAGGCACTAGAACATTGTCATGTAGGCCCACTATATCCGAAATGTTCTGAAGCCATTCTACTGTTTAATGTGAAGTACAGATGAATATTAAAGTGTTTAAAATCATGTTCAGTTCAGCCCTTCCCGCCGCTGCGCCCGTCAATCATTCTCCATTTATTCACAATTCAGTCTGCTTGTCGCATTTGACAACAGGAAATACTTTCTCTAAGACTATTTGTTCCTTTTAGTCTAAATAATTAGTGGAGATATGCATTTAGTTTTGCATTAAATGGGTTCATTTTGACCTGCAGCAGGAGTTCATTTCATCATGTTTGCGCTGCTGTGTGTGTGTTAGATCAGATTGCATTCGCAATACTGGAGTGGAAACGGTTATTACCTGCTCTTCACACACAAAGTAGGCCTACCTGAAATGTTTAGAAAAGCCTCAATAATGCATTTGACAGATCCTCAACGCACTTATTTCTTCCATTTGAGCTGCTGTTTTGCAAATGTCTGCAGATACCGGAGCGCTGCGCGCTGTCTCGGAGCGCTGCGCGCTGTCTCGGAGCGCTTTCATTCACGTGCCGGCTGCATGAGCAGAGGCGACGTACGCCGCTCCGTATAAGATTATTCTTACAATGTGTTTGTTCTCCCATCCTTCAGATTGAGTTTATTTTTCTACGATGAATACTTTAATTGCTGCGACTATAGTTTTAAAGCCTGGCCCTTTGTGGTCAATAGTTTATTAAATAAATTAAAGGTGAAACTGACGGGCGCAATATGGATTGTTATTAACAGAAAATGATTTAGCCTAATATAGGCTATTCTGAAACTGTGAACATTTCACTGTAATTTATATATTAATATTTTATTAAACAGACTAGTTTGTGTTTTGGCGCTGAAGCATTTAAGTGGACCTTGTTTTAAACTTTCTCCGTCTTACTCACGGCAAGATTTGGAGAGGAATTATTAAGTAAAACTGGCATCAGACGGTTTAGTTTAATCTGCATCAAACCTGCAGGAAAATATCAGGCTGTAATTTAATATAATTAATAAATTTAATTTATTACTAAAGAAGATTATTTCAGTTTAGCACCAGAGCTATAGAAACTGCTCATTTTGGTTAATTTTGGCTCGTTAACCGAATGTTAACCGCTAACAGATTAATATTAAAATATTAATAAAAAAAAAATTGACCTGCCTATATTTTGTATGACACATTAAATATTGCATTTTAAAATACTTATTTATTTTAAATGCAAACAGCATACAGAACATAATACAGCATCTTCACCTGCTGTGTTTTTAGCAGCATATAGAAAAACAGAAACTAAACAAAAAGAATAAAATAAATCCTGCTCTAGATCTTTCCCTTAAATGACAAATTTAAATTACAAAACGAAAACACTGAATACTTTTTAAGAACCGGCAGGCTGTCTGTCCAATCATGTTTTTTTTTCTTCCATCAAATAAAAATATCAGGCTACCTCAAATAGATCGCTCCAAAATATGCATTTAATTAATGTTAATTAATTAATGTTAAATATTACAAATCCCTGTCAACATGTTTAATAGAATTCATTAGTTTAAAGATTATGTATTTAATTACGATTATGACTTATTTCCTGTCTCATTCGCGGTTCATGTGCGCGCGCTGCGTGTAATGATAGACAATGAACCTAAAGCCTCTATGTTGACTTTTTGTAAAGTATTGGCTACTACATAGCATATAACAATTTTGTTGTTTACATATGATATTGCATTATTTGCATACATGTTTTTTAAGCTGTAAAATGAAAGCCTCAGTTTGGTGCGAGGTCCATTAGCCTATGCAAAAAAAAAAAAAAAAACTTTAGATTTGTTTGATTGGTAGATTAGGCTATTTAGAAAATTATATTATATAAGAACTATTAATAACTGTAATTTTCCAAATGGAAAAAAGGTTGGTGTGTTAGTTGAACACTAAATCACCAATAGCCTATTTATTGAGTTTATGACACGGCTCTGGCAGCACAGAGGTGATCTGCATCAGCGCTGGCTGGTTTGTCAACAATTCTGTGTCAAACTATGAGCAGAAATATCCTTCTTTCATTTTGCTTCTTTGACAAAATATGTAGGCACGTGTGGTTGCACGTCACTGTTACTGCACGCGCTTTTCCATTCCAAAAACGCGAGGCGCACCGCACTGCCTTTATTGATGACAAGATAAAAAGGAGCGCGGTGCTCTTTTAATGTCACTAGGAAACAACTGAATCAGCTGAGCCGTATTGTGCGCGAGTGTTCCTGTCAGTAATTGTAATTTTTAATTGCATTATGATATTTAAGATTTGTTAAGCAGCTTTGAATGACTTGAAACAGCGACCACAGGTCTCTCCTCCATAATTAAAAGCTCGCCGAAGTCGTCTTGACAACACAGACACTGCTGTCACCTCAAAGAAAACCCAACCCCGCCTCTGCTTTCATTTGATTGAAGAATAAAAAAGACGAGACTGACGTAACATGCTTTTTCCGCTCGAGAGCACATAGTGCGCAACGGCAAAACATTAGTAAACTATGCAAAAGGTGCACCTATCAGTCTCAACGCAAAAAGCGTTGGGGACAACAAAAAAAAACGGCACAGTATCGGGATCGGATCGGTATCGATCGATATTCAGAATTTTAGTATCGAGATCGGATCGGTTGGGAAAAAATGGTATCGGTGCATCCCTACTCTATATGACGACTCATTGGTCTTTTGAATCTATCAGGAAACGTGTCACAGCGTCAGTACACTTTCACGCTTTCACACTTGTACTTAGTCATTTTAGCAAAAACCTCAGTTACTGTTGGTTGGTTTCTGTTGGTTGTGCACATTTTTTACCAACCAAGTTTGTGGACGCCATTATGACGACACAGATCACTCTGCCGATTCATGCCAGAGTCCCACGGAAAAAAGGGATTGACAGGTGGTAATTTGTGTGTAACTTATCTTTATTTATTTATGATTTGATTACTTATGGGTAAAACAAAGAACATGCGGGTCAGGTAGTTGAAACGGTAGGCTACAAATAATTCATTCGTTATGAATGCCGTCGTCTATCGTGATGTTTCACATTAGACATCGTACGATGCCAAATTGGTCGACATCGCCCAACCCTAATTCTTAAAGTACAAATAAAATTAAAACTAACCATATTGATTTTGTTAGCTCACATGGCTTGTTTTGTGGTGAACAATTCATCTGTGCATGTCATTTAAGAAGTTTTTCGGTTAAGTTCTCAGATCACGTCTGTCTGAGGTATTGGGCGGGGCTAACATACTTAACCATGCCCCTCCAGCTGTCAGTTATGACAACAAACAGAAATGGTGAGGAGAGGGAGTGTTAGGCCGTAATAATTCTCCCCAAACTCTTTTCCAGATCTTTTCTGAATTAAATACCTACTTTACTACATCCAATCAGCTCGCAGTAGAAAAAACAAGCCACACCCACTGCTTTCTAATTTAATATTCCGTTTCTCTAGGAACTGCATCACAATACGAAATTTCGGTTCATGTGGATTTTAACATACTGCTGTATTTTTTTCCTTCTATCTTGTTTAATTTCTTTAGTTGGTTTAATTTTTTTTTATTTACTTTTTATAAACCTTTAGAAACACTGATTACTATTATACATTTTATTTTTGTCATGTTGTGAGTTGTTTGGGTTGCTTCATAATTTGTATATTATGTGTTGAAGGTGGATGACACAAAGAAGGCTATCCGGCTCAAAAAGCTTCCAGAGGGCTCTGTGACCTTCAACCAGCAAGCAAAAGGCAATGACAAGGTATTTTAAACTATTAAAAGGACTTCATTTTTTTTATGGCTGTCCAGTTGTAGAAAACGCAAAAAACTTGTTGACATGTTTACAGTGGAAGCCTGTGACCACAGAGGCGAACTGCAATATAAGCAGTGAGAAATATGAGGGAACAGTCATCAGAATCGCCTCAAAGGAAAGCTCAACTCAAGATAAAGAGGTAAGCTTTTATATTCCCACAGCCTGAATGGTGTTTCACTTAACAAAAAGAAGATTAGAAAACCTATTAAATGCTTGTAGGGTATTTTTAATGCTGAACGTTTTAATAAGTCCACAAATGCATGGAGAAACAACTTATTGTTATCTTGTTTTGAGAACATGATAAAGTTTTGGGAAAGTTTGAAAAGCTCTGTATGTTGAATGGAAACTGCTCATGGAATATCATGGCGTTTTAAAGGTCTAATCCAGACATTGAAAGTGATGGAATTGTATATATTTTTGATCCAGGTCATCGAATTTTATTTAATTTTTTTTACAACTTTGCATTTTACTTTTCATTTATCAAAATGCATTTTTTTCTAATTCATGTTATTCGTTGATATATTATAGGTGGGCATAGATTAATTTTTTTATCTAGATTAATCTCACTGTAATCTTGGAATTAATCTAGATTAAAATGGCTCATTTGAATTTCAGAATCTGTGTGCTACCCAAATAATGACAGTAAATGAAAGTAAGTCTTTGAGAACGGGTTTCTCAAGCCAGGTGGCGCATTAGACCAGGGGCTAAACCATCTCTGGTTTCCAAAATGCACCACAAACTGCTTGAGAAACTGTTCTATTATGATAATGAAAAAAAAAGATGTTCAATAAGATATACTTGTGTTTACTAACTGTTAATCGAGTTAAACATGAATGTTGAACTGTAGGCCTACATAAGCTCGAAACAGAGTTTTTTTTTTTTTTTTTGATGACCTTAATTCGACTAAAGTCATAACTGAACTAAACAGAAATGGAAAGACGTGAAGCATGCAGATATTAGTGGCATTATTGGAGTAAACACCGCAATCAAACTATTATCGTCATATAGGACTTTTCACCATATTTTCCGACAAGATCCACACATGCGGCTGTCAGTAAAGGGCCGCGCACACACATACACACTTCGTGAAATGCAGAAGTTTTTTTTTTTTTTTTCCATTCGCCGTGCGTTATTAAATTCCATAACACTCTCACCAGTCCTTACTCCTTATTTGCGTCTAATACCTCAGTTTGTCACGGGGGCATGAATGAAATGTGCATGAGTGAATGTGAAACTGCCGAACTGCAGTTAAAGTCACCCAAAATTACAGGAAATTCTTACATAAAGGCACTTCACGTAAACACCTTAATTATATTATTGTCTATTCGGGCACATAACTAGTCTACAGATGTCCATGTAAGCGTAGTCAGTAGTGTCTTCAAAGTAAGTGAAAGATCCACAAGGGCATCCTGCTGATGTGATTCAGAAGGGCACTTTTTTTGTCAGATGCTCACCGGTCAGGTATACATCTGTGCTAAAATATCAAGGTGAATTCATCATAGCTTGCGTAGAATAGACCCAGCTCCCAACCCAACTTTGAGAATAGATTAACAGCGATATTATTATTTTTTTTATCGCCTGATAAGAGTCCAATAACGGCCCACCACTAGTATATATTTATATACAGGTTTGAAATATACTTGCGGGGATAGCCGGATTGAAACACACCATTTACCCATATCACATAAATAGTGGGTATATATGTGACATACAACATAGTTTAATTTTTAACAATAATTGTATTTATTAAGAAACTGTTATTAACTGTTTCTTTTCAAAGGGTTAAACTTAAACTAAATTGAAACAAAAAAGAAATCTACTATTTCTCTTACTTTTATGCTATTCAGCAGCCATGTGCACCCACTGACAGGTAAAATCTGCTTCTCTCTCTCTTTCAAGTTCAAAGCTAACTTGAATGCCAAAGCATTTTTGATATGTATACAAAATAACCTATGTAATATAACCTAATGACATAATCAAATTAAGAAGACTGCGTGCGCAGCCAGCTGTAAAGCCAAGCGAAAGCAGGCTTAAAAAGTAATGCAAAAACGCATATGATTAACAAACGACAGCTGTAGAAAGCGAAAGCCAAATCCTTTTAGGAAACGTTTTAGGACGAATTATTTTTTTAAGCGCCAAAAAGGCACATCTCTGTGAGACTGTCTGTGGGAGTGTTGACAGGTCTCGCACACACTAAATGAAACGGGTAAACAAGCAACGATTTTCCACTACTTAATTGATCGCGGATGTTTGTTTATATTGGGTGGATACAAAATAGTGTATAAGGATGATAATAATAGAAAAAATGTGTCACTAATTATACTTGGGTGGTCGTTAATATACCTGGGCGGCCCACCCAAGTAAAGTCTATGTGTGGGAAGCACTGATATATATATATATATATATATATATATATGTATGTATGTATGTATGTATGTATGTATGTATGTGTGTGTGTGTGTGTGTGTGTGGTGTGTGTGTGTGTGTGTGTGTGTGTGTGTGTGTGTGTGTGTGTGTGTGGTGTGTGTGTGTGTGTGTGTGTGTGTGTGTGTGTGTGTATGTATGTATGTGTGTGTGTATATATTTAAGTTTAGTCTATATTAGGTAGCATAAATGGTCATTGACCGAATTGAAAGTATGCAACCAGTATTTAGTGATGCATTTAAAGTCTTAATGTTCGTGCACACAGGACACTTTTCTGGACACTATGTTTAATGGTGATCAAAAGCACACCAATGCTCAAAACAGCAGATGTAAACACACACACACACACTTTGGGCTCATTTTTTTTTTTTCCAGCATAGTCATTGTTCCTCGTTTCCCGGTGAATTCTTATTCATTTGTTGTCAAACTGCAGTGTGTATGCCCTGTTGCAAAATGTAGTGAAATGTACTACCAAACTGTAATAGTTTGACTAAGGGGCTGCACTTCAATAATGCGACTGAAATAGCAATATACCATGCCTTAATTCAATTTCTGTTTAGTTCAATTATGACTTTTATTGGACCAAGGGAATAAAAAAAATTGCTGTTTACATGGTAGACTCTTTATCAGAGTATTGTCTTAATCAGAGTATTGGTGTCCATGTAAACAGACTCAATGTCATTCTTTTGTGCATTGATCATGGCACTTAAAAAGAAAAAAAATATAGATTTTTATTTTCTTTTGAGCAGATGGACTGTCAATTGCCCACTTTGGGTCTTCTGGTCACTACATTAGAAGACGGCACAGAGAAAAGGTTATCTTTTAAGTTGGGAGGTGTGATGTCGAAAGCCACGATGATGAACGGAGACAAGGTCCAGTTCAACATTTGCTCCAACGGTGTAACCAATGAGGAGTGCGCCGTCAATGTGGAGATCCTGCCGGAAACCTTCCTGTCAGACACTGAAGAGCAACGAAAGATAGTGAGTGTTTTTATCTGTTTTATTTATCTGTTTCATCCATGGTGATTTGGCCAGTTAACAAAAGGTCTCGAGTGTGCATTCAGATACAGCGGGGAAAAGAAGTATTGAACACGTCACCAATTATCTCAGAAAACATATTTCTAAAGGTGCTGTTGACTTGCATTTTTTACCAGATGTTGGCAACAACCAGAGAAACCCATATATGCAATGAAAAAATCTAATTAGTTTACAAATTATATGTAATAAAATGAAATGTTGCAGGGAAAAGTATTGAACACATGAAGAAAGGGAGGTGTAGAACGGCAGTGAAAGCCCAGACAGCAGCTGAAATCTCTCAGTAGTTCTTCAGCAACTCTTTGCCCTTTGTCATTGTAAATGAATATCAGCTGTTCAGTCTAACATCTACATTAGCAGGATGATGAAGATTAAATCAGGGTGGACATTTCAGCAAGACAGTGATCCAAAACACAGCCAAGGAAAATCTCAAATGCTTTCAGAGAAAGAAAATAAAGCTGTAGAATGGCCCAGCCAATCACCTGACTCGAATCCAATAGAAAATACAAAATAAAGCTCAGATTTGACAGGCGAGACCCACAGAACCATCAAGATTTTTACACTCTGTTGAAGTCTGTGAGAAACTCACACCTGAGCAATGCATGTGACTTCATTCTTCATCTGAGAGACATCTTTAAGCTGCCATCACCAAAAAGGCTTTTATATAAAGTATTCAGCACATTTCAGTAGTTCAGGACTTTCTCCTCCATCTCATTGTTATTACACAGAACTCATTTTTCAGATTTCCTTGTTTAGTTTTATTTTTATGTTTGTATTGTTTGGGTTTTTACCAAAATCTGGTTCAATTCCATGTTAACAGCTCCTTCAGAAATATTATTTCCAGGAAAAAACATGACATGTTGAATACTTATTTCCCTCACTCTAGTAGGGAAGGGTGATTAAAATAGTATCTGTATTTTTTTATGGTACGCATTGGTCTTTTACAAAACATGTTAGCTATAATATTATTAGGTGGTATTTAAAGGCACAATAATTCAATTTTTGCTAGTAGAAGTCACATTTTCTAAGGTTGAAGATGCTATATAAGACAAAGTACTCAAGGAAGCAGTGGTGGTTGAAGAGAGCTTGTTTGAGGGGTTTGAGATACACACAACTGTAGTTTAAACAAGTGCAAACAATGTTTTTATTATTATTTATAACTTTTTTGGGAGAATAGCACAGACACTGGAGACTGCAATATTAAAAAAAACTATTTTTATACTGCAAAGGCTGTGATTATGCTTTGGTCACTTGACATTGTTGATTTGCTGAGATGACATGTGTATATACAGTGGTCATAATGATTAGTTCTGTAATGCATGCATCAGGGATATGGATTATTATGAAATTGCCTTTGAATTTGCCAACGTGTTCACTTTTCACTTGCACTGTGGTTTTTGAATCGCATGATTTAAAGGTGCTGTATGTAAGTTTTTTCTAAAGCATAAAAATACCGTAATATGTTTGCAGATATTTAAGAAACATCCTAAGTGAACATTCTTGTTTACCTGAAAAACAATGCTGAAGTCAGATATTCTGCTTTGAAAATGTGTGTTACATGCCGGAACGTCTGTCTTTGTTTTGGTCCCTTTAACCCACCCAATGCCAGTTTAGCCAATTATATTTCAGCACCCCGGGTCGCCTTGGTATTTTATTCAGTCAGGAAGGCTCTGAAAGTATGCATCAGAGACCGAACTGCGACCCCCGGTGGACAGTAACAGACTCCGAAATGAGACGCAGATTCAGAGTTCCACATAAGTTGTTATTAATTAGCAAATAATATAAATATTACAAATGTAAACATTAGGTGAGCAGGTTACATTGTAACCCCATGTCCTAACAACACGCTACTTGACTTGTGATGAGCAATTTGGCTGTTTGCACCAGACTAAACCCGACAGAAACATTCAAATACAGCCATTCAGAAGCACAGAATAGTGCACTCCAACAAAATGGTGAGGTTTATAATCTAATTAATACATATTAAACCTCTTTAACATTATTAAATGTAGATGCTGAATCACAGATTTGTGTTGGTTTGCACTGAGTCACAGATCTAAAGTTCAATTTCAAACAGTTTATTTTATTTTCCAGATCTGAGGTGAACTTATCTGCTGCTGCTTTCAGTAGTTTGGCAATAAATGCCATGTAAAATGGCATTCAAACTCAAATTATTAGCATTTAACACTGAATAAAGCACATGAGGTGTACCTGAGGTGATCATTGTCAGTTTTCTGTTGTTCACCGTTTCTAAAATATAAATTTCACGTGTTGATTAGGACAAAAACTCCTTTTAATATGGAAAATATTCCTTCTCTCGTGTTTCGCTGCTTTTAGCTAGAAAACTGGTCAAAAAAGCCTTTAGGCTTGATAGTCAGGCACATTAATTTCAATCTGGCAATCTACGCTTGCGTGGACTCCTCAGAGGAGCCGAATGAAAATGTGTATTGATGCAAAACTGCAATACCTAGTTTAACCACTGGGTGTCATACTTTCATACTGCACCTTTAACCGTTATTGTAGCGGCTGTGTGTGGAGCCCTCCTGACCAAGCCCACAGTATTCTTCTGTTTTTGTTGAAATTAAGTTTTGCAGATAAAAAAGTATGTCAACTTGCTTGAATAAAATGTATTTAGCTGACTAATTTGGTAAAGCAAAAGTATAAAACTGATATATGCATTTGTTCTTAAATTAGTTGTTGTTGCCTTTACCCTGTGGGCCAGTGGATCATTTCTTGTTCATGCTTTTTTCTATGAGTCAAAGTTTCTGATGAATTGTAATTGTTCATGTATTTGATAAAGATTTCTGACCCGTTCTCTTGTTCACCAGAAAACCAAAAATGGCTTATGGCGTTATCAGTTGTTGAAATGTAGCTGATCTTTCAAACGTGCTCTCTTTAATTTAATTCACAACTTCAATCAACGTTTACTGTTGCTTATGACATGCTTCCATCTATTAGGGGCTTGTTATCAAGCTGGATGATAAATGTGGGTACATCAAGACACAACAGGAACCACAGCTATTATTTGACTTATGTGAGGTAATGGAGGACGCCAAACTCGCTTTGTCTGAAAAGGTTGAATTTACTCTAGTACCGGTAAGTTCTCTCCATTTAAAACCTGTGATCTTTTTTTTATTATTGCAGTAGTACTACAGTAACGTTGTAGTTATGTTTTCTTTTCTGGAAAAATGAAAGGGCAGCATTTTGTTTGCTATTGTCAGTTCAACTTTTTGATGTAATTTGTTGTGCTATTTGAAGAACGAAGAGGTTGAAGGTGGAAAACAAGCTGTCAGAGTAAGAAGGCTAAATGAGAGCGTCTTCACATCTGCACCGAAATTAGAGGCCTTTGGGGTGAAGGAGAAGGTGCTGTACATCAACTTCTGTTGTTGTAAATCTACATATTTTACTAGTCGTTTAAACGAGTAGATCTAATATCTGCATGTATGTCTTGTGCTTTAACTAATCGAATAGTCAGTGCAACGCCTAGTAAATACATTATGTTAGCGGTTTCATTTTCTGTGGTTTGATTGATCCCTAAATATGGACTCTACTACATTTACTTGGCTGCCTGCAGAAGAAAATGACCATCAAATTGCTGAAGGATCCAAAAGACATCAAGCAAGAGGTCAAAACGGAAGAAAAAAACAGTGACTCAATGAATGTACAGTAAGTAAATCAAGAGTAAGAGGGTTTGTTTAGCCCACTGGTTAGATAATCTGGAGGAGTACTTCATTAGTATGCTGTTACATTGACCGTAAGTCTAAAAAAAAGTGATTTTATTTTATTTGTTTTTACTTTTGACATGATTGAGCTTTTTTGAATACAAAATAAAGTATTAAAGGTGACATCGGATGCTTATTTTACACGTTGATATGTCATGGCCCAATACAGAGTCATGAGTAATGAAAGCGATTCTCTTAGGCAGCAAGAACAGAAAATTACTCTTTATGAGATGTGAGTTTTATTTTGAGTTTACTCATTTTATTGTGAGTTTCCCCTTTAAGAACCTTTTTCATATTTGCCACAGCCATATCATCCTGCAGCCCAAGACCTGTTACTCACTGAAGCTAAGCAGGGCTGAGCCTGGTCAGTACCTGGATGGGAGACCACATGGAAAAGCTAGGTTGCTGTTGGAAGTGGTGTTTGTGAGACCAGCAGGGGGCACTCAACTCGCAGTCTGTGTGAGTCCTAATGCCCCAGTATAGTGAAGGGGACACTGTACTGTCAGTGAGCAGGTCCTGACTCTGTGGTCATTAAAAATCCCAGGACACTTGTAAAAAGCAGGGGTTTAACCCGTTGTCCTGGCCAAATCCCTCCATCGGCTTTTACCGATCATGCCCTTCCAATCATCCCCATCCACCGAATTGGCTGTATCTCGGTCTCTCCACTGCGCCTATAGTTGGTGAGGGCTGAGTTGTTATTTTATTTTAATTTGCTGTTGCATGTATATGTGAGATGGATGTAATTTCACGTACATACTTAATGCTCGACACCTCAAATACTTTCAAATCAACCAAAATACTCTGAAATCTCCTACCCGCGTTGTAATATTAATTCCACATTATAACAAAATGTGAGATCTCGCTGGGGCATCTCAGACGCATAATAATAGCATATATTTACCGGCCACTTTGTTAGGTACACCTTACCAGTGCCGGGTTGGATTTTCTTTTGCCTTCAGAACTGCCTTAATCCTTCGTGGCATAGATTCAACAAGGTACTGGAAATATTCCACAGACATTTTTGTCCATATTGACATGATAGCATCACAGATTTGTCGGCTGCACATCCATGATGCGAATCTCCCGTTCCACCACATCCCAAAGGTGCTCTATTGCATTGGGTACTGGTGACTGTGGAGGCCATTTGAGTACAGTGAACTCATTGTCATGTTCAAGAAACCAGTCTGAGATGATTCGTGCTTTATGACATGGCGTGTTATCCTGCTGGAAGTAGGAGTCAGAGGATGGAGACACTGTGGTCATAAAGGGATGGACATGGTCAGCAACAATACTCAGGTAGGCTGTGGCGTTGACACGATGCTCAATTGGTACAAATGGGCCCAAAGTGTGCCAAGAAAATATCCCCCACACCATTACACCACCACCACCAGCCTGAACCATAGATACAAGGCAGGATAGATCCATGTGTTCATGCTGTTGACACCAAATTCTGACCCGACCATCCGAATGTCGCAGCAGAAATCGAGACTCATCAGACCAGGCAACGTTTTTCCAATCTTCTGTTGTCTAATTTTGGTGAGCCTGTGTGAATTGTAGCCTCAGTTTCCTGTTCTTAGCTGACAGGAGTGGCACCCGGTGTGGCCTACTGCTGCTGTAGCCCATCCGCCTCAAGGTTGGACGTGTTGTGTGTTCTGACATGCTCTTCTGCAGACCTCGGTTGTAACAAGTGGTTATTTGAGTTACTGTTGCCTTTCTATCAGCTCAAACCAGTCTGGCCATTCTCCTCTGACCTTTGGCATCAACAAGGCATTTGCGTCCACAGAACTGCTGCTCACCGGATGTTTTCGTCTTTTCGGACCATTCTCTGTAAACCCTAGAGATGATTGTGCGTGAAAATCCAAGTAGATCAGTTTCTGAAATACTCAGACCAGCCTGTCTGGCACCAACAACCGTGCCACGTTCAAAGTCACTTAAATCACCTCTCTTCCCCTGTTTGAACTGCAGCAGATCGTCTTGACCATGTCTACATGCCTAAATGCATTGAGTTGCTGCCATGTGATTGGCTGATTAGAAATTTGCATTAACGAACAGTTTGATAGGTGTACCTAATAAAGTGCCCGGTGAGTGTATATTTTTCATTACTTAACATTGTAGCCCACCATTATTATTGTAAAATGTATTCCAACAAGCATCTTTACATATGAAGTGACACTGGTGGATTTAACAAATGCTCAGCTATTTAGTGTGAACGCCACACTGATAAACACAGCTCTGATCTGATGATGATCAGATTCTAAACACAAGTAAACTGAAATGGCGTTTGATAACCATAACCAAACTTTCAGATAAGTTGTAGGTACAGATACACATTTTAAATGCAAATTTGAGTCTAGCTTTGTATTGCATGAGGTCCTAAAGCAGTCCGCCTAAAAATGTTTTGCACACCATGCACAATCAAGTTCTGGGATATTACCTTCGTATATTAAAGTCATTCATTTCACTTCTGTCTTTTCTGAAGTTGGGATTTTGAGTAAGGACGCCTCTGAGTCTCTAAAGTTACATCCAAACAGCCACTTTGCAATCCGTTTACAGGATGAGGGTGAATGCATGCATAGTATGCATGTAGGCTGGTACAGAACCATCTGGTTACCTCTAAATCGGCTAGAATATTATGGCACTTGAATACACTTCTTTTTTTTTTTTATCTGCTTTCTTTTCAACTTGTCTTAGCTGGCAGATACAGCAAAAACTCACAAAGATATCTACAAAAGTACAAATTTCATCCGATGCCACCTTTAAATTATTATTAGCGAAGTAATCATAAGTGCAGACAAGCTGCTAGATTGAACGTTAAAAGTGATAGAAGTATAGTATTGAAGTTATTTAAGTTATGTTTTATTAAAATATACAAAACTCACGTCTGGGTTAAATATTTTTGTATTGTAATGACAGTATAAGTATTGCTAGGTATTGCTATCATTATATTGAGGACAATTATAAAGTATAAATGCTGTATAAATTATGTAACTTCTGTTTTTATTCATTTTTTTATCTGTATTTTTTAGCAGGTCAAACAAGGCATCATCCGTAAATAATCTGAAGAAGGAAAGTGTTGTTAAACAAGAAAACGCTAAAGGTGATAGAGCGCGGAGCAGAAGCAGGGAAAGTAGTCGACGTAGGTATAGTCGTAGTAGGAGCAGGAGCAGAAGCAGAGAGCGTGGCCGACGCAGAAGCAGGAGTCAAGACAGAAGCAGGAGCCATTACAAGAGGTACAGAAGTTCCAGTCGTGAGCGTAAGGATGGCCGAAACAGGTCCAAACGCAGTCGGAGCAGAGACCGTTCGGAGAGATCCCGTCGGAGTAACAGTCGCAGCAGAAGCAGAGAAAGGAACAGCCAAAGTTCCAGAAAGAGAAGCCGCAGCCCAGTTGACCAATATGGTCGCAGTGTTAAACTAAACCCTTCTAAGGAATCAGACAGCAAAAAGAAAGTTAAAAGCCCTGATGGTGATGTAGATGATGAGTTGTTGAGAAAAAAGAGAGAGCTGATGGAGCTCAATGAGCTGATCGCTCGTAAAAAAGCTATTGTTGCTTTGGAGCAAAGTGCCAAAAAAATTGAACCTGAGGGAGAAAGTGGAGTTACGACATTTGATTATGAACATATGCATAGGGAGAATGTGTGGACGCCTGACCTAAAACCAGTGAAGTCTATTTTGAAGAAGCAGTCTGAACCTCCCATTAATCCCATACCTCAGGTTTGTGTCAATTTGGGCTTTTTGTTTTGCATCCAATTGGTTTCTTGTATATCTCACTGTCTGTCTTATCTTTTCCAAGGCTTCTGCAAGCAAGGAACCTCCTGCTCCTGTTGAGAGTGAGAATCAAGAGATGCAAATTGGATACTATCAACAAACTAGTGCGTTTAGCTCAAATATACCTGGCTTGTCTATATTCGAAAGCGATTCCGAGAGGACTTTGACCACTGCAGGATCAGAGAAGATATATTTACCTCTGATTGAGGATGGAGAATTGATTAGAAAGAAGATGCAGTTAGATGAACTCAGTGAGACCATAGCACGCAAAAGAGCAATCATGGCCATGAAACAGAAGGTCAAAGTTCTGCAGGACTTGGAACCTGAAATGGAAACAGAATATGATCTGGACTCAGACACCGATGATCAACTTGTAATGTCTAAAGGAAACCTTTGGAGCTCTAAAGTAAAACCTGATATTCAGCCCAAAAAGTCCATCTTGAAGAAGCAGTCAGAAATTCTCAGCTCTCAGGTTTGTTGATTTGTAAAATGTAAAATTTACATATGCACTCCTTGGTAAAACAAACAGCATTTGGTGGTAAAGCTGGTTTTCCAAACATGGCTGTGTAGTTACATGGCCAGATTATGTGCTTCTCCAGTTATACCAGGTTTGATTTTGGCTGAGAGGGTATGACCCAGCCATTTTTAAGTCAATCTTGATGGTAAAATGGCTGGTTTAAATCATCAAGAAACCATACATTTGAAACCAGAAGTTTACATACACTCCAAAAAAAGGAACATAACCATTTAAAAAAAATGTCTGATGGTAAATCATACTAAACGTTTACTATTTTAGGTCCGTTAGGATTACCTAAATCATTTACATTTGCTAAATGCCAGAATAATGAGAGAATTTGTTTTTTAGAGAATTTTTTTTATTAATTTCTAGACAGTCAACAGTTTACACACATTTCCTTGGTATTTTTTAGCTTTGCTTTTAAACTGTATAACTTTGGTCAAATGTTTTGGGTCTCCTTCCACAAGCTTCTCACAATAGTTTGCAGGAATTTTGGCCCATTCCTCCTGACAGAATTGGTGTAACTGAGTCAGATTTGTAGGCTGTCTTGCTCGCACAAGCTTTTTCAACTGTGCCCACAAATTTTCAATAGGATTGACATCAGGGCTTTGTGATGGCCACTCCAAAATATTCACTGTGTTGTCCTTAAAGCACATTTTAACTAATTTGGCAGTATGCTTGGGGTCGTGGTCTGTTTGGAAGACCGATTTGTGACCAAAATTTAATTTCCTGGCTGATGTCTTGAGATGTTGCTTCAGTATTTCTACATAATGTTCTTTCTTCATGATGCCATCTATGCTGTGAAGTGGACCAGTCCCTCCTTCAGCAAAACAGCCCCACAACATGATGCTGCCGCCCCCATACTTCACAGTTGGGATGGTGTTCCTAAGCTTGTTAGCTTTTCCCTTTGTCCTCCAAATGTAACACTGGTCATTATGCCCAAACAGTTCAATCTTAGTTCCATCAGACCACAGGACATGTCTCCAAATATTACTCTTTTTTCCCAGTGTAATTTAGCAAATTGTAATCTGGCTTTTTTGTTGATTCTGGCTTGTTGATTTTCCCATGTTGTCACACAAGTAAGCAGTGTGTTTGAGATTTTCCTTAAATACTATTCTACAGTTGTGCCTTAAATGAACTCAAATGTTGTCAATTAGCCAATCAGAAACTTCCAAAACCTTGACACCATCATCTGAGCTTTTTCAGAGGCATAATAATCTTATTGTATGTAAACTTGACTTTCAAGAAAAGTTATAACAATTTCTCAAAAAATATCTCTCTCATTATTCTCCTATGAAGCATAACAGAAACAATAATCCTAACTTACCTAAAAGAGAAAAAGTTTAGTCACATTAAAATCTGACTTTTTTAAATGGTTATGTGCCTTTTTATACAGTGCATGTAAACTTCTGGTTTCAACTGTATCTAACTTGCTACCATCTGAAGCTGGTTTTAGCTGCTGGGATGCCCTCTGCTATATTTATGTATTGGGGCTGTCAATCGATTAAAACAAATTGTGCACGTTAGTCTCTGACTTAGCACAAATTTAAAGTAACTGTAAATAGGCAGTCTTTAAACAAAGAAATGCATGACAATCTAGTTTAAGGAAACGTCCTCTAGATTTATTATGTTTTTATTCCTATAATTTATTATTTTTAACTTGAGTGAATAAGTGCAGATGCCTATTGTCATTGATTAGCTGTTAGAGGTCGATCACACTGAACGCACTTTTCCGTTCTGAGAACGCAAGGCGCACCGCACTGCCTTTTTTTTTGACAAGACTTTTTTATTTCGCTAGGCGATGGCTGAATCAGCTGCATATTTTGCAATATTGTTATAAATGTAATATTTAATAATATTGTGATATTCAAGTGATATTCACATCATACAGCTTCGGATAACTTGAAACAGCGACTACTAGCCTATCCTCCATCTTTAAAAGTCTCTGTAGTTGTCTTGAAAACACAAACACTGCTGTCACCTCAACAGAAACCTAGTTGAATCCAACAGAAACCCATTTCAGTTCGACTAATTCTACTATACCACAAGTCTTTCGACCGTGTGGGGGAGCACCCAAAGGAAACCCACATGAATACATGGAGAACATGAAAACTCCACACTAAAATGCCTCCTGGTCCAGTCGGGACTTGAACCAGCAACCTTCTTGCTGTGTAGCAACAGTGTTAACCCCTTTGCAACCATGTCACAACTCCCAACCCCCCCGCTCAATATCACACAGTTTATGTATTCTCGTACCAATAGTTCTCGTCGATGGTTCGTCTTGAAAGATGTTTACGGGTCTGCAGTCTGTGGCGATTCATTTACATTTTCAATTTTCATGTACTTGTGCTTCATTTGAAGGACCGTTCATAACTACAATAAGTTTAAAAAATATTTGTTTAATCCAGACATCCGTTTGGAAGCTTTTTATAATGATTTTTGCAGCACACATGTCGTGTCTTGAATCAATATATATTTTCAAATTATCTATCATACAGTTGCTGCAATGGCAGCAGGATCTATATCAAGTGAGTAACTAGGTTAAAGAAATATAAACATGTTAACATTTTCAGATTAATTGCATGCGTTAATGCATTAACAGTGACTACGTTTACATGGACATCAGTAATCAAATTATTTGTCCTAATCTGAATAAGACGATAATATGATTAAGGTGTTTACATGAGTAGCTTTTTGAACGTTCCTCTCATGATCCAGTTTTATGTGCTTATAGCACATAATTTAATTGCGTCACCATGCTATCTACATTTCCTCCAGAGTTTCATATAATTTCGGGTGTTTCATTTGTAGTTTGTCGACTTTTAACTGCAGTTTGGCACTTTTACTTTTATTTAGGAACATTTCATGCATGCCCCCCATGACAAATGAGATGTTGGATGCAAGTATGAACTGCTGGAAGACTTGTTGTAATGGAATTAGATATCGCATGCTGTATGGGAAAAAACCCATCCGCATTTTGCAATTGTGTCTTTCACTGACTCGGTAGGTGCAGAGAATAGTGTCACACAGACGTGTGTGTGTGTATAGACTATCCTGTCATAAAATGCGGCTGAAATCTTACACGAAGGTAATAGTTTGTGTTTACATGTCTGTACTGCACTTCGATAATGCCACTGAAATCGGGATACTACACATGTCTTCCTGTGATTTCTGTTCAGTTCGATTATGATTATCAAAAATCACTGTTTACATGGTAGACTCTTAATCAGAGTATTGTCTTAATTGTATTAAAATCGGAGTATTGGTGTCCATGTAAACGTAGTCATTGACAGCCCTAATATATATCATTCTACATTATGAAAAAGCACACCTTACACACTACAGTATAACTGGAGGCGTGCTAGCAAGCTCTGATTGATGTCAGACCTCTATGAATGTTTCAGCTCAGTGGTGGGAAATTATTTTTGGAAAAAAAGTGCAAAATAAAAACACATGATTTATTTTTTGCATTTTATGCTTTGCAGAGTGACCCGACCTCAGTTGATGAATATGGTCAACCATCTCAGGATGATTTTCCATTTACAATACCATCCCCTCAGGCAAAAGCAGCATTGTTGTTTAACCAGCCTTTAAATCCACAGCCTATTCAATCAGTTTCTTTGGGCTTTTTCAATCGGATGAAGCAGGAGACTCCAGCAGCCTCACAAGTGACTGAAACGCCCACTTTTAACAAACTAGTCATGCCACAGTTACTCATGCAAGCAGCCAGCTCAAAATCTTTGCTCAGTCAGAAGCCTTCCACCGTTTCCAAAGCTCACGATGACCAACCTGGAGTATCATCTCGGCAGCCTCAAAACCCTCCCCAAAGCAGAATCCCTTCAACAAGCCAGAGTTCTTCATCAGATAAAAAGTGCAATCTTACCACTCAAATGGAGCGCTTCCTTAGTGCTCTCAACAAGGCCGACACTAGTGTTGTTAACTCGTTGTTTCAGGAGGCTAGAAAGGGTCAAGCTCTAATGAACACCAAGAAACACGCTCCAATGCCAGCCGAGAGAAGAATTCCCTTAATTGATGAAATATATGATCCTTTTAAGGAAGACGAAGACAATGATAAGCCTTCTCTTTTAGGAAAACATTCTGGCGCAGAACGAGTTAAAAGTGCTGTGATGGACTCCAGCAGGGATGACCTCTTGCCTCATGAAAGAGCGGTTCAGGATGGTAGTGGCTTTTCTCGACTTGTTGGAATGAAGTATAGTGTAGACCCTACTTCAAAAGCTGAGAAGAATCCATACAGGCATCAAATGCTTTCTGAAAATTGGAGCATGTTTAATGAAGATCCAAATCTGTTCCCTGAGCAATGGAAGCAGTACGGAAAGGATGCCAATCTGTTTGCAACAGAACAAAAACAATACCCCGAAGAACATAGTCAGTCTGTAGAGTACGAGGATGTCAGACAGGATGTCCAGCACTCCTATGTAGAGGACAGAAGGATGCCTGGTGAGTTTAGCAAAAGCTTAGCCCGTCAGGAGTCTGAGGATAGCACTGAAGAAAAGGATCGAAAGTTAGAGAGCTTTGAAAAGCTTCAGAGTCTTCTTCAAACCATAGGGCTTAACCTAGACACTTCAGAGGTTAGCAAGTTAGCTGACAGGACGCAAGAGCGATTGTATGGTAAGATGAAAAAACCTCTTAGCGCTGCATCTCACTCCTTTGAGCACAAAAAGGAGCGATCGATGAGCCAATCAGAGCAGAGAGGCAGTAGCAGTAGGGCAGATTCATCAGACTCTGAAGGCTTCAGGTCTGTTTCGCCAGCTCAGTCATCCACTCGAAAGGTGTACATGAGCTATAAAGAGCTCAAATCCGAAGACCAGGACAAAGTGGGAGAAGTAGACCTAACTAGTATTAAGAGAACCATAATAAATGTAAAACTGACAGAAGACGAACAGGATTCATACAAAACTTCATCTGAGCAAAATGCGGCTACTGAAGGTCCATTCCAGCCAGGGACCGTTCAGCAGGACTATTCCCAGTATACCCAGAATTACCCCATGTCAGCTCAGCAGTATTCACAATATCAAAGCAGTAGTCAGCATGCTTGGGGTGCGTACCCTTACGGCACAGCACCTTCATCTTCTCAAATTGGTTATGCTAGTGTTCACCAAGCAATGCCTCCACACATGATGGCTGCTTATAATCCATACGGTTCATACAATGCATCAATGTCCAATCCATATTATATGCATCCAACCTTCATGCCGCATTCCTATGGTCAATTATCCACCCCTAGCCCTCAACAACAATCCGCAAGTAATGCTCCCTATGTTAAACCAGCTGACAAAATAAAGCCTGTTAGATGCCTCACAACGATAGAAACTCTCAAAATGGATAGTACACTTATTAGCATACAAACTGTAGAGGACAATGAAGCAAAATGTGCATCGGAGGACGTCAAGGATAAACAAGTCCCAGCCATAACAGAAGACGACATCAAGGCTAAGCAGAAGAAAAGGGTATGACATCTTTCTTCAAACTTCTCACATGTGGAATCCTTTGTTTGTTTGTTCCTGATTATCTCTGTTATAATTAATACACGCTGTCATACTTTTGTAAATTCTGCGATGTAGAAAAGATCAGGTGCTACACAAAGGACAATGTTGCTTATTGTCTTCAGTACATCTGTAATATCCTAAATCTGCGATTGATAAATGTGCTGATTGTTTTAGCGCCATTTTGTCAATGAGAGTTTTGTTCTTTTATAATTGTGCTCTGGGCAGCTCGAACAGTTTAACCAGAGAATGAAGCTGAAGAAAGAGAAGCAAATGGAAGCCCAGCGATCGCGTGGACAAAACCAAAATTCAGCTCCAGGTATTAGTATTTCCAGAGTCTTGAGGTTCAAGCATTTGTTGACTTCTTAAGAGCTTCAGATGCTATGAGTTGCATTGTTTTGTTGTTCTTTTGTCTTGCAAGAAAGACTTTATTACCTCAGTCATGCAGAGCAATGCTGGGATCTCAAGGAAAAGTGGTAGTTCAGGTAGTTCTCAGGTCATGATAGGGACAAATATTAGATCACACTGTAGCCTTTAAAAATGGCCAGCCATGTGTCAGAATTTTGGAAAACGAAGGCATTTTGGATTTTGAACCGTATGGACAGTAGTGATGGGAAGTTCTGATCATTTTTCTGACTTGGACCTTTGAGTCTCGTTCGATTCGTTCATCTCATTCGATTCGTTCAATTCGTCAAAATAACATTAAAATGTTACGAGATTCTTCCAAACACATTTACAACTAGCCAAACGTTGATCACACTACAAACAAGTCAGAACTAGAATGCTACAATACAATGCAATGCTACTAAGAAAAAGAAAATAATCCTTCATTGTTTGCCTGGTGTTTTATCTATGATTAGCTCTGCTCACCTCCTCTGGCAAGTCATGTCTTCAAATTTGAGTCGTTCGTTCACCTGACACTGATAGTCCCATATAAGCTTAACCAATGCGTACAGTCTGAGCCAGAAACACCCATGATTAGTTTACCATTTGAGTCTACTGGTTTTTGAGTTGTTCATTCATCACGTGACAGTATGTAAAGAGAGATGAACGGATCAAATCTTTTTCTGGCTCTAAATGCATATGATTGACTTCTGTCTTTCACGTGATGAACGAAGGACAAAGACTATAGAATACACAAGATTCGCCACTCGTATAGTTTTGAATGGGGAAAAGTGTAACGGTCAATATGGCGAATGAAGCCCAGCCTACGAGTACAGGAGCCAATCAGCGATCACTATAGACTGGCGTTTCTTCGGGGAGAAGCTCGGACCAAACGTGTGCTTTTACGACAGTTTGGTGGTCAACCAACGCACTGGAATCTCAGCGAATACTTGCTTCACAGACATAAGAAATATATCCACACAAAGCTTGAGATCTGTACTTTTAAATGAACCAAGTGCACTTGAAAACAAATTTTTTTTTTGTTTTGTAATCTGTATGAAACGAATGCGAGGTACAGTCCAACCTGTCAAACGCACGTCACATGACAGGAATTACTCAAACGGCCACAAACTTGTAAACAAAGAGTCGCTGTCATTTCTGGAGGAGATTCACCATCAAGACCAAGTTGTGGATTACTTCAGCAGACCAGCGCGATCTGCCGATCATTATTTAGATGATGATAATGTGTAGAATGGCCATAAATGAGGTTGCTGTCGTGATCACGTTCCTTTCAAGTGTGCATGCACATTAACTCGGGCAACTAGAAAATATGCAGATTTTGTTTGATTCGGACGTTTGGAAGCGAAACTTAAGAGACAGTCGTTGTTTAATTTTATTGGTGATTCCAAATATGTAATGTAATCGAAAGCTTGGCAAACAGTTTTGGAAAATTTGATGTTTCCCCATTAAGACAGAATGCCCGAGCATACTGCCCGAGAGGCATTTCAAAGATGGCCGCTGAGTGAATTTACTTGCCTTAAAGGGACTTTGACGAACGACTCAAACCTAGGACTTGAGAGATGAACGGATCAAATCAAATGACTGCATATGGTTGGCTTCTGTCTTTTACGTGATGAACTAACGACTCAAACCTGATAGAGGACTCGAAAAATTAACTAATCTCCTCCATTTGCACAA
Source organism: Danio kyathit (assembly GCA_903798195.1). Lineage (NCBI taxonomy): Eukaryota > Metazoa > Chordata > Actinopteri > Cypriniformes > Danionidae > Danio > Danio kyathit. The sequence continues at coordinate 5,437,847 of LR812531.1, read as the reverse complement.
ATGTGCACATGCGCGAATGAATGAATCACTACCTGAGAGGACTCATCGTTCTCGAGTCACATAAAAGATTAATTCAAAATGAACTAATCGTTCAAGACCGACCCATCACTAATGGACAGTGGTAATGGATTTAAACGAATTAGGGCAATGTTATGGCATAAGGTTTAACATTTATAATTTAGACCAGTGTCTCAAACTCAATTCCTGGAGGGCCACAGCTCTGCATAAAGCACCAATCACTTCCAACTCAAACCTGCTTAATAGTCTCTAGTAGTTTTAATAATAATTAATAATTTCTTACATTTATATAGTGCTTTTCTGGGCACTCAAAGCGCTTTACACATAGGGGGGGAATCTCCTCATCCACCAACAGTGTGCAGCATTCACCTGGATGACGCAGCCATTTTGCGCCAGACCGCACACCACACACCAGCTGATTGGTGGAGAGGAGACAGAGTGATGAAGCCAATTATCATATGGGGATGGTTAGGAGGCCAGATGGACAGAGGCCAGTGGGCAGATTTGGTTAAACCCCTACTCTTTTTCGAAGGACATCCTGGGATTTTTAATCATCACAGAGAGTCAGGACCTAGATTTAACGTCTCATCCGAAAGACGGCGCTCACTGACAGTGTAGTGTCCCCGTCACTATACTGGGGCATTAGGATCCACACAGACCGCAGGTTGTGCGCCCCCTGCTGGCCTCACTAACACCACTTCCAGTAGCAACCTAGCTTTCCCATGTGGTCTCCCATCCAGGTACTGACCGTGCGCAGCCCTGCTTAGCTTCAGTGGGCGACCATGTGAGAGTTGCAGAGAGCTAGCTGCCGGCAACACCTTGAACACCTTGATTAGTTGGATCAACTGTGTTTGATTAGGGTTGGAGCAAAACTGCCGAGCTGCGGCCCTCCAGGAATTGAGTTTGAGACCTATGATTTAGACAGTCTAAAGCCAACTAAGCAGTAGCTACTTGAAGTGTACATCCTAATTTTAAAGTTATTATTAGTTAACTCATTTACCGCAATTATAGCATAAGATACCACTGAAATGTCTTTAAAGTCCACGTGAACTGGAAGTCAACAGACTTTTATTTCAGTATGTTGATGTACTTCTGACTGAAACGGAATACTGAGTAGGGGCGGGGCTTTCTTTTTGCGCATCATATTGGCAAACTAACAGTAAGAGGGGCGTGGTTAAAGATCCCATGAAATTAAAATAAATTAGTTTCAGTCTGTTAGTTTTAAGGATATCTATAAGCTAGTGTGACAAACAGTGACACGTTTAGAACATATAAAACATCAATATAAGGTTTTTTTTCACGTTACCTCATGCTTTAGTTTCTCATCAAATTTTGACCAATCAAATGCTCTTTAGTATCTGACTTGCCCCGCCCCCTTCAAGATGCTTCTCATTGGCTTTTCATTTGATGTGCTTGAGCTCAACCACTTTCTCTGGCAGAGCTGAGAGAAAACAAAACGCTATTGGCTGTTTCTGTAAAAAAAAAGGGAGGGGCTACTCTGTCCTGCCCTCTCTTTGTTTTTTTGGTTGAGATTACGTCAAACATCGAATAAAAATGCACATTTCAAAGCACTTCATGGGACCTTGATCCGTCCCAACAGAGAAGCACCGCCACTCCAAACGTGGAAGCGAATGCTCAGACTTTGAAAATTACCAAAACAGTTGGTTAACTTGCGTGGATTATGTTCATCTCAAAAATAACAATGTGTATTAGCAAAGATGAACATGGTAGAATTTGATTCCACACAGACTTTAAAGCAAATTTGAATTCATTTTTCATTAGTGCATAGTTAGGGTGTGTATATATATCAAAGCTATAATGTAGACCAACTCAGAAAGCCAACTCAGCAGTAGTGTAGATCCATTTAAATGTTTTATTTCAACTTAAATGTTTCCAATCCTCAACTCATTTGCCAAAATTAGGTAAGACTTGTTAGGGAAGATGAGTATTTATGTGGAATAACATCACCATGTTAGGTCCTGATATGATGTTAAGAGTATGGACCATCCTTGTTTTAAAAAGAAATTCACTTGGCCAAGCCTGTTAATGTACACCTTATATTGTAACACGTTCACAGGTAAAGGTGCCTCCGTTGATATAAAGAATGTGTGGATATGTGGCCACTCTCTTGTGTTTTGGGCTGAGAAGAGGGCTACGTCCGCTGAGTTTGGGATGCAGCTGGGCATGCGCTCAGACTTCGCGCGGGTCTGGTGGAAGGGCGTGCAGGGCATGACGTGGAAGCAGCTCGTCCCATTGCTACACCAGCTCAAAGACAACTGGCCCAAACCCGATGTGCTTATAATCCACTTGGGTGGAAATGACATCAGCACAACTTCTCCAGAAGACTTCATCCAGACTGTGAAGAATGATATGACCTCGCTGAAGAGCATATTTCCTGGGTGCCAGCTGGTGTGGTCCAGCATCCTCTCTCGACGGTCCTGGAGGGGTACAGAAGATGGCAAACAAATGGACATCATCCGATTGGCTATTAACGACAGCATACAAACAGTTATGTTGGATCTCGGTGGCTCCGCTTTGGGCCATACCAACATAACGAGCGGTTTGGGAATCTACAGGCCAGATGGGGTTCACCTGTCTGGGAAAGGTATTGATGTCTTCAATCAGAACTTACAGGCTTTTCTAGAAAAATGGGAGCAAGAAACAAATAAGTCGGAGGTCCCATCAGATTGAGATTTTTTTAGTAGCCTTTATTTGTTTTGATCAGCTGATGCAGCTGAGGATTTCATGGCAGCATAGTGGTGTTTCATTATTGTATGCATTGTTTTTTTTCTAACTTCAAAATTGATTGTTGTACAACCTATGTAGAATTAAAACCGAATCGTTTTTTTCTCTATGTGCATATTACAAATGTATTTTGTGAGTATCTGTTCAATTTTACTTGTTTTGTTTTATACATTTCAATTAATGATTAATAAAATGATCATAATGAAAATACATTGCCTTTCAATAGAAAATCTACTTTGTGCCACATATTTTGATTTTAAATATTTAAAAAGGTTCTGTACATCTGCACAAAAACAAACTAGAAAAGCCTGAAAAGTGTTCATTTTGTACTCGTTTTAAAATTGTGATCTTAAGGGGTGGGTTCTTTTAAAGGTGCTGTATGTACGTTTTTGACTCTTCTAAAGCATAAAAATGCCAAAATATGTGTGCAGATGTTTAAAGGTGCTGTATGTAAGTTTTTGACTCTTCTAAAGCATAAAAATGCCAAAATATGTGTGCAGATGTTTAAAGGTGCTGTATGTAAGTTTTTGACTCTTCTACAGCATAAAAATACCATAATATGTGTGCAGATATTTAAGAAACATCCCAAGTAAACATACTTGCTTAACTGAAAAACATTGCTGAAGTCAGATATTCTGCTTTGAAAATGGTTTTTCCGTGCTGGAACGCTGTCTTTGTTTAGGTAAATTCAACCTGCACAATGCCAGTTTAGCCAATTACATTTCAGCACTCCGGGTTGCCTTGTTGGAAAACAGCGTATTTCATTCATTCATTCAGAAAGACTCTGAAAGCATGCGTCCGTGAGCAAAATGGACAGTATCAGACATCGAAATGAGACAGATTCAGTTCCACATGAGGTTATTAATTAGCAAATTATATAAATATTGTGAATGTAAACATTAGGTGAGCAGGTTACATTGTAACCCTGTGTCCTAATAACATGCTTTGTGACGAGATACGCAGTAATGAGCAGTTTGGCTGTTTGCACCAGGCGAAACACGGCAGAAATGTAAATACAGCCATTCAGAAGCACAGAATAAGCACTCACTCATGAAACGATAAGTTTTAGAATCTATTCAAACTCACATTGTTAGCATTTAGCATTGAATAAAGCACACAAGATTTACCTGAGGTGCACTGTCATAGGTTTCACATGTTGAGCTGTGAGAAATAGAAGCCATTTCATATATATCAATTCGAGGTGTTGGTTAGAACCAAAACTACTTTTAATATGAAAAATATTCCCTCTGTTGCGTGTCGTTGCTTTTATTTAGAACACAGTTTTAAATCACTCGCTCCTGTACTCAACCTGGCATCCCGCGTTTGCGTCTATTTTGATCCAGGACTGCAATACCTAGTTCAACCACTGGGTGTCAAACTTACATACTGCACCTTTAAGAAACATGTTAAGTGAACATTCTTGTTTATATGAAAAACAATGCTAAAGTCAGATGTTCTGCTATGAAAATGTGCGTTACGTGCCATAACGTCTGTCTTTGTTTTGATCATTTAACCTGCCCAATGCCTAGTTAGCCAATTATATTTCAGCACCTCGGGTCGCCTTAGTGGAAAATGGCATATTTGATTCATTCAGTCAGGAGGCTCTCAAAGCATGCGCCCGTGACCGAAATGTGACCTCCAGTGGACAGTAACAGACTCCAAAATGAGCCACAGATTCAGAGTTCCGCATGAGGTGGTTATAAATTAGCAAATAATATAAATGTTATGAGCGTAAACATTAGGTGAGCAGGTTACATTGTAACCCCGTGTCCTAACAACCCGCTACATGATTTGCAGTGCACTCACTGCACTCCAACGAAATAAGGTTTATAATCTAATTAATACATATTAAACCTCTTTAACATTATTAAATGTGCATCCTGAATCACTGATATGTGTTGGTTTGCATTATTTCAGAGATCTAAAGTTCAATTTCAAAAGGTTTATTTTATTTTTAAGATCTGAGGTGAACTATATGCTGCTGCTTTCAGTAGTTTGGCAATAAATGTCATGTAAAATGGCATTCAAACTCACATTATTAGCATTTAACACTGAATAAAGCACATGAGGTGTACCTGAGGTGATCATTGTCAGTTTTCTGTTGTTCAGCTGCAAGAAATTGAAGCCAATTCTAAAATATATATTTCAGGTGTTGGTTAGAACAAAAACTCATTTTAATATGGAAAATATTCCTTCTGTTGCATGCCGTTGCTTTTATTTATAGCATGACTTAAATCAGCCTTTAGTTGGTGTTGTCAATCTGGCAACCTGCACTTGCGTGTGTTTTGAATCAGGCATGCAATACCTAGTTCAGCCACTGGGTGTCACATACTGCACCTTTAAAGGTATGGTTCACCCATACATGAAAATTACCCCATCATTTACTCTGCCTTGTGTGGTTTTTAACATTAGAGTTCCTTTCGTCTGTTAAACACAAACGAAGATATTTTGAGAAGTCCTGGTACCCATCAACTTCCATGATAGGATAAAAAAATAGTATGGATGTTGTCCACCAGCATTCTTCAAAATATCTTGATTTTTGTTTAACGGAAAAAGAAAAATCTTAAAGGTTTAAAACCACATGAGAGGGAGTAAATGATGAGGTCATTTTTGGGTGAACTATCCCTTAAGAACATTTTGATTGGCCACAGCCTATAGCAAACCGAATCAATTCTTCTCCATTACAGTGTAACTCTGTTACAAAACTAACTGCAGTCACATGGGCTCTAGTAAAATGTTGATTGTGGTGATCGTCATCTTTAGTTCTATCCCAAATGGCACACTTCACAAGCACTTGCAGACTTTCAGGATAATACAAGTGTGTGTGTGCACCTATTAAAGGGATAGTTCCTCTCACACACACATATATAAATATATATAATGTATAGTTTTTTACTACTACAGAAGTCAATGGTTACTGGTTACCAACATTCTTCAAAATATCTTATTTTGTGTTCAGCAGAAAGAGAAAATCTTAATTGGAACCACTTGACGGTCTGTAAATGGTGAGGACATTTTTATTTTTTGAGTGAACCATCCCTATCTCCATGAGATTGCGTCCCACTCATCATTTTAGCTGTTCATGATAACCCATTTGTAGTTGATATGTGCCCTAAGCCATGTACACTAAAGGTAGACCTTCTACCTGACTGTCAGTTTGGACTCCGAAAGACTGTCAGGGCTTAGAGTCCCATTTGGGACAGGGCTTTGTACTGGAGGGAATGGGTATGAAGTGTTTGTGCCTTTGTGACATCACATTCCACTTTATATTCAAATGACCCGTTTCTAAATTGCATTAAAAGACATCGTATACAAAGAGAAGGACATTTTTACTCGGAAGCTTCAAGGATGTTTTTTTTAATGATTTAAAGTTTTTTTGTTTTATATATAAAAAAATAAGGCAAAATTGATTTTTCATGTCATGATCCCTTTAAATATTGATAATCAATCAGGAAGTATCAGCTTCATTAAAAAAATGCCTTAACTCTGACTACCGGTGTGTTACAAACAGCATATATTGCCCTCCAACTTTTTAAAATGTTTTCTTTTTACAATTGTACAATCTTCCTTGGGCTTTTTATTGATTTATTTAATGTCTTGAACATGACACAGATTCCAAAATATTGTGTTTTATTACATCTGCGTCTAACCTGCCCTTTGAAGTAGTGCAAAAACAGTAAGGGTTGTACAGTTTCTGTGAGACTACATAAATTAAGATTGATTAAAGGTGCAGTAGGTGATTGTCTTAAGAAACATTTTTTGTTGTGCTGGTTGAAAGTCTCTTCACATTCCAATTAGGTGTGGGACGATAACCGTTTTCAAGGTATACCGCGGTTTGGAAAAGTCAAGGTTTTAAAACTGCCTAAATTTTCTGTAATACCATTCCTATTGTATATGTGTAAGATTATTTATTTACGTTTTTTTTTTTTTACTTGGACAACCGCATCTCCAGCAGAAAAGATTTACCAAGATGCCGTTTTAAATAGTAAAGAGATCTGTGTTTTTGAAACAAAGGAAGACAGCAGAAGTTAATGATTCATTTGAATTATTTAGCCTGAAGTGCTTACTGCTCTAAAATATCATAAATCTTTCAAAAAATAGAATTTATTGCTTTTCAAAGGGGAAAAAAGTTTGTTTTTTACCCAGATATTTAAAAACAATACATTTTAGAGCAGCGAGCACAATACCGTGAAACCGTGATATTTTTATCCAAGGTTATCATACCGTCAGAATCTTATACCGGCCCATTCCTAATTCCAATAGTACTGATTAAATTAAATAATCTAAATGTATTTTTATATTCTGGGTTAGGCATAAGACTAAAGAATGTTCATCCAATTAAAATTTGGCGGGCCGATAATTTCCATAATTCTGATAAGTAGCTCAAACAGTCTGTCAACAAATGTAGATATGTACATCTGCGCACCCCGTTCACGCAGACAGATCTGACATTTGCGCATTAATGTGCACAAGATTGATGTGATTATTTTCAAGTTCATATGAGACCTTTTACAGCAGATAGGTTTTGATTTAGTTTAACAATAAAACATCAGTAAATAGCGCTGGTTTTGAAGTTGGCTTTATATTCACATTGGTTAACTTTTGAACAACGACAGCCTGTGAGGAGCGCTCTATATTGTTTATCAGGTTATTAATTCGCTCTGAAATAGCATGTAAGTATGGCTTAGTAATAAGTGTAATTCCTGCATGCCGCCAGCCAACCACTAAGCATATAGTAGTGGCTTTAGGACAGCATGTGAGAGAGTGAGACCAGCGATCCTTACATGATTGAAATACTGAAAGCGTGCTAGATATAATACAGTAGCTGCGTCCCAAATGGCACAGTATGCACTATGTACTTGTGCACTTACACACTTAACAGCATAGTATATGTATGTAATGTCATCTCAAATTAAACACTAATGTTTTTTTTTACTAAGCGGAAGTTCAAACCGTTTCCCTAATGATGTTTGACGGCCAAAATAGTGAAATAAATGACCAAAGTACCAAATAATACCACACTTGAGTATAACTGCATTCACCATCGGGAGGCGCTATAATCACTCTCGTAGGAGAAGGTTATCCAATATGTGCGCCCGAAAGCTCTGCCCCTTACTCGAGTAAAGCAGCGGCCGTTAAGTGCGTGAAGTGTCCATCGTTCCACACTTCATATTACCAGTTGAATAAGTGCATCATCCAGGTATTTAAAGTGCACTTATTATTTTTAGATCTTTCAGTGTGAATGCACTACTTACACTATACTACAAAATGGTGTAGAATAGTGCATAAGTATGTGATTTGGGACGCACCTAGTTTTTCGTTCAGAATTGTAGTATTATAAAATACTGTAAAGTTTTCTAAGTGGTGAATGACTATCTAGTGGGTTGCACACTGTCATTTTTACCATGCTCGTTCATGATTTCAGGAGGTGTGGCTTTGGACGGCAAGGGAGGGACTGTGTTTTCAAAGCTATTATGCTAACGGCTAGCATTTTGGCAGATCACCTACTGCACCTTTAGGTAAAAAAGAAAAGCTTCTACCCTTTTATAGCAGGTTTTTTTTTTAATAATAGCGGTTTCCTCCTGTTTTATGCACGCTTTGGAATATCGCTACCCTTCCTACACTTCAAGAACTGTACTCTTCCAGAGTTTGTTAAAGGGCTCGCAAAATCACTCTGGACGCCTCGCACCCAGCACACTACCTGTTCGAACTATTACCGTCTGGGTGGCGCTACAGACCACAAAAACAGCCAGACACAGGGAAAGTTTCTTTCCTCAGGCCATCTACCTCATGAACAGTTAAATATTCCCCTACTGTGCAATAAACGTGCAATACTTTCTCATACGCACTTGTACACAGCACCTTATAACAATATACAATGCAATACTTTCTCCATTCGCATTGGTACACAGCACCTTATAACCTGTATATTTACAACATATCTGTATATACAATTCAACATCCAGATCTTTTTTTACTTACTGCATCTCTGTTTAATGTCTAATGTTTATCGCCTTTTTCTTGTCTCATATTTAATTGTGTGTTGTTACTTGTCACTTTATGTATACTGGAATCTTCTGTCGCCAAAACAAATTCCTTGTGTGTGTGAAGCACACTTGGCAATAAAACTGATTCTGAAAAGCTTGATGGAAACACCAAGATGTGCTTACATTTTGAAAACAGATAAACATATGCACAACAATGAGTAGGATAAGCTTTTTATCTGATTAAAAAAAAAAAACTTTTTAAATATGGACAGCACAATTCAATATTTTGGATGTCAACACAAGCATGTAGCTATAATTATATCACCAGCATGAAGCAATAGAGCAAACTAGCCAAAGAATTATAGGAATTCCTAAATAAAACACCTAAAATTGCAGGTTTGAGGAAAGACTTTCATTTTAACACTTACATTTTTCACTCTATCGACGATTTTCCATTACGTGGAATAAGGTAATTCCCACTCATTACCACATTAAAGGGATAGTTCACCTAAAAATTAACATTTACTCACTGGTCACTCAATCTTGAGCGGTCCCAAATGTTAATTTGTTGATTTTTTTCAACCGCAGTCTTTAATATAAAAGCCTTAATTTCCCTCGTACACTGTAAAAATATCTGTTAATCAAGTTTCCTTGGTTTATTTATGGTTGTGCATTGCATTATGGGATGTTGATCTCTGCTCTGTTGACTTTTGATGTTGAAAATTCAACTCTACAGTTTAACAAAGTGACTTTTATTGACATTTTAGTAGTTTAATATTAATGTTCAATTCATCTTTATTTGTATAGCGCTTATACAATGTAGATTGTGTCAAAGCAGCTTCACATGGAAGATTATAGTGAATTGAAACAAAGTCAGTGTATAATGTATAATATATAGAAGAATACGTCTGTAAAATAACATTACAGAAAATTAACTGTCAGTTTATTACAAGGTTTTTGTAGTGTAATATACAACACCAACCCAGACAGTATATCACTTTAAGCTATTAAAAATGTTCATAAAAGTCACTTTTTTGAGATTTTCAAGGTTAAAAGTTGTTGGATAAAAGATCTAGATCCCATAATGCAATTCAAAAGCATGAATAAACTGGGAAAAATAAAAACATAAATTATAAAAAATACAGAAAACTGCTCATTTACATTCATTTAATGCTGTCTGCATGTCTCTGTTCTTTCATCTATGAAAGCATAATCAGCTTGGTGTCTAGCAGTTGCACTTGTGTAGGTCTGGAGCTTACAAAGAACAATGTCCTGAAGTCAGATTCACTAGCATTGAAATTCGTCAGGTAAGTGTTTGTTCTTGCTTGAAGTTCATTTGGACTGCTAGATGTTTAACAGGCTAACATGGAATTTGCTATTTCCTTTAGCCCATCGTGTCTATTTGTATACCCATGTAAATGCGTGTCAATATTTATTCCACTTTTAGAATAATTTCAGTAATATAGGATATGCAAATATTTGGATGATTTATGTACAGTGCCTTTTATATAGTCTTTCTGTAGATATATGAGAGACTTTTTGTTCTTTAAAAGTTGTATGTTTATTATTTCATGTTAAATTTGTTACTGTACTCTCAGAATCATTTTGCACACACACACACACACACACACAATATGGACAAACATTTGTAGCACTGAAATGTATTGTTTTGAATTAAAGTTAAATGTCTTTGCCTATGTTGTTAATAAAATAAATATAAAGTGCCTGCATGATTATGGTCAATCTGAGGTGCTTTTTTTCGGATCTATTATGCAAAAATAAATTTTATAATGGTTTTAAACACAGTTGTGTGGCAACAGTCTGTGTATTTAACATTGTAAGCTCCAGCCAGTTAGTCCAACGACGGTGTCTACGGGTGGACGATGGTTCACTGCCTGTTCGGTCTTTCCAGTGTACAATGCTGATTTACTTTAAATTAAACTCATATCTGACTCCAATTTTAGTATGAGGTGGTTTAGAATATTAATATACAGTATGTAAACTAAACATTACTTTATTATGAATTAATGATGAGTTAATGTATGCACTAATCATGAACTAACTTGAATTGCAACATGAGTTCATGTGTGAATAACGGCTACCTTAATTACTTGTTAGTACATGATTGTTAATTAATGTATTAATTACCACATTAGTTTATGCTTAATTTAACCATCATGAACTCATGATATGTTAATATATAATTATGTTGTGACTTTACTTGAAGGGGCACATCATCATCAACTCCTTATGCACGTCCAACTAGTGAGTTTACACTGAATAACAATAGTAAAGTGTTCTGTCAACATCAGCATGAACAGGAGTTCATGAGTAGTTAAGGATGAGTGAATGATGATGTGCCCCTCCAAGTAAAGTCATGACATAATCATACATTAACAGCTTATGAGTTCATGTTGGTTACATTTAGCTTAAACTTAATTAATTAACAACATGTACTAACAAGTAATTAAGGTAGCCGTTATTCACGCATGAACTCGTGTGACTCATGTTGTAGTTAAAGTTAGTTCATGATTAGTGCGCACCTTAACTCATCATTAATTCATAATAAAGTAATGTTTAGTTTGCACATTAATACATCATTATTCATGTACCGTTACTGTAAAGTGTTACCAAATATTGTATATTATTTTCATTCATTCGGTTTCCTATAATATCCGGAGTCTTGTACCGGCAGAGCATACAATCTTAAACACAAGCATGTCAGTCTTGGCCATTAAACAGAGGCGATTAACCACTATTCTAAAAAGGCAGAACCCTACTTACTCAGATTAGAATATTTTTTTTTTGTGTGTGTGTGTGGTCCCCATAGATCTGCTATCTACTAAATCAAAACAAAGCTATTTAATCATACCATGATCATTACTATAGAATCAAGCAGACCAATTTACTTGAAATATTAGTAACTTTGAATAATCACCATATGATTTGACAGTCAGACAGTTGCAGCTCATCCAGAACGCTGCTGCCAGGATTCTGACCAGAAGCAGGAAATCAGAGCACATCCCACCTGTCCTCAGGTCTTTACACTGGCTCCCAGTTACATTCAGAATAGATTTTAAAGTATTATTACTTGTCTATAAATCACTAAATGGCCTAGGACCTCAATACATTACAGATATGCTCACTGAATACAAACCTAATAGATCACTCAGATCTTTAGGATCATAAACTAGAAATTCCAAGAGTTCAGTCAAAGCAGGGTGAATCGGCCTTCAGCTACTGTGCCTCCTGCAGCTGGAACCAGCTTCCAGAAATGATCAGATGTGCTCCAACATTAGGCACATTCAAATCCATCTGTTTAGCTGTGCCTTTACTGAATGAGCACTGTGCTACGTCCAACAGATCGCACTATTTTTTTTATACTTTTCTCTTTTATTCCCGTTTAAGTATCTGATTGGGCTGGTACAAAATTTAACTTGGGCCAAATCACCATACCGGTAGATCTGTCTCTGTGGGATAGAAGCGCAATTACAATAAGTGAGATGATAAGTGAGGGGGTTAAAGTCCCTGGCATCTGGCTGAGATCAAGACCTTACTCAGTTTAGAATATTTGTTGTGTGGTCCCCATAGATCTGCTATCTACTAAATCAAAACAAAGCTATTTAGTCAAACTATGATCATTACCAGGCCCGTAGCCAGCCTGGTGAAAGGGGTGGTTCTTTTTTCTCAAAAAGTGGACCTTTTTGCAGTTATACGCCTCAGTTTTTATTTAACAATGAGATAAAATTACTGCATTTTAGTGACATTTTAAGCAGTACTTTTTTTGCTGGATTAGCTAGTCCGATGTCATCATAACCACACTTTTTGATGTACTAAAAATATTTCCTAAAAATTTGCAATAAAGAAAAATTAAAACAAGACAAATTTTTAAAATACAAATTTGTTACATATATCATTAGGAAAAATAAGGACTCTGAGTTTTAAAGTAAAACAAAAACTGTAGCCTACTGTCATTTATTAGACAAAAAACAACTGGCCAGCACATTCAACTGTCCTCAGTCACAATTTGGCCATTTCAATAACAAAATAATAATTAAAACATAATAATAATACTAATAATAAAACAATAATAATGAATTTTTCAGAATTTTTTTAGCCTCTTTGGTAAAAAAAAAAAAAGTACATTTGACAATTCCTGGATATCAACAATAGCCAAAATATATTCACATTAATGTAATATGATCCGCTTCTGGTGCTTCACACCTTTTTATTGCTCATTTTTTTATTTCAGGAATAAGGTCCAAGATTTAGAATAAAAGTTACCTGTAATGTTTTCTGTTTAAAAACAATACAGAAGTGAAAGAAGACTTCTCTTACATCAGATTATAGTCCCACCGAAGCAACAGCTGACAGCGGATTCCGTTTGATTTTAAAGCCTTTTTCGATGGATTATTTTTACTATTTATGATGGCATAGCAGTCAAAATAGGACAAATGAGCTCATGTATGGGACAAACTCTGGACCTTTGTCAGTGAGGGGTGGGTCTTCCACTCCATGGGATTCGAATTACTGGCTATAGTTATTTAAAATTACACTTTATTACAATATATTAAATATAAATATATTATATTAATTATATAATAAATATATAATATCAAATTACATAAAATAATTGAAAGGACAAATTCTGGACCTTTTGGCCATGGGGGGTGGTTCGTTCGAACCACCCGAACCCCCCTGGCTACGGGCCTGATTACTATAGAATCAAGCAGACCAATTTACTTAAACTATTAGTAACTTTGAATAATCACCATATGATTTAAATAGTATTATAAGTTTGTAGATGAAGGCCTACCCACATTTAGATTGGTCTCAACAATACTTTGTTGTTCTAAATAGAAAACCCATTATTGGCGTTTTACAGTTTAAGTATACTTTATTAATCCCAATGTGTTAGTCGAAGCTCTAAGAACATCGTATAGCGTGCCACGCTGCTCCGTCTATCGTGTTTTAGTCCGTTACTAATCTGTACAGGGGCTTGTGGTGTTATGGACTTAACGTAATCTACTAGAGATAATAACATGAGATCTGTTTGAATAATTCAAAACATAATTTATGAGTCAGGTAAATGTGTATTAAGCCAATTCATTCAGTCAATTCATAAGCGATCAATACAAGACATCAAATTCTTAAAGAGAAATCTAAGATCAAAAGAAGCATACCTGACATTAAAATATGCATAGTGTGGAGCATGAGAGCTCCACACTATGGGCTAATCTGGTTACAGAATCGTCCCGAACACTTAGAAACATTCGCTTAAGTAGTCAAACTAAGGTGGGCTGTGTTTCGATTAACAAAATGCATTTGCATTTAGTGACATGTTCAATCTGAAAAGTTCTGCCAATAGGAAACAAATGGTAATTTGAATAAAGGCCACCTAGGTAAAGGCACACCCTCAGCAGTGGTTTAAAATATACCTGAAGTTATATATCTATTATTTTTATTATGTCTATTTCTGAGGGTATGAGACCATTGTACCAGTCGCACTGAGACATTTCAAATGATATCAAACATGATAAAGTCTCTTAGATTGATATAGAACCTTCATACTTTGAAATGACCATTCTGTGCGAGTATGTATGAAGAGAGGGTGAGTGAACAGAGGGTTGCGGGGATGCTTCAAATGTAAATGAAGGAAAGGAGAGGAGTTCCCACATTTCCACCTGGTGAGGTGTGGAGCTGATAGGCTCTGTTTCCAGCTTATGTTGGAATTGTCAAAGACATCAAGGTATTTGTATAATTTTACAACATTTTAAAGCTTTTAATTATAAAAAATATACATTTATAATTAATTATACAAATTTTTAATCACACTTGATGAAAACAGTCTGCAGAAACACTTTGATTGACATTCTCCTTTGTAAATGTCATCAGAGGGGGAAAGACCCACCCACCGGTGAAGATCTCTCTCTCATTGACTAGTCTTGTTTTTTAATCTGCCACTATTCTGACACTTTCAAAAAAGAGCACAATCTCATTTGAGTTTAAAGTGACGGTCACCAAATTCGGATCAGAGCCTAAAAGGGTTAGTTTCAAAGAGTTCTAGAACATTATTTGTGGTGTATTTTGAGCTGAAACTTCACAAACTCATCAGAGACTTATTTTACATTTGGAAAAATGTGCATAAAAGGTCCCCTTTAAATATAAATGGTGTTTCCATCTCTGAATAATTCATGGAAGTGAATTAAATGGTTTATTTCTGTATCAATGTACTAAATATTTTTTGTTTCATCTTAAATATTGATAATGTACAGATCGTCATTATAAAAATAAATGAGCCTCATAAGAACAAAACAGACAGAGAGATGACTGCAAGCATTTCATGAAGGCAACACCAAAAATCTCTAACATAATTAGGAATGTTACTGCACAGGTTTTGACTGTGATCATATGGCTGGGAATGTGGGTTTTCATCCCTTACTTACACTATTCATTTCACTATTCTTCAGTGCCAATAGTTTGCATTGTGGTGCCATAAAAAGGCACATAATCAGTATCACAGACCTTTACGTTGACTGACTTTGCGGGAAAGACTTGCCCAAAGTCCTGAGGTTTTTCAAGAAGCTGATTAAGATGCATATTTTTTGTCGATGTATTAAAATCACTTTATATTATGTCTATTTTTCTGTTTATTAAAAAAAACTTCCTATGTTGATCTGGCTCTTTCTTGGTCTGAATTCCTGTTGGTAAAAGTTCTTAATGAATGAAAATGTGGGCGACGCAGTGGCGCAGTAGGTAGTGCTGTCGCCTCACAGCAAGAAGGTTGGTGGTCGAGCCTCGGCTGGGTCAGTTGGCGTTTCTGTGTGGAGTTTGCATGTTCTCCCTGCGTTCGTGTGGGTTTACTCCGGGTGCTCCGGTTTCCCCCACAGTCCAAAGACATGCGGTACATGTGAATTGGGTAGGCTAAATTGTCCGTAGTGTATGAGTGTGTGTGGATGTTTCCCAGAGATGGGTTGCAGCCGGAAGGGCATCCGCACCAGTGGCTGCAAGGCGATACTGCATAATCTTTACCTACATTTCCTTTGCGATGCTTGATGGTGAAGTGGGATTCAAAGCTTTGGACCAGTCAAAATCTTCTCATTTCTGTCCACATAAAAGTGGGAAAAGATTATTTTTATAACTATAAAATTTGTGGTAAAAATGTCTTCTTTATATGGTTAATATAATTTATGTAGTAATCTAGGATATTTGTATTAAACACCTATTATTACTATCATCATCTAGCCGGCAGCTAGCTCTCTGCAACTCTCACATGGTTGCCCACTGAAGCTAAGCAGGGCTGTGTCTGGATGGGAGACCACATGGGAAAGCTAGGTTGCTGCCGGAAGTGGTGTTAGTGAGGCCGCCAGGGGGCGCCCAACCTGTGGTCAATTTGGGTCCTAATGCCCCAGTATAGTGAAGAGGACTCTATACTGCTTAGTGAGCGTTATCTCTTGGATGAGACGTTAAACCGAGGTCCCGACTCTGATGTCCTTCGAAAAGGAGTAGGGGATGCCCCGGCATCCTGGCCAAATCTGCCCACTGGCCTCTGTCCATCATGACCTCCTACCCATCCCCATATCATAATTGGATTAATCACTCTGGCTGCGTCCGAAACCGCCTACTACACAGTGGGTACTGCATTTAATTTAAACGTACTACTCAGCCATTAGAAAAGTATACAGTATGAATGTAAGAAGTATGAATGGAATGGAATTCAGACGTACTACATCCGCCATTTTGTCATGGTCACGTCACCTACCTGCGTCAGTTGCGTAGCTTCACTCCCATACATGAATTCTTATGCGGGGCATCATGGGATAGCACAGCATGCATGGGATGCGCACTTCAGAATCTCGCCAGAAGTAGTAAGTCATCCAGGTACTTCTCGCATACTGATTTTCGAATGTATGCATTCGGACGTACTACTCGGCTCGCATATTGATTTTAGCGTACTGTATAGTATGGAAGTTTGCGGTTTAGGACGCAGCCTGTGTCTCCTCTCCACCAATCAGCTGGTGTGGGGTGTGCGGTCTGGCGCAAAATGGCTGCCGTCACGTCATCCAGGTGGATGCTGCACACTGGTGATGGATGAGGAGATCCCCCCCACGCGCCCCCCCACCATGTGTAAAGCGCTTTGAGTGCCCAGAAAAGCGCTATATAATATATCTTAAAAAATAGCTATTAACTCTTTAAAACTAGTATCTATTCATCTTTATCCTATAGGCCTACACATTATTTACAGTAAATTAACAAACAAAATAAACATAGTGCAAGCTTTTGTGAAGAACTAATAACCTAAACACTTTAATTAGATTCAAGATTAATGCAGGGTGCGAGTTACAGGGAGCATTGACCCACCAATTAATGCTCGATTCCCCCTGAAGGATGTCAAAACAACATTTATGGGGTTGTTCGTGCTCTAAATAGTAAGAAATAGTTATTCATTTTCTTTTTGGCTTAGTCCCTTTATTAATCAGGGGTCGCCACAGCGGAATGAACCGCCAACTTATCCAGCATATGATTTACGCAGCAGATGCTATTCCAGCTGCAACCCATCACTTGGAAACACCCATACACACTTATTCACACACATACACTATGGACAATTTAGCCTACCCAATTCACCTGTACCGCATGTCTTTGGACTGTGGGGGAAACCGGAACACCCGGAGGAAACCCACGCGAACACGAAGAGAACACGCAAACTCCACACAGAAATGCCAACTGACCCAGCCAGGGCTCAAACCAGCGACCTTCTTGCTGTGAGGCGATTGTGCTACCCACTGCGCCACCAGAAATAGTTATCTGCATCTTAAATACTAATATTACTTATTAAATAATAGATGATATAAATATACATTAGTTCAGTGTTTCTCAACCACTTTCCTGGAGAACCACCAGCACTGCATGTTTTGGATGTCTCCTTTGTCTGTCACACCCATTACAGGTCTTTCAGTCTCTGCTAATGAGCTGATAATCTGAATCAGGTGTGCTTGGTTAAGGAGACAAGAAAATGTGCAGAACTGGTGGTCCTCCAGGAACGTGGTTGAGAAACACTGCATTAGACCAACCCTATAATACCATTGTGAATGCGATTAATCTAAGCCGATAGACATGGCAAGTTTACAAAACACTTTTCTTGTAAAATAGGTGCATAACCTAAAAGTAAAGTCAAATGAGATGCATGGTTTGTATAGTTTGTTTGACCAAATATCCCACAACACAGTGAAAAGTTAATGTTTTATGGTAATTAAATAAGATAGATGCCATTTAATTTCATTAACTGAAGGACGTATTACACAAAATAACATAACCGAAAAAGTTGACCCCCCTGTTCGTCGTCCTGCTTCCGAATATAACTGTGGATGAGTTAAAAGTCCTGCTTTCAGATATAACTGTGAATGAGTTAAAAGTCCTGCCTGCAAAAGTCCCCATCTCCACCTTATAGTTCTTTTAATAATTTTAAAGTAATCAGTTTACCTCAAAATACCCTGCTCTATAGCACATTCTTCTGCAATCATACACTACGGAATTAATAAAAGCAAGCTGGATTTTAGGTGAGTTGTGTAGCTTTGTAAACTAACTGAAAAATAATAAATATTATTTTTTATATATATATTCTTAATTCGATCTTATAATAATCCTTAAATAATAATTTCTATTTTATTTGACAGTTTGATTTTATTTTATAAATACAATTTTGCTGCGTTTGATTGAAGGATCCAGACGGGACGTCACATCCTGTGAATGCGGGCCAATGGCGGCACAGGAAGCGACCACAGAAAGACTTGTTCGTGTGTGATGAATAAATACGCCGTCATTCAAATCGCATCTCAGCACTATATATATTCTTTGGATGTGCATTTACCTGTTGCAGGGATAATCGCAGTCCCGTTCCGAGGATAATAAGGACTCGACGCAGACGCAGAAACAGCGGTTAAGCGTCGACATGTTTCGCGGTACTAGGCCGCACAGAGGTGGTTATCGCCATCCTCCGCCGTCTCGTGGTTTCGGGCCCCGTCCTGGACCGGGCCATCCCCCGGACCGAGACCCTTACCGTCGGCCGTCCCCGCGGAGGAGATACTCTCCGCCGGATCCAGCAGATGAATACAGAGGCGGACGACCGCAGAGAGGCTATGGGGTATGGAGTAAACAAAACACTGCGTTATAGCCTTAACGGTACTCATAACGCACCGTGTGTTTATACTCACAACACTTACAGTATTACTGAATTAACAGTGGCGCTACTACGTTTGTCGTGTTTATCTTTAAGTTAGTATGATGTAATTTTAGCGATTTTAATGTAAATACCGTCGTAGGTGAATATGGCCTCAAAGTAATATATTCATAACTTTGACAATTACCTACTTCATGCGTACTGATGAAAAGTGCATTGTTTATGCACAATTGTTTAGACACAATGCTATATTATTCTTTACAGTGCAGTATAAACATAATAATGTAATATTAATGGTATAACATAATAGTTATGTTCATAGTATTGAATTACCATCTGATGTCATTAGTGTACTCTGGAAAATCTGGTTATTTACACTTCATTTCAGTAGTTAGTCACAGCTTAACAGTGATTTAATAATTATGTCCACTAAAGGGCTTCAAAAATATGTATTTATTAGTATTATTATTACTAGGGCTGCACAATGTATCGTTTCTGCATCGATATCATAATGTGATCATTCACAATAGTCACATCGCAGGATATGCAATGTTTAGTTTGTATTATAATTCATCATTTGCATGTGTTTTTGTTGCCTGTAATTGTATAATGATTTTAAAAGCATTCAGGCATAAGAAATTGTATAATTTGTGAAATTAAGTACAATTCATTTTACTGAATTATTTTTATTCTGTTACTTTACTTGAATACTGTTAGGGTGTTTCCACACCTGCCTTATTTACTTCGCTTGAATTGCACTTGAGATCGTTTCCCCTCTTGATGCGGTTCGTTTGGGCTGGTGTGAATGTAGCAATCGCACTCAAGTGCACACCAAATGCAGACTAAAAAATCGAACCGTGGAGCACTTCATTTGTGGTGAGAACATGATCCGTACTAATACAGACCCAACTGCAAAAAGTACTGCGCCTTTTTGGACTAATATTTCCGGAAGATGACCATGTCGCACTCGCAATTAGGCATGGGATGATAACCATTTTCAAGGTATACCGTGGTTTGGAAAAGTCAAAATTTTAAAACCGCCAAAATATTCTGCTATAGACCATTTCAATGTGGTCATGTCATCGGGCCATGAACATTTCCTGTTTGTTGTCAAACCATTTCATAACTGTAACAAGAGACAATTCTATCATAACTTAATGTTAAAACCGTTGTTATAACATTATTAATTAAAATGTGGACCTTTTTGGACTCTCGGAAGCTATAGAAATTAGCTATAGAAATCTCCAGCAGAAAAGATATCCAAACATAGCATTTTAAATTGTAAAGAAATCTCTTTTGTAACAAATGAAGACAGCGGAAGTCAATGGTTCATTTTCGTTATTCAGCCTGACATGTTTACTGCTCCAAAATATTTTAAATGTTTCTCAAAATCAAATGTATTGTGTCCAAAGGGGAAAAAAGGTTTTGTTTTTTACCCAGACATTTAAAAAGAGCAGTACTCACAATATCGTGAAACCATGATATTTGTATCCAAGGTTATCATACAGTCAGAATCTTATACCAGCCCATGCCTAGTCGCTATGATAGTTTGTCAAAACTGATGTATATAAACTATATAGTATACTATGACCAGGGATATAATCGGCCAGCGCAGTCCTCCCTCCATAGTAAAAAGTGACATTTTGTGTCTGCCGGTTTGTTTACTTGCAGGAGTTCTATTGGCATTTTCCCGCAGGTTAATAGGGTATATGCGGAAGTATGCTAAAGGACTTTTAATTTGACAGTAACCTGAGTTAAGCGTTTCCGGTGAACTGTATACCATTGCAAAATCAGCACGTTTAAGGTCTGTTTTCTTTAAAAATCTCCATTGGCTGAGTAATATCCGTTATAAAGTGGGTCTCAGATTGTACAAGAAGCGCTGCATTAAATTACATTTTTCCCCACCATGTCTTCAAAATATGAACATTTACTTTACCCAAGTATATTCAGTGGAGCTTGTGCACTAGCCTGCCGATCCTGATGGGCGTGTGCGAGTAAACGGCTTTTCGTCTCGTTTTACGCTTGAGCAACTAAATGAATGCCAGAGTCTATTTAACTGATTATATTTTAATTACATTACAACATCAATACTGTAAAAGGAACCGTATAAAATGGAAGAAATCACATTAACCGTTCACCGGAAGTTTATCAGTATGAGAAGAAACACTAGCTCATTATATACCCCATTCTAACCAATAGCAAAGCAGTTTAGGAAATACATTCAATAACATCTGGCCAATGAGTGATGTGGATTTTGTCACATGACTGCATTTTGGATCTTTTCAACTGGTTCGGACAAAAGCAATCAGTGTGGTGTGAAAAGGACCCAAAAACGGCAGAAAAATTCTACAATGTATCGTTTGTTGCCCTTGATCCGGACCAAATGAACCGAACCACAGATGTGAAAGCACCCTTAGACTCGGGAAACGATAAAACACTTTATTTCAATTGTATCTGTTTCTTGATTGTATTTATAGATTGTTATGCATGATAATACTCACAACACATGCAAATAGAGAAGTGCACAGCAAATAGCACAGACCACAATGACAACATGTTGGGGACCCCAAAAGGTTTATAGATTGCTTATTGGTTTTTATTGAGATGCAAATAGTTAACATTTATTTATCAATCTCTGACTAAACATATGCATGAACATACAACACATACAAATACAGAAATGCACTGCAAATAGCACTGACCACAACGAAAACGTGTTGAGGAACCCCAAAAAGATTATAGATTGTTTATTAGATTTTATGGAGATGCCATCCCACTGCAGAATCATCCCAATAGATCTAACATTCTAAAATTTCTTTCCAACTAGAGATATTGAGTCATCTGGTCAAATTGTATTTGTATCGTTATATATATCGCTAATAATAAAATATCGCAATGTTCGATTATTTCCAATATTGTCCAGCTCTAATTATTACTATTATTTGTTTTTTTCCATACAGAGGTACAGCCCATCACCTCCTCGTGGTGGTCTCCCTGTTGATCACAGTCTGGTCATAACTGTGGGCAATGAGTTGAACAGTCCCTCAAGCTTTAAAGGAACAGAGGCTCCCTATG
Source organism: Danio kyathit (assembly GCA_903798195.1). NCBI lineage: Eukaryota > Metazoa > Chordata > Actinopteri > Cypriniformes > Danionidae > Danio > Danio kyathit. The sequence continues at coordinate 5,415,842 of LR812531.1, read as the reverse complement.
TCCGGTAAGATGTTCAACTTGTGTGATTGAACAATACATTGACTCCTAAAGGGACAGTTTGACTAAAACTAAAAATTCTGCCATGTTAATTTACTTTCAACTACACTGTAAAACTCAAAAAGTTAAGGTAACTCAAACCGTTTGAGGAAACCAATTGCAACAAACCATTTAAGTTCAAAAACTAATCCTAATGAGTACTGTGAACTTAATCCATTTGAGTAAATGAAGCAATTTGAGCACAGTAAACCCCAATAAATGAAGAGAACTCAAACCAACTGAGTACTGTAAAACCCAATAAGTTAAGGCAACTCAAACCGTTTGAGGAAACTGATTGCAGCAAACCATTTGAGTTAAACTAATCTATATGAGTACTGTGAACCTACTCAATTTAAGTTGAAGTAATGAGGTATTTAATTAACTCATTACCTTCAACACTGAGTTCATAACTCTTTTCAAATGAGTAGAATTAACTTTCAGTCAATTTTGAGTTAACTACACTAATTTTATTGGATAAAGTTGACTGTTGGGTTTTGCTGTGAGTTTGCAAATGCCAATATACAAGCCCAAGCCGCGTGCCTGCATTGGAAATAACGAACTTGCACACGGAAAAGTCGCAATATGTGAAAGGCAGCTAGTCATTTGTAATCTCCAGCAGTTGATCTTTTTCTTGCGTAGACATGCTGGTTTCACTTGATTTGTTGACAAATGGGTTGTGAATGCATTCTTTGGCAGTTCATGGGTTCTTCACCGGGTCTTTTCCACTTGACAAAGAAACTTTCCAAAGACGTCTGTTTCTTAAGCCGCCTTTCCACTGCATACAACAAGCGACAGACCCTAAGTCATTCATTTCCTATGTAGAGTAGTCCGGGAGCTGCGTGGAGTTCCGATCATCTTCGTATACGGAGCTGCGGATACGATGAAATATTTGAACTCCTACGACTAGAGCGTATGCCACTGGCCGACACGGGATGTGATGTATTCCAGTGTTGTCGAGCAGGTCTGTGCGCACGAGATGAGAAATAGGAGTTTTTTTTCATTGTTTTTTTTTAATCAGAATAGTCTATATTAAAAAAAAAAAAACATTTCTATTCATAAATTTTTTGAGGTCTATGAGTTTCTAGTATTCATTTATTCAACCATGGTGAACGCACAGAGAATAAAGGCTCTTTTTGCACTTTATTTCGGACACCACGAGAATCAGCTTCTCTCCCATCGTGCACGACAACACTGAAAATTCTGTGCGATTGCCTCAAGGGGGCGTATTCCGACAGTGGTGTCCGAATGTCCTGTACAGTGGAAAAGCGGCTTTACTAATTTTGCTGCTTGTGGGTTAAATTTTGCCGCACAAGTGACGAGTAACCAGGAGAATACCGTAATTTTTTCAAAATAAAAGGTCGTTCATACTATAGATAATAAATAAGTAAATAATAATATGTATAAATAAGTAATGATTTCTTGCGAGGACTGGGGGTTGGGGACCACTTTAGTACACTACATGTTTAAATTGCTTTTATTCACCACAAACAAAAAATGAATGAGACTGTGTTTAAAAAAAAAAACTCTTAATTTCCCCGCAAGCAGATCATACAGGTGTGGATATTCTCTGCTGTTCTCGTGTCTGACCAATGCGAAATATGAGATACGAATCAATTGCACGTAAAAATAGGTGAACACACAACAATTCTGTAATCATGTTTCAAACTGTAAAAACAAATTCTGTTCTTCAATTTCGTTCGAAGTATACTGGGGCCTTTGAGGGATGAGGTTTTTACATTATTTAATACCACAGCGCTTGAAGCTTTTACGTGTTATGGAAAATTTGTCCAAAAAGTCCCTTCATATGACATCGAGTCTGTTTACATGGACTCCAATACTCAGATTTTAATACAATGAAGACAACAAGGGTGTGAACCTACACTGGTCTCGGTTCGGTTTGGTTACGATTATCATGCCATCGATTTGGTTCAATTCGATATCACAGTGCATTGACGATGCTTTCCATACATAATTAGATTTTTTCTTTACAACACAAGAAAAAAAATTGTATTAAAATCTATAAATATGTTTATATTTATATATTACTTGTAAAACAATTTTGTCCTTAAATACAAGCAGTCAGATATATAAACTGTACCTTTAATTTTACCTGCTCAAAAAAAAACACTCTTTGTGAATGAAAACTCCAATACATGCACAGAAGACAGCACGAGCATTCATAACAAATAAACTAATGTAAATATTATCCTGCTTGCTTTTTGAGCGCTGGCAAGTTCTTACACCCCTATGATTGGTCATTGTCTTCACCCGCTCAAAAGAAAGGGCTGCGCTTGGCTATAGAAACGAAAGCGCTGTTCACCCATGAGTGACGCAGGAAAAACAGCCGCGGTTACAGTCTATATGCGCATAATGTGCAGTTATCAGGTAATCCGTAATAGAATAAATACAATAAACTCGCACCACAGACACGCTTGTGTCTGGATCCACAAGTATCGCCTGAACAGCCGAGAGGAGAGGAAACTTTACCTCACGAACATGCCAACGGGTCAAATGCCCTAGGTGTGTGTGTGTGTGTGTGAGAGAGAAAGGGAGAGTTTTACAGCATTTCTCCCTAGTAGTGAAATAGTGACCTGTGCTTTACCATTCCTCAGTGTCAGTGAAAGATCTGCTTTTTAAGTAGTAGGAGTGTTTTATTTACTCACCCTCGCCTTCTTCGCCATATATTCTACCACGTCATCGCGCATAGGGGATAAATGACGTCAATGCGTAATAACCGGTTATGATCTATTACTGAACCGATATCGAATTGTCCCCATCTGCATCGCGGTGCACCGAAGAAACGATTAATTTTGACACTCCTAGAAGACAATACTCTGATTAAAAGCTGATTTATACTTCTGCGTCGAGTGATCAGCGTGACTCACGGTGCCTGCCTTGCTTGTAGTCGTGCATTTATACTTCTGTGTGCGATTTGTGTTGCTCTGCAATAACACTACTGAAACGCTAGCTGGCAGTAGGTTTTTATGTCCATCTGTGTTTCTTAACGGGTGTTTTGTTTTTTCTGAACACTACCTTAATGTACAAGTAGCTAAAACTCACTCCTTAAGAGGCGGAAACTGGTGGACGTGCCACAACTTTAATCATAAGATAAACGCAAAACAAATGTCTCCATCTGGAGCTCCTTTATGTGACTCAACTGACTCGACACTTGTAAACACTTTTCACCGGGCTTGTGTCTCAGCACTGCCCACACTCGTCACCGGTACCAAGCCGACCAATCACAAAGCTTGCGCTACGCGTTGTTGAACTTGTTGCAAAATTAAAAATCGAAACAGCCAAAATCACATGTGCTGCCCTGACAAATAAACTGTTGTGTAAAACGCCAGAGGAAACTAGCGTCGAATGGTGACGTAACTAATCGTTATCATGTATGATAACATGTAAAACGGGAACATAAACCAGTTAAAAAGCAACTCATGTAAACACTTTAATCATATTATTGTCTTATTCAAATTAAGGCAAATAATTAGATTACTAATGTCCAAGTAAATGTCATTGTTTGCTCTCTTTCTTGGCTCTTTTTTGATGTAGTGATTTCTGTTGACAGGGATTATGCTGCAGGAGACTCCCAGTATAAAAAGCCCTATTACTCTCCACGGAGGTCGAGCTATGATGAACAGGGTGATAAGGGTTCAAAGAGGCGCAGTGTTAGCCGTGGCCGGAGCAGAGGACGGAGTCGCAGTCCCGGCTATGGACGCAGCAAAAGCCGACCACGCAGCCGAAGCAGGAGTCGGAGCTACAGTCGTGGAAGAAGTCGTGGCAGGAGTCCCGAACGTGCGAAAAGCCGAGGCCGAAGCAAGAGCAGACCCCGCGGGAGGAGCTACAGCAGAAGTCGAAGCAGAAGTCGCAGTCGGGATAAAAGTAGGGCCAGGAGCAGGGCGAGGAGCAAGAGTCGGCCACGCAGCCGCAGCAGAGAAAGGAGCCGTAGCCGAGGGAGAAGCAGAGGAAGAAGCCGTGCTCGGAGCAGTAGCAGTAGCAGCAGTGGGTCCAGCAGGAGTCGCCACAGCAGTGTCAGCCGGAGAAGCAAATCGGGTAAATTTCAGAGTGAGCAGGAGGATTTCAGTGAGCTGGAGAAAGCTCGACGACGTAAGGAGATTCAGGATATGCTCGTAAAGCCTGCAAAGTCCATTTTGAAGAAAAGAGTGGATTCCTCCGAGACCGATTCTCCAATGCTAATGCAGGTAACCTCCTCTCAACATGTCTTGAATATAAAGCTGTTAGGGTATAGAAGATGTTATGGACCCATTTCCCGTTTTTCAGTGGTGGAAGTCGTCATAGATGGGTAAACTTAGAGCGCAGTGAATATTTGCTAAAAATAATCAAAGAAAATCTTCACGATGGTGTTATCAAGACTTTCAGAAAAAAGGAAAAAAATGTGAGACTGATAACGGCAGCCAGGAGAGAACAGCGTAATTTGTGACTAAAGCCCATGACCTGCACATATTAAGTTTTTGTCTCATATTTAAAGGGCCACGAAACCCACCTGTCTCACCCAAAGTGGGTGTGTCCAGCTCTGTTTAGGTGGGAGTGTCGGGAGAGGGAAAGAGGGAAGGTTTTGCATTAAAATAGCAGTTTCCGTTTGGCACGCGCTGATTTTCACAGAGGCGAAACAAACACAGAGACGCAGGGGAGAAAGACTGACTGCGTTTACATGGACATCAGTAATCTAATTACTTGCCAAATTATTATTTTTTCGACTTTAACGGCAGTTTGGTACTTTCACTTTCATTCATAATTAAAATTAAATTGTAAGCTCTTCTCTCTTTGTGTCATGTCCTTTGGAACCCCAAATAGAGAAACAGAAGAAGCTCTGTGGAAATAGCAGCGTTTAGATGCCATTTTAGCTTTCTCTGCTATAACATTACAGCGCCTCTGACCACACCCCATCGCTGCGCAGGGTGTGTGCATGTGGTGAATGCACATGCCCGGAAGCCCTTGTGATCTCACTAGCCCGGATGTATTTTTTTGTAGTCCCCAAAATTTGTTCGCTGTAGGCTTTGCCAAGCTAACTCTGTAAAAGCCAATGTCTCCCTTTGCATTGAACTTTGAGTGTATCTCATTCAGAGATGTTATGTTCACACAGCTACATTACACATCAACTAAAGTTTAAAATATGATATTGTAGTAGACCACCCCTTTAAAATGTTTTACTAAAAAGCATTTTACTGCCTATTTGTCAACTACCAACTTAACTATTTGAGTTTGAATCATGCTTGGGTCATGGAGGAATTTATTCTTAAATATTATTTGTTTATTTTAAACCTTATTACACTTAATTTATATAATTGAAAATATTCAACAAACGGCCCCTAGGCACAGTATGGAACAATGCAAACATAGCCTAGTGTGAGTACATCCTTAGTTAGTATTATTCTTTAAAAGTTTTAATTATGATGCAAGTGTCTCTAAAACATGTCAAACTTGCATTTTTCAGAATAGCGATTCCCCTCGAGGAAATTCAGATGGTAGTCTTTCCCACGAGGCTGAACAGCTTCTCTGTGCTCTTTCCAAAACCATGGATCCAAGCGTATTGTCTTCCATGCTGGGCAAAGGCTCTGATGGGAATGTTTTGGAAGAGCTGATTAGCAAGATCCAGCCATCCAGAGAGGATCTAGGTGATTTGTTCCTCGCTCACGAGAAGGGAAGGCAGACCTCAGACCTCACAGAGTTTCTTGGAATGATAGCCGAGGTAGCCCAACAACACAATTCAAAAAAGAGTCTTACGGAAATTGAAGATGAGGAGAAGTTTCTCTATGGAGATGAATTGGAGGCGGATGAGGTGAAACCGGCTAAGGAGATTGCAACCGATTCCGGCTATCCAGATACAAGAGAGCATGACACTACACCTTACAGTTTTAGCCGTACTGTAGAAAATGTGCCAAGTCGTTCCTCTGCCACACCTGAGGTGCATGCTGAGGAAGAACCTCATGATTTTCTACCTGGAGTCGGGCCACAAGATGTCAAGGTGAGGAAGGAGGTTGAGGAATATGAGAAGATACAAGATTTGCTGAAAACAATTGGCCTGGATCTCGGTGTGGCTGAAATAAGCAAGATGGCAGCAAGGACGCAAGAACGCCTCCACGGCAGCATCCCTGCAAAAAAGACACCTGTTCGTCGGCAGTCAGATAGAAAGCACCGGAGTCGAAGCAGAAGCTCCAGCAGCAGTAGTGGAAGCGGCAGCAGAAGCTCCAGTCGCAGTCAGAGCGAAAGCCGGAGCAGAAGTAGAAGCCGAAGCCGAAGTGGCAGCTTAAATCACACTTCAAGTCACAGCAAGAAGAAGCCTGTTTCTCCTGAAAAAGCTTCTCCACATGTACATAGCCAGAGCAAGAAAGACACTCCGCCTGCTATCCCAGAAAGCAACTGGCCAACAACACCCACTGTGGCTCCTGCACAGAGTTATCCTTCCCGACCTGGCGTTTTGCCACATCCCCCTTACCCAGGACCTCCCCCACGTGGAGTAATGCCTCCAGACTACCGTACGCATGGCTACGGCGCATATGGTAATTACATTCCCTACATGCCCCCGGGATGGCCAATGTACCCACCTACAGCTATGCCAGTACCTCCTCCAAGTCAAATGGATCCCTACAGCCTCCCTAACATGGAGCGACCTTTTCTTAAAACGATCAAAACATCGACAAGTGAGAGTAAAGCTGACAATAAAAAAGGTTAGCGATCTTCAGAGTTGATTATTCAATTCAGGAGTAGTTGAATTGTGTGTGTTATTGGAGAATTTTGAAGAATCTTCGCATGGGGGTATTTAGTACAACAAAATATTATTGAGATTATTCTTGATGTACGAGCGGGCACCGCCATTGGAATCTTTTTGGCTCAACACTCCCAGTCTCATTCACTTCCACTGGTTTTTAGACATTAAAAGCAGCTTGTTATGCTGCAAACTGACCTTTCTTATTATATTACTTACTCACTCCCAGGGCCATTTATATCGAAGTTGATATTTAGCCGCACCATGTTGGCTCAACCACGCTCAACCCCCAACCTGGAGGACCAGGACATACACAAAATCACTACAAACAAATTAGCTTACCACATTCACCTATAGCACATGTCTTGTGGGGGAAACCGGAGCACCCAGAGGAAACCAACACGGGGAGAACATGCACACAGAAATGCCAACTGACCCAGCCAAGACTCGAACCAGTAATCTTCTTGCTATGAGGCGACAGCGCTACCCACTGAGCCATCGTGCTGTTTTTCTTATTATATTAGTCTGCTTTTTATGTATTGTATTGAACACAGTTGTTTGTAGAGCAAGTAGTTTATTGTGTCTAGTCATTTCTCCCATTGGCAAACTGAATCAGAAGTACTGAATCACAAATCTAAGCGCACTTCTGCATTGTAGAATAAAGTCAATAGGCAGACCTTAAAGGGCACCTATTTTACCCCATTTACAAGATGTAAGACAAGCCTTTGGTGTCTCCAGATTGTGTCGTTAAAGTTCCAGCTCAAAATACTCATTAGATAATTTATTATAGCCTCAAGAATTTGCCCATTTTGCTGTTTGAATACAAAGTAGCTGTTTTTGTAGCCTGTGGCTTTAAATCCGAATGAGCTGCTTCTCCCGCCCAATTTAAAGCCGTGATTCATTAGCGGATCGCTCGTATGTCAGCTTATCGGCAAACTAGCTGATCGACATGACTTTAAAACGCTCCAGTGTCCCTGTATCTGTGGTTACACTCAGTAAACAGTGGTGAGTTCGGTGAACTGATGACCTTCACGGCCAATCAGTGATTTCTGTTGAGCACGTGAACACAATTGCAAATCAGCGCTGTTTAAGAACGTGCTCAACAGCGCTCAAATGTTAACGGGAAATGGATGTTTTTAAAATTTCAGTATCGATTGGTACCGAAATCCAGTATTATGCAACCCTAGTAACCTTTTTTTAACACCAATATATAGATGCATTGAAATTTATTCATTCATTTTTCTTCGGCTTAGTCCCTTATTTATCAGGGATCGCCACAGCGAAATGAACCACCAACTATTTCAGCATATGTTTTATGCAGTGGATGCCCTTCCAGCCGCAACCTAGTACTGGCAAACACCCTTACACACTCATTCACGCACACCCGTACACTACAGCCAATTTAGTTTATTCAATTCACCTATAGTGCATGTGTTTGGACTGTGGGGGAACCGGAGCACCTGGAGGAAACCCACACCAACACGGGGAGACCATGCAAACTCCACACAGAAATGCCAAATGGCCCAGCCGGGACTCGAACCAGCAACCTTCTTGCTGTGAGGTGACAGTGCTAACTTCTGAGCCACTGTGCCCCCTTAGCAAAGATTTTTCAAAATCAATTTGTTTCATAGTTAGCAATGGTTCACAACTAGAAGAAGTTTGGGTGATTTAGACGTTGCACGTCACTGTTAACCAACATGATTAATGATCATTTTAGCACCTTCTAAATTGGATGCTGTGGCCTCTAAAGCGATCACCAGTGACCACTTTCAGAGGAAAGAGATGGAAGACAAAAATACAGCCAGCCAAAAACAAAAGGTAATTTCAGGAAATATTTTTTGAATGTGAAAACAATTTATAATTGTTATTTCGTCTACAGATCTGACATTTTATGCAAAGAAATGGATATCAAGTACTTTGTATGTCATAATGTCTACATCATTCTTCAAGACTCCTATTCCTGTGTTTTTGTTTGGTCCAAAAAAATTCTGTCTTAGGTCACAGAAGAGCTTGAAAAGCTAAGAAAGGAAAGAGATGTTCGACAAAAGAGGAAAGAAAATCTGTTGAAGGATGTGGAGACATTGAGAAAACAACAAGGTATGTTTCCTGTAGTGTAATATAAATGTTGTTAATGTAGGGCTGCATGATATTGGAAAAATCTAACATTGTGATATTTTGTTATTCTACAATTTATATATATTGCGATATGAAAACAATTTCACTGGATGATATGATGATGTCTATTTGGAAAGGATTTGTAATTTTAGATTGATTGGGATGATTCTGTATAGGAGTGTATCTGAATAATAGCCTGATTCCACTGAGTGGTACAGTTTGATATGGGACGCTTTTACGCCGTTTTTGCTGTCAAAAGGTACCAAAAAGCGAAGGGTGCCAAAAGGCGGACCTAGACGCACAGCTGGACACTATTGGTTTACAGAGATTCGTCACTAGCTCGTGCACACTCCAAGGGAATAAAAACAAGGGAAGCACCATTTTTAAATACACAGTCAAGACGTTGCACCGTAATAATATAAACATATTATAGCGAGCCATGGTCGACCCGAGCTCAAACAAACCTTGTTGTCTTGATGAATGAACAGCCACAAAAGCCAATAAGAAGAGCTGAATTTGCCGTGTCTTGTTGTTGTTTACGAGGCTGTCTAAAATCACGAGAGGTTTCACTTTTCTCTAGAGAGCTCTGTTTGCAGTCACCACACGTCTGCGTTTTTGAAATGACAAACTTGAGCTGATAATAACGTTTGCGTGGTTATTGAAGTGCTTCTGACATCCTTAAAGAAACGGACAAACACAAGAGTAAAGCGTGAAAAAACAAAGAAGAAGCCCGACAAAACAAAGGAGCAAATGATTCTTTCAGCAACCTAAAACCTGAACAAACTATCATGTTTAACTATTATCATCGCCTTTCATACTACTATGAACTTGGAATGACGGAATTACTTTTTAGCAAGATGTTAAAGTTGCATTTGCTGGCGAAGAATGAAAATAGAGGTTTGTTCTTGCTGTATATGTTTCGTGTCGTTTATAAACCCAAATAAGGCCTAAATGTATGTTTTGTCTACTTTTGTTTTGTAATTGGTAACATTTCAGAGATTGTGAGGCTCTGTATGTTTTCATGTCTTTTTTTTATTTTATTTTATATAATCGCAGACGTTGCAGTAGGCTATTTCACATAATTGATTTGCAGCTATAATCAAATCATGTTCATAGAAAAGTTAGTTATTAACATTTATGCACAAGTAGGCCTATTTATGTGTATAAAGCATCTGTTTTGTATATGATATGTAAACGACCCCATATAGCTTTACTTTGACATTTCCTCGAGTGAGAATGACGTCGACTACAACTTTGTCGTACACCACGCCCACCAAAAGGGTGCCATTTGGCAGTGGAGAGACAAGCCTGATGAAGGTGACCCATATTGTACCGTACCAAACTGAACCATACCACTCAGTGGAAACATAAAATGTTATAAACAGTCTACAAGCATAGATAAATAAAATAAAGAAAAAGATCCAATTGAAATGAACAGTGTTTTATCAGTATTCAAGTACAGTAATTGACTAATCAAAATAATTAAAATTAATCTTTATTAAAGTTACAAATGGTACAGTTTCTTATGCTTGAATGCTTTTAAAATCATAAAACAGTCACAGGCCTCAAAACCATGCAAATGACAAATTAATACCCAGACTCAACATTACATATCCTGTGATGTGACGCTTGCGAATAGGAGTGTAACGGATCACGGTTAATTCGTGATTCGTACGAATCACAACCCACAGTTCAGAACACACGTGACCCGCGGATTAATAAATTTTTTTTACTGGTAGATTAATCTTTAATTAATTTATAACGATCGCCTCTCGCATTATTCAAATCACCTGTATGAAAGCATTTAGGCTTTTCTGTAAAATAAAAATGATGACAGAAGAAGTTGTGGTAGGTTATTCAGGATGTGGTGGGTTTCTTAGGTTATTAAAGGTGTTTTCTGTCACTACTTGTTTAGCCTGCGTTAATGCATTCAGTGTACGCTGCATGATTAATCATTAAAAGATGAGGATCTCAACAATGCAACAAATTATCAATGATAGTGATTTGCATGTTTATTAATCCTTCCAATCGCTGCATTCAAATGTTTGAAACATGCAAAAATCAAGGAAGAAATTCAGTTTTTAGTTTTTTTGAGTTAATTATGAAGTTAGTCAAATAACACAGAAGTACTTTGATAACAGTTTATAATTTAGATAAAATCACTGATGTTTATGGTAAAGATTAAAATCACAATCATATGTATTTAACTTGACGCTCAAAAATGGAAGTTGTAGACCGCAATTACATTATTTAGCCAATAGGTGGCGACAACCAGAGATCATAAATATGCCACTGAATAATTCTTCAAAAATGATCCATCTTGCAATGGAACATGAAGTTTTATGAGTGAATAACTGAATCATTTATTGAAAATGAGACTATAATTTGTACAACCCATATTTATTTTAAATGTTATTTTTCATTTAGCGTTATCAGCAACAGTAGTAGTAACAGTGAATTTTTCAACAGTCATCTTATTTTTATTCAGCGGATAATTTCTTCATTTTATTTTTAATAAAATTACAGGTTTAAAGTTCTGTATTTTAAAACCAAAAGTGTCTTGCAGTGCTGTTTTTGTCAAATTTATTTTGTAAAAAAAAAAAAAAGACATTTGTCTCCTCCCCTTTTTGGCTGCTTCGAAAAAATGGTTCGATCCGTGACTGAAAAACCATTATGTGATCTGAACCGTGAGATTTGTGATCCGTTACACCACTAATTGCGAATGATCACACTACCATATCGATGCTAAAATGATATATAGTGCAGCTCTAGTTTAAGGGTATGCTGTATTATACAGGGTTTGCTTTTTTCCTTCAGGGGAGCTTCTTCGTAAGAAACGAAGGGAGAAGGATGGACACAAGGACCCTCTGCTGGTAGAGCTCGGTCGTCTCCAAGAGGATGCAATGGCGCAAATCTCTAAATTGCGTACTGAACAGAAAGAGGCAGATCAAAAACACGAAGAGCTGGTTAAAGTGGCCCTTATTCTCGGTATAGACAAAGAGTCGAAGATCTCTGTGGCGCATGGTCAGCAGCAGAGTAAAGATTCAGCCAGAAGCCCAGAGAAGTCAGTGGCCAAAACCCACACCTCGTACAATAAGGTAGAGTTGCTCATTCTGTTACAGGAACACAGGTATTTACATATGGTCATAGGCTATAGGGCTGGGAAAATAAATCGATGCATTGCGAATTAAGAAATGATTCTGCATCGATTCTGAAATTCTCAAAGCATTGCAATGTTTCCTTCTATCAAACCATCTGCTTTTATAAACTAGCCTAAAGCGCCGTCTGCTGTTAAAAACTAGTGTAGAGCGCCGTCTGCTGTTAAACACCAGCCTAGAGCGCCATCTGCTTTTATAAACGAGCCTAGAGCGCCGTCTGCTTTTAAAAACAGGGTAGAGCACCGTCTGCTGTTAAAAACTAGTGTAGAGTGCCGTCTGCTGTTAAACACTAGCCTAGAGCACCGATTGCTGTAAAAAACTAGCCTAGAGCGCCGTCTGCTGTTTAAAAACTAGTGTAGAGCGCCGTCTGCTGTTAAACACTAGCCTAGAGCACCGATTGCTGTAAAAAACTAGCCTAGAGCGCCGTCTGCTGTTAAAAACTAGCCTAGAGCGCCGTCTGCTGTTAAACACTAGCCTAGAGCTTCGTCTTTTGTTAAACACTAGCCTAGAGCGCCGTCTGCTGTTAAACCTAGCCTAGAGCGCCGTCTGCTGTTAAGCACTAGCCTAGAGCACCGTCTGCTGTTAAAAACTAGCCTAGAGCGCTGTCTGTGGTTAAACACTAGCCTAGAGCGCCGTCTGCTGTTAAACCTAGCCTAGAGCGCCGTCTGCTGTTAAAAAGTAGCCTAGAGCACCGTCTACTGTTAAAAACTAGCCTAGAGCACCGTCTACTGTTAAAAACTAGCCTAGAGCATCATCTGCTGTTAGAAACTAGCCTAGAGCACCATCTGCTGTTAGAAACTAGCCTAGAGCGCCGTCTGCTGTTTAAAAACTAGTGTAGAGCGCCGTCTGCTAAGCACTAGCCTAGAGCGCCGTCTGCTGTTAAACCTAGCCTAGAGCGCCGTCTGCTGTTAAAAACTAGCCTAGAGCGCCGTCTGCTGTTAAAAACTAGCCTAGAGCGCCGTCTGCTGTTAAACACTAGCCTAGAGCTTCGTCTTTTGTTAAACACTAGCCTAGAGCGCCGTCTGCTGTTAAACCTAGCCTAGAGCGCCGTCTGCTGTTAAGCACTAGCCTAGAGCACCGTCTGCTGTTAAAAACTAGCCTAGAGCGCCGTCTGTGGTTAAACACTAGCCTAGAGCGCCGTCTGCTGTTAAAAAGCAGCCTAGAGCACCGTCTGCTGTTAAAAGTAGCCTAGAGCGCCGTCTGCTGTTAAAAAGTAGCCTAGAGCACCGTCTACTGTTAAAAACTAGCCTAGAGCATCATCTGCTGTTAGAAACTAGCCTAGAGCACCATCTGCTGTTAGAAACTAGCCTAGAGCGCCGTCTGCTGTTAAAAACTATCCTAGAACGCCACCTACTGTTAAAAACTAGCCTGGAACGCCTTTAGCTGTTAAAAACTAGCCTAGAGCGCCATCTGCTGTTAAACACTATCCTAGAGCGTCGTCTGCTGTTAGAAACTAGCCTAGAGCACCGTCTGCTGTTAAAAACTATCCTAGAATGCTACCTACTATTAAAAACTAGCCTGGAACGCCTAGTCTAAACTAGTCTAGAGCACCGTCTGCTTTTAAAAACTAGCCTAGAGCGTCGTCTGCTGTTAGAAATTAGCCTAGAGCGCCGTCTGCTTTTAAAATCTAGCCTAGAGCGCGTCTGCTGTTATAAACTAAGCTCAGAATCGATTCCAGAGAGAATCACAATGCATTTTTAAAATCAAAGAAGCGATCTATGAATCACAATACATCGATTTATTGTCCCAGCGCTAATAGTTATGTATTAAACTGTAACTTATAATATTAATATACCTAATAATATATTTCAAGCGTAGTTTATTTTTGCTATTGATTCCAATTAAGTATTTATTTTAAATCATTTGTGATTTAATTCTAAGTCTATTAAGAAAAACACACGGCATATTTCCAAAATTTAAACCATAATGTTCAGTCACATTCGTATCAGTGCACGGTTCAGAGCTTTGTGATTCATCTTGTGTGGGCATCCCGATGGCAAGATTCTGAAACATGATTGGTTGATATTTTTACAAATTATTTTTAGTACAGTTTTTCTCAATTCAATTGTACCTTCTTTTGTTATGATCAGATGCACAAGACCTGTGCATGCCCATGCTGAGTGCTAGATTAAAGCTAATTAATGTCACATTATGACTTAAGATGATCATGTAGTTCAGATTAATGTATTTAATTGTGTGTTTGTGTGTATGTATGTGTATATTAGGATTTTTATTTTATTTGTATGTTTTTAAGATTTGATTTCTACACTTAGTGTTAACCTGGTGATGCACTTTTTAAAACCAACAGTTTTAGTCCAGGATGACTTATCGTATAATAGCTTACATGGAGCATGTCTGTGATGCTGATGTAATCTTTACTCTTTACTATTATGTTAGTGTCTGGTGAAAACATAACCTTTTTAAATGATGTATTTTTTATGATTAATGTTATTTTTGATAGTGTTTAGGGTAGACAGATTTTTTTTTTTTACACCTTCTGAAAAATCAGACTTGGATAAGCTATAACTATTTGGTGTTTTGACGCATCTGGAAGATTCTAATTCTCATACTGGTTATAATCATCTGTGATGTATGAACACCTAACGCTATTTTAAGGTTGTTGTTTTTAGCATAGGCTTCCTTAATTATTGATAATTATTATTAGACAATTATTTTGTTCTTAATTTCCACCTAAGTGGCTATATACTACAATGCTAAATTGATATTAGTGCTGTCACAAGATTATTCACATCCAGAATAAAAGCTTGTATTTAATTTTACATATATATATACATTTTTGATGTGTGTTTGTCTGTGTACTGTGCTAAGTTTGTTTTTGTATTTTTTTAAATGCATAAGTACACCCATTACAATACAAAGTTTTATTTTGAATGTGATTGTGATTAATCATTTGACAGCACTAACTACTATTGATTGCAATACTCATGTTAAATATTTTCAATCTTGGATTCTTTGGAAAAACATTTAATTTTTATGACATTTTTATTTCTAGATTTTAAAAAATAGAGATAAAAACAAGCTCAATGAAAATGCCTGATCAAATTTAGTATTTCTTATCATTGTTTTTACTGCAATTGCATTCAATACGTGTTTGGATAGTTCAACATATGTTGTATGACATAAAAGCCATTTTGGATCTCTTTTTAAAATGGCTTTTTAAAACTATAGTAGCGTCTCCTCGGCTGGAAAACAGATGGCCTGTTTGCAAAGGTAAGGCTCCTATGACAACTTTAATGATTGGTTTTTAGGATATGAATTATGTTTGTTTTATTTACACATCTTTGGCTCATGCATTTAAACTTGGGTACTTGGGTAAATAACAAGTATTTATTTGATTTTTCTGTCTTAATTTGACTGTTTTCCCAATCACTATTCCTTACACATTTTTTGTACTGCCTAAACTAATCTAGGTCGCCTCCTTAAAATCAAGAGCCTCTCCCGAAAAGCTGAAGACGTCTCCTCTGTCGAGCAGCCATTCCCAGGACACTGCTGCCGAGCAGTTCGAGTACTATGATGCGGGAAATCACTGGTGTAAAAACTGCAATGTTACCGGTGGTTCAATGTTTGATTATTTCATGCATTTGCACAGCAAAACCCATAGGAAGGTACGTGTGCCAATTTAGATCTAATCATTTAACTTTCTTTTTTTTTTATTGGATATGATTTTTATTTCTTGATTTGTTTATTTCTGCCAGCTGCATCTGTGCTTTAGTCATCAATTGTTTTTCTCTCCCACAGACTCTAGATCCGTATGACAGACCTTGGGCAAAAACAGAGAGTGAAAAGAAAGGACCAGCTGGAAAGAGGACTTCAAAGCCAGCCAAAGGTAACCTTTTTATACAGAAAATTTCATTTTTAGCTACAAAATCCTTATTTTATTTTACACTAGGGTGAAATTTTTTCAACATGAGCACCGTTATCGAACTGGAATGGTTAGTCATGTTTTCCTCCAAAGACGCCAATTAAACTTTTGTGCAAACTGTATTGCGTAAAACAAAGCACCATCCAATGAGTCAAAGAGAACAAATTCGTCACTTTCTAATAAAGCGACAGCAAATATCAAAACGAAAAAAGGAGTTTGCTGTGGTAGAATCCACTGGTGTACTTTTTTAATGTAATATATTACCTGCACCTCACAAGACAAAGAGGAAATGGTGGCAAAGTTTATGCACATCTTGGAATTTCCATAATGAATTTTTTAAATGTGATATTCCAAAATGTGGATAAAAGTACACTACCTGACAAAAAAAATCTTGTTGCCTATCCATGTTTTAGGAACGACAAATAATAACTAGTTGATCATTTGGTATCAGAAGTGTCTTGTATGAAAGGCACAGGCCTCTAGATTAAGCTTATTTTACCAAAATAAAATATGATCATGCCTTGATTTTTAATGATTTAATTAGGACTGTAAGCTCTGACTTTGCTTAGACAAAAGTTTTGTCACTTAACAGAAATAATGTACAGTATAGAATATAAAGTCATGGTGCAGTGGAAAAAGGTGTCTGACTCCATCATGAGCTTGGAGGACTGCATCCATACATCTCTGCAATGACTCAAATCACTTATTAATAAAGTCATCTAGAATGACAAAGAAAGCATTCTTGCAGGACTCCCAGAGTTCATCAAGATACTTCGGATTCATTTTCAGTGCCGCCACCTCCATCTAACCACAGACATGCTCAATAATGTTCATGTGTGGTGGCTGGGCTGGCCAATTCTGGAGCTCTTTGACCCTCTTTGCTTTCAGGAACATTGATGTGGAGGGTGAAGTATGAGAAGGAGCGCTATCCTGCTGAAGAATTTGCCCTCTACTGTGGTTTGTAATGTAATGGGCGGCACAAATGTCTTGATTCCTCAGGCTGTTGATGTTGCCATCCACTCTTCAGATCTCTCGCACGCCCCCATACTGAATGCAACCCCAAACCATGATTTTTTTTACTTCACCAAACTTGACTGATTTCTGTGAGAATCTTGAATCCATGTGGGTTCCAGTAGGTCTTCTTCAGTATTTGTGACGATTGGGATGCAGTTCAACAGATGATTCATCAGAAAAGTCTACCTTCTGCCACTTTCCCAAATGATCAACTAGAAGTCAAGTTATTATTTGTTGCTCTTATAACTGGGATCGATGACAAGACTTTTGTCAGGTCGTGTAGGTGGAAACTATTGAATGAAATCTGTGGATTGGAGAAACTGATTTGTTAAATTCTTTATGATTCACTTCAATTACTGGTGCCATGTTAATTGCAGTAGCATGAGCTATAGTTTTCTTACAGTGTGCCCTATCATTGGAACAGTGCATAACCAGCCATGGAAGTCATTACACATTTTAGATAAATGCGATTAACTCTTGCTGTATTCCTTTCCCAGGCTCTGAGTTCTTGGTCCCTGTTAGGGGATTCTTCTGCCAGTTATGTGAAGAGTTTTTTGGGGATCCCATTTGTGCTGAAGCCCACGTCACCTGCCACACTCACAATGAGAAATACAAGGTAACTATCTGTTCATACCTAGTATCAAGATGCATTTTTGTCGATCTGATCACAAGTGGACAAAGGAGACACATTACCGTTCACATTTGCATTCAAATGCATTTCTTTTGTCCACTTTCTGTATGCAGTGATTGTATTCCTTTGATCTTTTAATCTAACACTGCGAAAGCTAGCACAATTTTAAGATCGAAAACTCTTGATTGAATCTAACCACAGTTTTAACGACCAGATGTGATTGCTTAATATCTGTTTGATTTTTATCAACAGGCAAAATTGTATGAAAATCCCCTCTATGAGCAAAGGAGAAAACTTGACCGTCAGGCAGGCTTAGAAAGCCAAAAGAGTTCCGTGCTCAAACGAAAACATGAAGATGATGTTGATCAGGACGATATGAAAAAATGCAAATACAACAAAGAAGGAAAATTGTCTAGTAATGTAATGGACACAAAACCACAATACAGCAAAGAGGAGGACTACAGGGATATCAAAGAGAATGACAGTAAACACAAGGAAAAATACAAAAAGGATGAGTATGATAAGCTGAAATATAAAAAGGAGGAGGATGAGAGAGCCAGAATAAAGAAGGAAGAGGAAGAGAAATCTAGGTACAAAAAAGATGATGATGAGCGAAACCGGTACAAGAAAGAAGAGGAGTACTCTCATAGGTACAGAAAGGAGGAAGGGGAGAGATCCAGGTATGAAGAGGATCGTTACAGAAACAGAGATGATGATGATGATGATGATGAATACCATCGATACAGAGATGATGATGACAGATACAGATATAGAAAAGATGACGATAGGGGCCGGTATAGCAGGGAAGATGAGAAGCCCAGATATGACAAGGAGGAGGATAAAAGATACAAATACACTCGAGAGGCAGAGGAGAAGTCAAAATACAAAGGGGAGGACTGGGGGAAGTGGCCAAAATCAAAGTGGGACGAGGACCAAGAGAGTAGCGGCAAGTTTGATAAAAAGGAAGATAAAACACCTTATCAGAAGGGCAAGGCTGGTTTTTTCAGAGATGACAAGACGAGCGCAGGAATGTCCAATGTTAAAGATGTCAAGACCGAACCAGAGAAACCAATTGAGCCTCCTAAAATCTTATGTGGGCCGAGTCCTGCCTTGCTAGCCAAACTTCGCAAAAAGAACGAGGAGGCTGCTGGTCGTCCTGGTTTTGGAAAGTTTAGTCGTAAAAAGCCACAAAAGACTGCACTGGAGAAGGAGGCAGAGAGGATGGCGGCACAGTTCTTGAAGGAAGATGAAGTAGAAAACAAGGAGGAAGAGCTTGATCCTTTTTCCAAATCTGTAGCTGCTGCAAAATCCATTGCAATCAAGTTGACAGGAAAGGCCGTGATTCCCCCCTCAGGTGAATGGCTGGCATTCAACGAAAATAAAAGTAATGCTAATTTGCCTCCTCCGCTATCTCCAATGGTTATTAGGAAGTCTTTTTCCGGTGTGCAGAATAAACTAACACCACCTGTTTTAAGTGACAAACTTCCTGCCCTTTTAACAGGAACGCAGAAGGGCACAGCGTTGTCAGCAGACCTTATTTCCAAGGCATTTAGTGGAGAAGAGGTACAGTTAAAACAGGCAAAGCTTCCTGAGAGCCCTCTAGAGATCTTCAACAAACCTGCTCCACCTCCATTTCCCACTCCGTCTCCCACTTCAACTTCCACTCCGTCTCCCACTCCACTTTCCGCTCCGTCTTCCACTCCACTTTCCGCTCCGTCTCCCGCTCCACTTTCTGCTCCGACTCCCGCTCCATCTTCCGCTCCGTCTCCCGCTCCATCCTTCGCTCCATCTCCCGCTCCATCTTCCGCTCCGTCTCTTGCTCCACCTCACGTTCCATCTCCCGCTCCACCCCCCGTTCTATCTCCTGCTCCAACTCTCACTGCAGCCCCAGAAATTGTAAAACCCTCCCAGTTGAAACCTGTCCTTCAGCCTGAACGTGTTGTCACTCTTGAGTCTGATGTCGCCGCTCCTGGAGTGCCTGAGCAGGAGCGGAAGCAAACTTTAGTCCTTCGTCCTCCTCCTCAGCATCCATCTAATGTCAGAGCCCAGCCCCCCAAATTGGTGAAGCCAAAGACACTTGCAGCAGGAAAAGCAAAGGATTTGTTTGACATTTTCTACAGTGGAGGCACCACTGTTAAAACCTCTGTTAGCGCCCTAGTTGTCAACAAACAAGACCCTGGATTTGCACATTCGTACAGTGGCTCAACCTGTAAAGACTCAAACAATAAAGACAAAAAAGCTTTTGAAGTTTCCCAGGGCAAAGTACCCCCCCTCTAATGGGCACTCGCAAGTTACAGCAAAGGAGTCAAATGTTGTTGAAAGGAAAGATGATAATGAGGACTCAAAGATTGCTCAAAACAAAGAGTCTCCTAAGAACGAAGACTTAAATGTTGTAAACAGTGAAGAATCTACCAATAATGAGTATTCAGAAGTTCCCAAGAGCAAAGAACCTCTCAATGAGGATGTAGACATTCAGAGCAAAGAATCTCCCAAGAACGAAGACCTTAAGGTTACACAGAGTAAAGAATCTTTCATCAAGTACCCAGACATTGTCCAGAATGAAGAATGTTTCAACAAAGAGGATTCAGAAGTGGCTCAGAGTAAAGATTCTCCCACGAGTGAACATTTAAAGGTTTCACCGTGTGATGATTCTCCAGTGCATGAGGACTCAGAAGTTGCCCAAAGCGAAGAACGCCTCAGTAATGAGGACTCAGAAATGGCTCAAAGTGACGAATCTCCCAAAAACGAGGACTTAACGGTTTCACAGAGTGAAGATTCTCCCACAAATGAGGACTCAGAAGTTGCCCAAAGTGAAGAACCCCTCAGCAATGAGGATTCAGAAGTGCTTCAGAGTGGCGAATCTTCCCCAAATGTTGAATTAAAGGTTTCAGAGAGTGAAGATTCTCCCATGAATGAGGATTCAGAAGTTGCCCACAGTGAAGAACCCCTCAGCAATGAGAATTCAGAAGTGGTTCAGAGTGATGAATCTCCCCAAAATGTTGAGTTAAAGGTTTCAGAGAGTGAAGATTCTCCAGTGAATGAGGACTCAGAAGTTGCGCAAAGTGAAACTCTTAACAACGAGGACACCGAAGTGGCTCAGAGTGAAGAATCTTCTAAAAACGAAGACTTCAATGCTTCAGAGAGTGAAAATTCTTCCGTAAATGAGGACTCAGAAATTGCCCAAAGTGAAACTCTTAACAATGGGGACACCGAAGTGGCTCAGAGTGAAGAATCTCCCAAGAACGAAGATTTAAATGCCTCAGAGAGTGAAAATTCTCTAGTGAATGAGGACTCAGGAGTTGCCCAAAGTGATACCCTTAACAACGAGGACACAGAAATGGCTGAGAGTGAAGATTCTCCCAAGAACAAAGACTTAAATGCTTCAGAGAGTGAAAATTCTCCAGTGAATGTGGACTCAGGAGTTGCCCAAAGTGAAACCCTTAACAACGAGGACACAGAAGTGGTTCAGGGTGAAGAATCTCCCAAGAACGAAGACCCAAATGTTGAACAATCATTTGAGGCAATCTTAAAGCCTGACATTCAGAATGAAAACGCTGATGCAAAAGAAGTTCTTGATGATCAGCAAGCTTTTAAATCTATTGATATCACTATGGGGGATGTTACTGACATGGAAGTTAATAGTGTGGACACACTACTGCAGACAAATAATGAGGAACTGCCTTTGGATTCAGAGGAGCCCATGGCATTCTCTCCCCTTCCTGGCTCTTTCACCGAACAACTGAACTTGGACACATTTGAATTCAGTTTTGAGCCTTTGTAAAGGACCTTCCAAGAGTAGGTTTAGGGATGTACATGTTAACTCTGAATGTAAATACGTGATTTTGAAGTATTCTTTGTATTTGCTTGACCCAGTTAGAATGTTTCATGTCTATTCTTAACCTTTTGGCAGGTAATGCCAGTGAAAGCGTGGACTGAAAAGCATTCATTCTGAAGTGGGTGCCGGGGGAAGGAATCCCTCTAAGAGATTGAAAACTTTCCTCAAGTAATGAACCATGAATATGTGTGAAACTTTTTTTTTTTTTGTCAAAAACACCTGGTGTTGAGCTCCTTGTTTCCTTATTTGTTTCCAGCAGAAACCATTCCTTTTTCCCCAAAGGTAACGTAAAACATATAACGAATATGATGTGAATCAAACATTTCAGACTCTAAAACCATTTGCTCTATTCGTTTCACTTAAATCACCGAAGATATTTTAATGCAGGAGTCAGAAAGATCCAGGCTCAGAGAAGACAAATGGCGTGGCGTTCATGCTTCAAGGACATATGCATTCACAATTCTGCCCAGAAAATACCCGGCTTGGTCTCTGTAGTTTTTACTTACACTGTACTATGTGTTGGTAGCTTTTCTTTCTAAATTTATTTTTTCTTTTCTGAAAAACAAACAAATGAAAAAAAAATGTGTTAATGTTCATATTGCTACCATGCTGCATTAGCATCTACAGATAGTTGGTGTAACTGCACAAGTTCTGTGCTAGCTCAAATAAATCACAGCAACCCTTTCTGGCTTTGCTTCTTATTAACATTATTGCTGCTGTTAGACTTGTGCATCCTTTTTAGCTTTTGTATACACATTGATTTAACTCGACATGAGTGGAATTGATTTCTGTATATAAAACTATTCTAAGGTCATTTTGCATTGAAAAATTTGCATAAGTACAGTGTGATGAATGTTATCAAATCTATTCTGTTGTTTGGTTAAAGGGGATCATTGTATTACTGTATTGCATACATCAAATGTGAATATAGATTTTAGTTCTTGTTACATTTTTAAAACTAATAGTTACTGAACATTTTTAACTTCAGATTACTGTGCTTGTTTACTAAATGTGTTGTTTTGTATTGTTCATATGGGGATATTTTCCACAGCTAAAGTTAGCTATTGTTTTACTTGCAGTCTTCAGACAGGCATTTGCTGGAGATTGATTTGTTTACACTGTGATGTAATGTCAGTAATATTTCAGCTGATGTCTTCAGCCACAGAGGAGCATCAGGAAAAAGCTGCCGTTTACCATGAAGGTAAGTGCCTTAACTGGTCTTGGTCATTCAATGTACAATAATCATGTACATTATATAAACTTAAATGATCCACTTATAATACACTATTTATGTCAGGTACCCCAAAATGACAATTTATTTGTCATATAATTATCATTATTAGTATAATCATGCATCATTTTTTTCCATAAAATAAAATATATACTTCCCTGGTATATATATATATATATATATATTTTTTTTTTTTTCTATGGATCTCAATAGTTCCAACATTCTTCAGAATATACTGTATTTTGTATTTAAAGAAGAAACTACAGATTTGAAACCAATGGGCTATCTGCACACTGACCTAATTTCAGTCAGCCAGCCTCAGCGCTTCCACTGAACTGTCTTTTCATTATAAAATTGATACATTTAAGGTCTGATTTCTTTAAAAATAAGTGATCTTCCCTGCCTGTTGGATATACGGTATGAAGTGGGTCTCAGACCGGACAACAGGCACAGCAGTAAATTCCATTTACCCCTGCTATGTCTGTAAAATATGACAATTTATTTTACCCCAGTATTTTCAGTGGAGTTTCTTCGTTAGCCTGCTGTTTCTGACGGTGCTAGCGGTTACATGATCTTTCATCTCGTTTCATGCTTGAACTACTAAATGAATGCTTAAGTCTATATAACTGAATTTATTGAAATTACATTACAACATCAATGCTGTAAAAGGAACTTTATGAAATTGAAAATGGTCACATTAACCTGTCACCGGAAGTTTATCACTGGCTGAAAAACACTAGCTGTGCATATAGCCCATTGAGGTTGAGTACATTTTCCTCATTAGGGGAACTATTCCTTTTAAAAGGCTTATAAATCAGCATCCTATATGTATTAGGCCTATTTATTTATTTTATCCAGTGATTATGCACATTTCTACCATTGGTAGATTCATGTAAAATATAATTAATAAAACAACACTTGAAGCGAAGCTCAGAATTAACATTAGTTTTTGATGGACGTCAGAATAAATTTTCATTTTGGGGGCGATCTATCTAGCGATAGATTTCAATCTATGGCAATCTAAGAAATTGAGGCAAAACGTCCGAGATTTTGACCGAAAAAAATAAATATTTTGTGTTTTGTCTTTGGTAAATAAAAGCTTGCGAATGAAATCATGTATGTTTTGTTTTTTTAACCACCCCATGATACTCCTCGGCCCCCTCCAAGTCCGAAATGGACGGTCTTGTCGAAACATACACGCAATATACCAACAGATGGCAGTAGATGCTACTATATTTATATTTTTTATAAGCAGACAATATTCAAATGATCTTATTTTATGAATAATGCTATATAAACTTTAAAACTTTAAAAATTATTTCGATCTGAAAGCATTTTATAGTCTATTTTAATTAAAATAAATACTGTTTTCTTATTGAGAAGTCTTGTTTATAAGAAAAGAATATGAGTTAAGCGTGCACCACATAGTCTAAGCCAGGGGTGGGCAAACTCGGTCCTGGAGGGCCTGTGTCCTGCATAGTTTAGCTCCAACTCTAATCAAACACACCTGAACATGCTAATCATTGCCTCCAAGATCACTAATTATCTATAAGCAGGTGTGTTTGATCCGAGTTGGAGCTAAACTGTGCAGGACACCGGCCCTCCAGGACCGAGTTTGCCCATCCCTGGTCTAAGCTAAAGAGCATACAGTGGGCCTACTAACACAACCACCCCCCCCCCCCCCCCCCCCTAAAAAAAAAAAAAAACTTCAGTTTCAAGGATATTTCAGCCCCAAAAGAGTAAGTTTATCTACTGTGAAGTGGTTCCAAACCTAGAGTTTCATTCCACTGTTGAACACAAAAGAAGATATTTTGAAGAAAGCTGAAGACCTGTGACTATTGACTTCCGTAGTCTGAAAAACAAATGCTATGGAAATCTATTATTTTCCTGCTTCCCACAAATTATAGTTTTGTGGTCTACAGATAGAAATAATTCCGTAAATGATGACAGTTTTCATTTTGGGGTGAACTATCCTTTTAAGCATTTATTAAAGCATAACTACCATAATTTAGTCTTTTCTGAGGCATGACCTTAACTGCATCTATAATCATGAATGTAAGAAGGTCTTGTACTTAACCCATATTCAACAATAATGCCCTCTTAATGACCCTATTCTGACAGATGGGGGTCAATGTCCTCCTCCCATGATCAATTGTTTTTCTGACATACACTCACTTTATTAGGTACACCTTACTAGTACTGGGTTGGACTCACTTTTGCCTTCAGAACTGCTTTAATGCTTCGTGGCATAGATTCAACAAGGTACTGGAAATGTTCCTCGGAGATTTTGGTCTGTATTGACATGATAGCATCACGCAGTGCTGCAGATTTGTTGGCTGCACATCCATGATGTGAATCTCCCGTTCCACCACATCCCAAAGGTGCACTATTGGATTGAGCTCTGGTGACTGTGGAGGCCATTTGAGTACAGTGAACTCATTGTCATGTTCAAGAATTCAGTCTGAGATGATTCACGCTTTATGACATGGCACGTTATCCTGCTGGAAGTAGCCATCAGAAGATGGGTACACTGTGGTCATAAAGGGATGGACATGGTCAGCAACAATACTCAGGTAGGCTGTGGCGTTGACACGATGCTCAATTGGTACTAATACGCCCAAAGTGTGCCAAGAAAATATCCCCCACACCATTACACCACCACCAACAGCCTGAATCGTTAACAAGGCAGGATGAATCCACGCTTTCATGTTGTCGATGACAAATTCTGACCCTACCATCCGAATGTTGCAGCAAAAATCGAGACTGCCGCTCACTGGATATTTTCTCTTTTTCAGACCATTCTCTGTAAACCCTAGAGATGGTTGTGCGTGAAAATCCCAGTAGATCAGCAGTTTCTGAAATACTCAAACCAGCCCATCTGGCACCAATAACCATGCCACGTTCAAAGTCACTTAAATCCCCTTTCTTCCCCATTCTGATGCTCGGTTTGAACTGCAGCAGATCGTCTTGACCATGTCTAAATGCATTGAGTTGCTGAAAATGAATAGTGAATGAAATTGGCCTGGTGTATATGTGTGAATGACTGTGTATGGATGTTTCTCAGTACTGGGTTGCAGCTGGAAGGGCATTCGCTGTGTAAAACATATGCTGGATTAGTTGGTGGTGCATTCCGCTGTGGTGATCCCTGATGAATAAAGGGACTAAGCTAAAGGAACATGAATGAATGAGGTAAATACATGTTTGTAAAGAATTATAATTTTAGATTGATTGGGAATATTCAGTAGGGGAGGGCATAAAATATAATAAACAAGCAGAGATAAATTCAGTAAAGTATGAAAATTGAATAAACAGTGTTTTATTGTTTTCCAAAGAGTCTAAATGTATTCAGGTATACAGTTGAATAATTGAATGTAAAATGTTACTGCATAGCTGCAGGTCACTGGTTCAAGCCTCGGCTGGATCAGTTGGCGTTTTTGTGTGGAGTTTGCATGTTTTCCCCGTGTTCGCGTGGGTTTTTTTCCGGGAGCTCTAGTTTCTCCCACAGTCCAACGACATGCGCTATAGGTGAATCTGCTGTGTAAAGCATATGCTGGATAAGTTGGTGGTTCATTCCGCTGTGGCGATCCCTGATAAATAAAGGGACTAAGCCAAAGGAAAATGAATGAATAAATGAACAACAGACACATGAAAACAATATATATATATAGTTGAAACCAGAAATTTACATGCACTGTATAAAAAGGCACATAACCATTTAAAAAAAGATGTTAATGTGGCTAAACCTTTTCTCTTTTAGGTAAGTTAGGATTATCAAATTTGTTGCTGTTATGCTTAATAGCAGAATAATGAGAGAGATTTTTTTTGAGAAATTGTTATAACTTTTCTTGAAAGTCAAGTTTACATACAATAAGATTATTATGCCTCTGAAAAAGCTCAGATGATGGCGTCAAGGTTTTGGAGGTTTCCGATTGGCTAATTGACAACATTTGAGTTAATTGGAGGCACAACTGTAGAATAGTATTTAAGGAAAACCTCAAACACACTGCTTCCTTGTGTGACAACATGGGAAAATCAACAAGCCAGAATCAACAAAAAAGCCAGATTACAATGTGCTAAATTACACTGGGAAAAAGAATAATTTTGGAGACATGTCCTGTGGTCTGATGGAACTAAGATTGAACTGTTTGGCCATATTGACCAGTGTTACATTTGGAGGACAAAGGGGAAAGCTTACAAGCTTAGGAACACCATCCCAACTGTGAAGTATGGGGCGGCAGCATCATGTTGTGGGGCTGTTTTGCTGCAGGAGGGACTGGTCCACTTCACAGCATAGATGGCATCATGAAGAAAGAACATTATGTAGAAAAACTGAAGCAACATCTCAAAACATCAGCCAGAAAATTAAAACTTGGGCACAAATGGGTCTTCCAAACAGACCATGACCCTAAGCATACTGCCAAATTAGTTAAAATCTGCTTTAAGGACAACACAGTGGATGTTTTGGAGTGGCCATCACAAAGCCCTGCACTCCATCCTATAGAAAATGTGTGGGCAGAGTTGAAAAAGCTTGTGTGAGCAAGACAACCTACAAATCTGACTCAGTTACACCAGTTCTGTCAGGAGGAATGGGCCAAAATTCCTGCAAACTATTGTGAGAAGCTTGTGGAAGGATACCCAAAACATTTGACCAAAGTTATACAGTTTAATAGCAAATCTAAAAAATACCAAGGAAATGCATGTAAACTTTTGACCATCTAGAAATTAATAAAAAAATTCTCAAAAAGAAATTCTCTCATTATTCTGGCATTTAGCAAATGTAAATTATTTAGGTAATCCTAACTGACCTAAAATAGTAAACATTTAGTATGATTTACCATCAGACAATTAAAAAAAAAATGGTTATGTTCCTTTTTTTAGAGTGTATGTAAACTTCTGGTTTCAACTGTATATATATTATTATTATAATAAAAATTATAACAAACAAAATTATGCTCTTCTGACATATATATTTTTTATTATTATGCTTTAAACAACAGATAGCCTACATGACAACAGAACAAAAAATATAAAGCCAGGGTGATAATAAGTACAAACATATATATATATATATATATATATATATATATATATATATATATATATATATATATATATATATATATATATTTATATATATATATATATATATATATATATATATATATATATATATATATATATATTATATATATATATATATATATATATATATAGTTAAAAATAATAACAAAATAAAAGTATTCTCTTCTGACATATTTTTTATTATTATGCTTTATATATACGACAGCAGAAAAATAAACATTACTGGTGATAGAAAGTACAAATATATATAATAATATGTATATTTTAAATAATATAAAAATAAAAGAATTCTGTCATATATAAGTCGTCAACAACAGCTGACCGCCAGATCCTTCATCGGCGCAGCCTGGACCCTGTTTGGGAAACTCAAGACCGTCTGGTTCGCCGAACAGCCAATAGAAAAATTCCGCTGTGCTGTTGTTAGGTGAACTGGCGATTTGTTGACCAATGAGCGTGCTGCTGGTGAAGGGAGGGCGCGGGAGCTGGAGGTAACAGTGTGCGCGAGAGCCCGAGTGCAAGGGAAGCCTTATCACGGAGGCACGGCTAAAGACAACATTTGCAAAATGCCGAATAAAACAAAAAAAGAGAAGGTAAAGTACATATTACGATTATAACACATTCTAGTTGATGGATATAAGAATTTAATGAGTAAAACAGTTATTCTGCAGCATTTGTTAGCGTTGTGTTTTGTTAATGAAGGCCTCACTAGCCGCTAGCCCGCTAAGGGCGCAATTTTATGCCTGTATTTCTTAAGTCAAAAGATTGACAGTTACACGTTCACAAGAATGTTTAAAAAACGGGAACGCGATTACTTTAGCTGAACATGACGTGTTTTTCTTATACGACTCTTATATGTTTGTAGGAATACGCTTGGGGTTGGCTGTTTTACCCGGTGTTTGCTTTACACATCAGTTTTCTATACAGAGATTATGATCGGCCTTTAATATGTGAATAGAGGCGTATTAGTTGACAGATTGCGGCATAAGCTGGACACGCGAACATGTCTGAGTCTCTGCATGAGTCAATGTTTCTGTGCATGAGCATCGTTATATAAACGCTCGATATATAAGTGAACAAGTTTGTTACTGTGTGTGATGCTGCACTGAATGTGAACTGAAATCATTTATCATTCTCAGAAAGCAGTCAATGTTTTGTGCATGTCATGAAGCCTGGTTCAAAATGTACTTTGCAGTCTCTACCTGTCATAGCAGCCCTGCCGCATGACCTGCCCATGATTTCACTTCTATGCACACTTGTGTATCTATTCAGATGTGAGAAGTGGTTTCAGTAAGATATGATGTATAACAGATGTTTATTTTCTGCTTCTTTTGGTGATCATTTTAGGAACCAACCAAATCTGCAAAAAGCAGCACGAAAAACAGTAATGCCAGTGCCGGAAAGGATGCCGGAACTGAAAATTCAGAAGAGGTAAAGATGGGGAGTGTTAAATAAAACATTTATAATGTTGAAGAAAGTAATGCTTATACTATGTTTCCACCAAAGGGCTGCCTAGTGGAGTTGGCAGAAATACTTGCTTGCGAAGTGTTGTAGCTGGGCTTTTTGATTCCTCAGGGCACAAGAAGGCTACATTTTCAATTTTCAGTGCATTTTGCAGTGTTCATTATGCATAGTATTAATATGCAAAGCAATCATTGCTCTTTCTATTGATTCTGCTACAACACTGATGTTTTTTCCCCCTAAACTTTACATATAGTTTACTTTTTTGCAGAAGCATGTTTGGTTTGTCATGCTGACAAATCTAAAATGCATATTTCATGCTGATGATGAGTAAAGTATTTGATAGCTCTTTTCCATTCCTGCTTTATTAAATAACCAGTAAGATTGAAGCGATGTACTGTAAATCCTTTTTCAAAATGAGCCTAGACCCATGTTATTAAACCTAAAGAGATAGTTCACCCCCAAAAAATTCATATTTACTCACACTTGTGGTAAACAACCTTTATGGGTTTCTTTATTTTGAAGAAAGCTGAAAACCTGTAACCATTGACTTCCATTGTATTTCTACTATGGAAGTCAATGGTTACAGGTTTTCAGCGCTCTTTCTTCTGTT
Source organism: Danio kyathit (assembly GCA_903798195.1). Lineage (NCBI taxonomy): Eukaryota > Metazoa > Chordata > Actinopteri > Cypriniformes > Danionidae > Danio > Danio kyathit. The sequence goes on along the minus strand of LR812531.1, from coordinate 5,386,059 downwards.
GAACACAAAATAAGACTTTTGATGAAAGCTGAAAACCTGTATCCACTGACTTCCATTGCATTTCTACTATAGAAGTCAATGGTTGCAGGTTTTCAGCTTTCTTTTAAGCGTCATCTTTTGTGTTCAAACAGAAGATGGAAAGTCAAACAGGTTTGGGAAAAGTAAATGGTAACTTAATGATGACAATTTTTTTTGGGTGGAACTATTTCTTTAATTCTAGTGTCTTAAAATATCTTCTTAAAATATCTTCATGCTGAATTTATAAATAGAAATTGCTTCAGCTGCTTCAAATGCACAGATTCAGCCACAGTTTTCCAAATCTCTATTTAAAGTTGTTTCAAATAGTTTAAAAGATGCATCTTCTATTATTTAATTGGCTCATGCACTACCTGGCAAAAGTCTTGTCAAACCCAGTTGTAAGAGCAACTAATAACTTGACTTCTAGTTGATCATTTGGAAAAGTGGCATCCCAATCATCATAAATACTGCAGAAGACCTACTGGAACCCGCATGGACCCATGATTCTCACAGAAATCAGTCAAGTTTGGTGAAGGAAAAATCATCGTTTGGGGTTACATTCAGTATGGGGGAGTGCGAGAGATCTGCAGAGTGGATGGCAACATCAACAGCCTGAGGTATCAAGACATTTGTGCTGCCCATTACATTACAAACCACAGAAGAGGGCAAATTCTTCAGCAGGATAGCGCTCCTTCTCATACTTCAGCCTCCACATCAAAGTTCCTAAAAGCAAAGAGGGTCAAGGTGCTCCAGGATTGGCCAGCCTAGTCACAAGAGATGAACATTATTAAGTCTGGGGTAAGATGAAGGTGGAGGCATTGAAGATGAATCCAAAGAATCTTGATGAACTCTGGGAGTCCTGCAAGAACGCTTCCTTTGTCATTCCAGATGACTTTATTAATAAGTGATTTGAGTCATTGCAGAGATGTATGGATGCAGTCCTCCAAGCTCATGATGGAGTCAGACACAATATTCATTCTTTTTTCACTGCACGAAGACTTTATATTCTATACTGGACATTATTTCTGCTCAGTGACAAGACTTTTGTCTAAGCAAAGTCAGACCTTACTGTCCTAATTAAATAATTTAACATCAAGGCATGATCATATTTTATTTTGGTAAAATAAGTGTAATCTAGAGGCCTTTGCCTTTCATATAAGCCACTTCTGATATCAAATGATCAGCTAGAAGTCAAGTTATTATTTGTTCTTCCTAAAACTTGGATCATAGGTGACAATACTTTTGTCAGGTAGTGTAGATGTTATAAAACTTTTTTAGGCAGCTGAATCTCTGTTTACAGCCTTGCTCAAGTTGCTGTGGCATCCGAATCCAGTCAGACTTGTTTTTTAGACCCTTGTAAAGAAGCATTCATTGTGATGATGAGGGAAATGTTGGTTTGTCTCTTTTATATTTTGGCCTCCACAGTCACTTGCTAGATAATTGCATTTGCATGCATTTAAGTATCGAGTTCTGTCTCTCTAAGTGTGCGGTTGCACTGACGTAATAGCTTGTCTGCTTGCTAGTGATGTATATTAGTTTTCTTCAAAGTGCAGAGAGTGTGACGTAGCAGCAGCGGCTGAAGTTTATTGATTTGCTCTATTTTTAAGTCCGGCTCAGTCATGCAACCCCTGTGACTGAGGCCAGCTCTGCTATGTTATGGGCAGGCCTCAACATGTGTCTCACAGCGTCCGTCTGTTCACACAAACACGCGCACACACATACAGTTTGTTGCTTAGACAGTGTTGTGCTTTTCTTCATTAGAAGCCATCAGTGCATAGTTGTTTTGGATGCATCACATGCTGATACGTTTCCACAGCCATCTGAACTGCGAGTAATGCATTGTGGTTTAGCATTGATTTTGTGCTCCTATAAAGAAGAGATCAGCTTTGTTTGTTTTTTTAATCGATGTGCTGGGTTTACAGTTTGAACAGTTATTTCCATTAAAATAAGAGTTTGGTCTCCTAACATCTTTAGGAATAATACGATAATACATCTAAATACAAAGAAGTTATTAAATTACAAAAATAATAACAAATCTAAATGTAATATATTTTTCCTAATATAATATATAATTTAATATAATTGAATTTAATATATTCTTTCGATTTCTTTTTTTTTTTTTTTTTTTTTTTTTTTTTTTTTAAATTATTATTATTTTTTTTTTCCCTCTCTCTCTATTAAATTTTATTTAATATTTCCCCCCAGCATAAAAATTTGGGTGTTCTAATTATTGAATCTAAAGTTGTTTTTTTTTATTAGATTAGTTCCAGTTTTGTCTTTGGAACTGAATCTATTTTATATGCTCAAATATAATATCGTAAATATCTATCTATCGCTCTATGTATCTAACGTTCTATCTATCTGTCATTGTGTTTGTCTATCGTTGTATCGTTCTATCCATCCATCGTTCTATCTATTGTTCTATCTATATTTATCGTTCTTTCTATCTGTCTATCTTTCTGTCTATCGTTCTGTCTATCCATCATTCTGTCTGTCTGTCATTCTGTTTGTCTATTGTTCTATCTTTCCATCGTTCTATCCATCCATGGTTCTATCTATCATTCTTTCTATCTGTCTATCATTCTTTCTATCTATCGTTCTCTCTTTCTTTCTATCTGTCTATCAATCTATTGTTCTGTCTATCATTCTATCTGTCTATTGTGCTATCGTTCTTTCTATCTGTCTATTGTTTTGTCTGTCTGTCTGTCTGTCGTTCTTTCTATCTGTCTATCATTCTATCTATCTGTATCTTTGTCTATCGTTCTTTCCATCCATCCATCCGTCCGTCCATCCGTCCGTCCATCCATCCATCCATCCATCCATCCGTCCGTCCGTCCGTCCATCCATCCATCCATAGTGTCCGTCTTTCTTTCTTTCTTTCTTTCTTTCTTTCTTTCTTTCTTTCTTTCTTTCTTTCTTTCTTTCTTTCTTTCTTTCTTTCTTTTCTTTCTTTCTTTCTTTCTTTCTTTCTTCTTTCTTTCTTTCTTTCTGTCTGTCTGTCTGTCTGTCTGTCTGTCTGTCTGTCTGTCTGTCTGTCTATTGTTATATCTGTCTGTCTATCCAGTGTTCTATCTATCGTTTTGACATTCTTTCTAGCTTTCTATCTATCCAGCGTTCTGTCAATCCAGCGTTCTATCTATCGTTCCAGCATTCTTTCTAGCGTTCTATATATCTATTAGGGCTGCACGATATTGGAAAAATCTGACATTGTGATAATTTTTGTTGTGATCTTGCAATATGAATGTAATTTCACCAGAGGATGTGAATATCTCTATTTGTAAAGATTTTATTCATTTATATCAACTGGGATGATCAAGTCTTTTTCCATACAGTGCATCTGTATAAAACTATAATAAATTACAAGCAAAAATAAATAAACTGCTTTATGGTTTTCTGGGGAGTCTTAACAGTATTCAAGTACAGAAATTGAACCATCAAATATAAAATAACATGATCATCACTGTATAAATAATTAAAATAATAATAATAATATTTAATAATTTCTTTGTCATTTACCCTTTATTAAATCATATAATCCTGCGATGTAACTATTGCGGATACACATTTTTTTTCTTCTTATTTATGTACATACACACCTCATTTTTGCTGCTGGAGACTACTTTCGGGGCTTGTAAAATATTTATTTTGTCGTAGGGGAAATTGCCAGTCTAAGATGGCTTAGTGTGACATTTTCACTGGCGGTCGATTAATTGCCTTTGCAATTAGTCTTAGCCTCACACAAAGTGTCCGTGTCAGAAATATTGTATTAGCTAAGATTTATTTCACACAGTAATAAAAAAGGGTTGTTTTTGCAGTCTGCCTTGGCTTATACCCCAAATCTTACTGGGGTCATATACAGCTTGGCATGCATTTTTTTGTCATTTAAAGACTACAAATTTATATAATATCTAGACCTGTCGTAATAATCAATATATCGACTTCTCGAACAAATAGACTTTTTGTGATGCAATATGTACATATCGCTCATACATAAAAACCAATGTCAGCAAGATTTAAGCTGATTGCGCAGCGTCTATCATCCACTCTCTATCGGAGGTGTCAGTGTCAATTTAAAAAAAACACTATAGTATTTACTATATATTATTGTATAATTTCATGTGGGTATGTAACGATTTAAAGGTGCTGCAAGTTGTTCAAACATGTAATGTTCTCTTCTAAAGCATAAAAATACTATAATATATTTGCAGATATTTAAGAAACATGCTATGTGGACATTCTTGTTTATCTGAAAAACAATGCGGAAGTCAGATATTTTGCTTTGAAAATGTGAGTTACGTGCCGGTCTTTGTTTTGGTCCCTTTAACCTGCCCAATGCCAGTTCAGCCAATTATATTTCAGCACCCCGGGTTGCCTTGGTGGAAAACAGCGCATTTGATTCATTCAGTCATGAAGGCTCTCAAAATATGTGTCCGCGGCTGAAATGCGACCTCCGGTGGACAGTAACAGACGCTGAAATGAGACGCAGATTCAGAGTTCCACATGAGGTGGTTATTAAGTCAGCAGGTTACATTGTAACCATGTGTATTAACAGCACGCTACGTGACGAGATTTGCAGTGATAAGCAAGTTGGCTGTTTGCAACAGATGTAACATGATAGAAATTTAAATACAGCCATTCAGAAGCACAGAATAGTGCACTCACTGCACTCCAGCGAAATGGTAAGGTTTATAATCTAATTAACACGTATTAAAGTTCTAAAGTTCAATTTCAAACGGTTTATATTATTTTCAAGATCTGAGCTGAACTATCTGCTGCTGCTTTCAGTAGTTTGGCAATAAATGTCATGTAAAATGGCATTCAAACTAGCCTTATTAGCATTTACCACTGAATAAAGCACATGCGTTGCCTTAGGTGATCATTGTCAGTTTTCTGTTGTTCAGCTGCAAGAAATAGAAGCAGTTTCTAAAATCTATATTTCAGGTGTTGGTTAGGACAAAAACTCCCCTTAGTATGAAAAATATTCCTTCTGTCTCGTGCTGCTGCTTTTATTTAGAACACGGTTTAAATCCGCCTTAAATCAGCCGTTAGGCTCGATAGTCAGGCACGTTCCTGTTGGTGTCGTCAATCTGGCAACCTGTGCTTGCGTTTGTTTTGAACCAGGAGTGCAATACCTAGTTCATCCTTAAACACTGCACTTTTAATTGATCTGGTGTGACACTTTAAAAGTCTAAAATGATTTGATAACTATAAAACTATAACTATTAAACAGTTTAAATTACTATAAATATATTCTTAAGAATAAAATGTGTTTTTTAAAAAGAGCGTACTTGCATTATTATGCTAATATATTGTCATTCTGGCATTATATAACGAGTGGCATAAAATGGTCTTAAAATGACAGTAATATCATTCATCGCAGTATATCATACAACAAAAATTAGATATCGTGACCGGTCTAAATGACTTGGTTTTTGTTTTGGGACAGTCCCACTGGTAACACTGTATTTTTCACCTATGGTCAACATGGTTTCTGTGACGCTCATCTTGCAAGGAAGACATATTTTTTTGATAGTGCAGCTCAGGCTACTCATGAATGTTTAATGTGGACTAAATCTAGATATGGTAATAAGGAGGCATGTAGGTTAGGTTAGTTGTGGACTTCAACTCGCATGGGAGTGCAATGCTAAAAGTAACATGGGAGTTTGCTTGCAGTTTGTTGACTGATGTGGTGCATTGCTTTGTGGTTTAACAGATTTAGTGGTTGCACAGGTGCTGTACAATGTTTCACCGCTGTAAAATACCTCAACATGGGTTATTTGGGAAATTAGTGTAAATGTGGATAAACACTTTTAGTTCAGCATCTTTTCTAGACAATGTCATCAGTAAGCTCACTATAGATGTCCAAATGTTTCTCACTGATTGCTGTATATGCTTTTATGTCATTTACTGATTAATATGTCTAATATGAGAAAAGGGAACAATGGCAAGTTTTAATTCTTAATGACCAGCTTTCTGCTCTTACTTCTGGTTTTTGTTGTTTCTGTTGTTCACCAAGTTGATTACAAAGGAAGTCTCTCATTTATCACATTTTTTATTCTAGTTTGATTTGGATTTTAGTTTTTAAATATTTTAAATAAAGTAAAAAAAAATTCCCAGCCTTTCTCAATATTTTGGTGCAAGAATTATTTCATTGTCAGTTCATTTATTCATTTATCTTTATTTCTATAGTTTCTATAGAAACTATAGGTTGGGTTATTTCTATAGTTCGGCCGGCAGCTAGCTCTCTGCAACTCTCACATGGTCGCCCATTGAAGCTAAGCAGGTCAGTGCCTGGATGGGAGACCACATGGGAAAGCTAGGTTGCTGCTAAGTGGTGTTAGTGAGGCCAGCAGGGGGTGCCCAAACTGCGGTCTGTGTGGGTCATAATGCCCCAGTATAGTGACGTGGACTCTATACTGCTCAGTGAGTGCCGGCTTTTGGATGAGACATTAAACTGAGGTCCTGACTCTCTGTGGTCATTAAAAATCCCAGGATGTCCTTCAAAAAAAGAGTAGGGGTTTAACCCCGGCATCCTGGCCAAATCTCCCCACTGGCCTCTGTCCATCATGGCCTCCTAAACATTCCCATATCATAATTGGCATCATCACTCTGTCTCCTCTCCACCAATCAGCTGGTGTGGGGTCTGGCGCAAAATGCCTGCTGTTGCATCATCCAGGTGGATGCTGCACACTGGTGGTGGAAGAGGAGATTCCCCCCCTATGTGTAAAGCGCATTGAGTGCCCAGAAAAGCGCTATATAAATGTAAACAATTATTATTATTATAGTTCAAAGGTGGAAAATGGCGTAGCAGCAGCAATAGTAACTGTGCAACAACATTATGGAATCAGTCTGCCTAAAGAATGTACAATATTCACAGCTGAAGCCCGTGCTTTACTTTTAGCATTGCAGTATATAGAAAATGTCCAACAGGAGAAATCTATAATTTTTACAGACTCCAAATCATGCCTCCAAGTGATGGAATCTTCAAAGAATGATCATCCTTTGATTTGATAATATTTTAACTAAAGTTCACCAACTACAAAACCAGTTTTATCACATCATTTTTAGCTAGGTTCCAGGACATGTTGGGCTTTAAGCAAATGAGCGGACTGATGCAGCTGCTAAAGATGCTTTGAAGCAAGTGGTGATAAAATGCCAATTTCCTCCATCTGAGATGAGACCTTTTATTAATGTTTACATTTTAAAGTGGCAAGAGGAGTGGGATGCATTAGAAAATAATAAATGACATGAAATCCAACCTGAAATCTCACACAGAATTTTAAGACCAGATTTGATCAAGTGATTTGTACCAGATGTCGTATTGGACATACAAGAATAACCCATGGTTTTTTGCTCCAAGGTGAAAATCCTACTCAGTGTTTGTACTGCACAACTCCCCTTACTATAAAACACATTTTACTGGACTGTCCTGCTTTTAATGATTCCAGAAGATTTTTTTTTATGAAATAAACTCTCTTTTATGAAATAAACTCTCATTTTTAGCAAAGTGACACCAGAAAAGATTTTAGAATTTTTATCATGTATTAACACTAAAAATCTTATTTAATTTATGTTTTCATTTGTTTGTTGATTTTTAATTATATATTTATTATTGAAATGTTCCTGCCATTATAATAATTGTTGACATAGCATTAAATAAAAAATGCATTACATTATTTCTATAGTTCCTTTACAATGTAGATTGGGTCAAAGCAGCTTAACATAGAAGTTCTAGTAAATTGAAACCGTGTCAGTCCAGTTTTCAGAGTTGAAGTTTAGTTCAGTGTGGTTTAATTTACACTGCTGAAAAGTTCAAACACTGAAGAGCAAATCCATTGATGTGCAGCATTCTAGACCTGGAAGATCAATCTGTCCTGTATTAGATTAAGGTGGCTCTGATTACTATAAGAATAATGACAAGAATAATGTACTTATTATAATAATATAGTATTTTACAACACTTCTGGTGCTCTTGATGTGGGATACTGGTAAGGTTAGGGACCAGTCTGGGTGTATGGGTAAGTTTGAGGTTGGGTTAAGGTAAAGGATGGGTCAACAGTGTCATTAAAAATGTAACTACAGAAATTAATTAGAGATTTAATTACAAGCAGATCATTTTTAATTATATAATTATTAGTACAATGTAAAAACATGTGCAGTTGCATTCAAAATTAAATACAATTATAAGCCCTCCATTTTTTTCCATTTCTTTTTCAAATACTTCCCAATTGATGTTTAACAGAGCAGGGAATTTTTCACAGTATTTCCTATAATATTTTTTTTTCTGGAGAAAGTCTTTGTTTTATTTTGGCTACAATAAAAGCAGTTTTTAAATATTTTTTAAAACCATTTTAAGGTCAATATTATTAGCCCCCTTAAGCATAAATTTTTTCCGATGGTCTACAGAACCAACTATGGTTATATTGTCTAATTACCCTAACTTGCCTAATTAACCTAGTAAAGCCTTTAAATGTCACTTTAAGCTGAATACTAGTATCCTGAATAATATCTAGTCAAATATTATTTACTGTCATCATGGCAAAGATAAAAGAAATCAGTTATTAGAGATGAGTTATTAAAACTCATTAAACTCGTTAAACAGAAATTGGGGAAAAAATAAACAGGGGGGCTAATAATTCAAGAGGGATATTAATTTTGACTTCAACTGTATGCACATAAGAGCATCGTACTAAATTAATAATTTAAAAGTGGTGCTATATAACAGATAAGTCTAATGCACCTATTTTGATTCTCAACTTTTATTTTATTTTATTTTATTCCAGGCCCAGCAGACAGCCAGCAAGCGTCCGAGCAACAGCACTCCACCTCCCACTCAGCTCAACAAAATTAAGTACTCAGGTGGGCCACAGATTGTAAAGAAGGAACGTCGACAGAGTTCATCACGATTCAACCTCAGCAAGAACCGGGAACTGCAGAAACTTCCCGCCCTCAAAGGTAAAAAAAAAAAAAAAACTCCAAACAGAGCACAGCCTGAAGAGGCAGCGTTTATAGCGCTCTCTCTCTCTCTCTCTTTTTTTTTTTTTTTTTTTTGAAGATTTCTTGGAAATGATCAAATGATCTGTTGTTGTGTACGTTTCACAGTGAATGGTGCTAATTGTGTAAAACATTGGAGGGCAGCCTCACATGACGCCTGCGTTGTTATTACTATTATTATTTTTGCTTGTTAATCTGGCAGATGGAGCTGTTATGCTGAAACATTTGGATTGATTGTAGGAGAATCTTTTTTTTATATTTATATATATTTTTTGATAGATACAGTGTTTTCTAGGCCTGTCTCAATAATCAATATATCGACTTCTTGCACATCACATGGACATGATCATTTTTGGGGATGCACTACGTATAGCGCCCATACATAAAAAACAATTCTTGCAAAATTTTAGCTGATTGTGCAACATCTTTATTTCTATTGAGAGGTGTTAGTGTCAGTTTAATTAAAAACACTGTAGTATTAATATAAATGACTATAGTATATTTTCATGTGGGTACCAGACGACTGAAAATAGATCGGGTAGCAGATATCGATATCGAGTGTTTACATTCTGATCCTATTGCCCAATTATGAAATTGTTAACATGACTATAATTAAATGAAATATTCTTAAGAATAAAATATTTTGTGTTCTTTGGAAGAGTGCACTTGCATTGTGATGATATTATATTGTCATTCTGACGATAATGAGTAATGTAATTATAAAGATTAATGTAATTATAATGAGTAATGAGTCTTAAAATGACTATTTTTTTATCGCAATATATTTTGGTGCAATATATCGCACAGCAAAAAATAGATGACAGGCCTAATGTTTTCTTTGCATCATGTTTCTTAACCCTGTAACTGTCATCCTAAAGTTTACATCACTATTTTGCAATTAAATTCCAATCTAATCATGAAAAACTATCCGGTGCGTCCGGTGTGCTTTGGTTTTGTGGATCAGTGAGTGCAGGAAAAAAAACATCGCTGGATGCCAACATTATCCGCACAAAAGCCAAAAAGCTTTGAGCCTTTTGCGATGAATGTTTGCGCATGACAACAGGTTTTAATCTTTGGTTTCATTCTATAATACTAGGCTTCTTTTCTGCGAAAGTTTAAACTTTGACAGTGTTTAAACAAGAGAGAAAAATGTGGAAATGTTACTGCCGGTCTGGGAAAAGTTTATATAGTGTGTAGTGAGGGGTTTTACAGCCTTAAAACATCTCTAATAATTGTAAAAAATAAAGTGGATTTCACCTATTGCGGATTATTTTTAGAGCGTAACTCCCGCTAATAACGAGGGACTACTGTACATTATTAAACCATACTATTACAGGGCTCGAAATTAACCTTTTTTCTTGGTAGCACCGGTGCTCCTAACTTCAAAAATTTAGGCGCACCAGACAAAATTTTGTCACATCCACCAAAAATTATGAGCACTGTTACAACACGTTTTATATTACCCCTTCCTATTATATATTAAAACTAATCACAACTAACAATTAAACAAAAATCTGCATGCGCTCACCATCCCTGCACGCACTGCTTGATGTGAATGAGATTAACTGAATTAACAATAATAACTGTGCTGTGTTCACACGGTTGGTGTATGATATTGGATAGATGGTATAGACATATAACTTATTATTTGCATACATCATCTTAATAGCAATACCGGTCTTAACATAAGCTGCAATATTAGTTTCTGTGAAGGCATGCTCTTTAACGATGGTGAACGCGGTGTCAGTCGCATGACTGACAGCATCATGATGATTAAATGTAGGATGAAATAACGTTAGAACATCTCGTGCTTAAAATGTGTAGATTCATTGGCAAACACGGTTACCTGAAAACTCCGTCCCACCGGCTTTACGGTGAATGGCTTTAGTCATTTTCATAGCGAACTATAACCACTGGAAGTCTTTTATCCACTCTTCGAAAAGTGTAAATGCTGGATTGACATTCATTACATGATCACTAATCAGATGTGCCATTATTTGTAACTTTAGGTGGTTTCTAAAACTAAATCTGCCAGTGTTGTTAATATTCTCTCATATTCAGACCTTTACGTTTCCGCGGCTGTAGCTCCCCGTCATTGGAACTGAGTGATTGACAGCTGATATTAACCAATCCATTTGCGTTCTGTTCTAGCGCAGTGGACCAATAAGAAGAGCTTGAAGGCGGGGCAAGAATTGCGGGATTTGTTTACTGCAGCAAGTTGACCGTTTTAAACCATTCCTGAGCGCTGCGTTTGGTGTTTTTAGGTGCAAAGATGCTTGATGCGTGAATGCCTCCTAATTCCGTGCATGTGATGAACATTTTTCTGTGAAAACTGGTCACACGACATCAATTTTATGCACTCGCATAAATGCTCCCAAATAAATTTTGAGGTCGCATAGATAAAATTTCGGGCGCATATACGACCAAAACGATCGCAATTTCAAGCCCTGTATTATAGTCTAAACAAAGCAGTCATGACAAACTATATATAAATATAATTTGTAAGCTTGAAATGTCTAGTTTCCAAATCTGGTGACTGATTTTTTTTTTTATTTATTTATTTATTTTTATTGTTATTATTATTTTAATTCAGTTATTTATTCATTTGCAACAAGAATACTCACTCCTAAAGCATTACTTTGCTACAGCAATCCACATGTAAATGGTTTTAGATGTTATTTGGAGGCTAAATTAAAATCAAATAACACCAAACTTCACAAACTACTTTAGAACTTTTATGTCTGCTTTTACAAATATTGTAAAAAGTATGAAACGATACAGTTCATATGCTTCAAAACATAGGGGGCGCCCTTGTATGCTCACCAATGAAAACTGGAAGTCTTCGGGTAGTCGAGTTTGGTACTGCGGCCAAACCAAATCTCAGTGAAAGCTTAGTTTTTGAGATATCAACTTTAAATTTGGAATCTAACGTGTTCAAATATTTAGCTTTGATTTTTCTGTCAATTTTAGGCTAAAACAGGTTTTAAAATATACGCTTTTTATGTAATATAATAAATTATACATTTATTGTTTTATTATTTTCATAACCCTAAAGGTACATAGATTTTGTTTTAACTTTTTGAACTTTCTTCACTCAAGTACAATCCGAGTCTTCTCTTCTCTTCTAAAATGAGACCAAGGTTAAATCTAATCAACAAAGCGCTGAAGATTGGCATTCATTTAAGTTGATCATGTCTTTTTTTTTATGTCTATGTTCAAAAAGTGAGGGTGACAGTCTAGGGGTTAATCTCTCTGTCTTGTATTCCTGTTGGTGGTGTTTCTCAGTCAGGGAGAGCCCGTACTGTGGCCACGCAGGGAGTTTGAGCACATGACAACTCATAGACTGTAATTGGATCAGCAGTGCAAGTGTCTCCACTAAGTAGGACAGTGAAACCTTGTCACCGCTCACATTTTAGAGAGTTACTGTCTAATCTCCAACCTAATCAAGCTTGCTCATTTCTAAGAAACTGATGGGGATTATACTTAGAAAGTCTGTGTGGTTTAATTAAATTAGCACTGTCATTGGTTAATGTTTTGTTTTTATTATATTAATTCCTGTTTACCCTTAAAATTAATATTCATGTCAGGTGGTCTGGCTTGACGGATCCATTAAAATCTATTTAAAGTCACTTTATTTTCAAATTTTGTGGAATGGAGGGCTCAGATCTTGATTTAGTACAGTGTTTCTCAACCATGTTCCTTGAAGACCACCAACATACACTGTCTTTTTTTGTCTGTGACACCCATTTCAGGCCTTTCAGTCTCTGCTAATGAGCTGATGATCTGAATCAGGTGTGTTTGGTTAAGGAGACTTGGACTGTTTCTCAATATGGCTTAAAGTCTTAAATTCACTAATATATTGTATCATTTTAAAAAGGATCTCAATTTTCCTTTGTTTATGTAAAGCTACCCAGTCGATCCAACACACATCCAGTTACAAACAATACTCTACCTGACAAAACTCTTGTCGCCTATCCAAGACTTCTAGTTGATTATTTGGTATCAGAAGTGGCTTACATGAAAGGCAAAGGCCTCTAGATTACGCTTATTTTACCTGAATAAAATATGATCATGCCTTGATTTTTAATGATTTAATTAGGACAGTAAGGTCTGACTTTGCTTAGACAAAAGTCTTGTCACTTAGCAGAAATAATGTCCAGTATAGAATATAAAGTCATGGTGCAGTGGAAAAAGAATGAATATTGTGTCTGACTCCATCATGAGCTTGGAGGACTGCATCCATACATCTCTGCAATGACTCAAATCACTTATTAATAAAGTCATCTGGAATGGCAAAGAAAGCGTTCTTGCAATCAAGATTCTTTGGATTCATCTTCAATGCCTCCTCCATCTTACCTGAGGCATGCTCAATAATGTTCATGTCTTGTGATTGGGTTGGCCAATCCTGGAGCACCTTGACCTTCTTTGCTTTCAGGCCTTTGATGTGGAGCCTGAAGTATGAGAAGGAGCGCTATCCTGCTGAAGAATTTGCCCTCTCCTGTGGTTTGTAATGTAACGGGCAGCACAAATGTCTTGATACCTCAGGCTGTTAATGTTGCCATCCACTCTGCAGATCTCTCACACGCCCCCATACTGAATGTAACCCCAAACCATGATTTTTACTTTACCAAACTTGACGTATTTCTGTGAGAATATTGGGTTCATGCTGGTTCCAGTAGGTCTTCTGCAGTATTTGTGGTGATTGGGATGCAGTTCAACAGATGATTCATAGAAAAAACTGACCTTCTGCCACTTTTCCAAATGATCAACTAGAAGTCAAGTTATTATTTGTTGCTCCTACAACTGAGATCGAAGACAAGACTTTTGTCAGGTAGTGTAAATTGCAATAAAACATTTAGCAAAACTATATTTATAACTAATATTATAACAGCCCGTTGTCCATACATTGATTTTTTTTAAAGAGTTTTTTTTTAAGGTATGTTGAAAAAAATGAATGCATACAACTAGGGTCTGCTTGTTTTGACATGTTATTTAAAATATATGGCTAAGAAATGACTAGTAAGACTTAGTTTTATGCTGGGCCATTAAAGAAAATCCTTAGCATGTATCCCTATATAAGTCTGATATTTCATTCTTCATGGTCTAAAAAAGCTCTCAAAGTCTTTAATTTGACTTTGAAACTTGCAGAAACCCTCCTCTAATGTAAAACACCAGTTTACTTTGAAATGTCTTCCTTTGTGGAGAAAGCAATAACTGCAGTGATTGTTCTGTTGTGTTTAAGTTGTACCCTCAACAACGCTCTTGACTGACTATTACTCTATCTTAAAATACTCTAGCTTACATAATGCGTCATGATGTTTCTTGAGGAGCCTTGGCCATTTACTGTATTCACCTTTCTGTGAGGGGTGCCAAACAGATGCATGCACCAGAACAATGTGTCTGTGTGTTTGTTTCTGGCCCAGGCAACGTTACTTCTAGTGGTCTGGCACTGTCTCTGGATGTCCATATGGCAAACAAACAGAGGAAGCACGGAGATCTCCCTTTTCCTGTCTTTGTGTGAGAACTAAGTCAAACTAGCTCCGTGTTCGTCTAGGAATTCGACTGAAACGAGCAATTGTACAATATTATCAGCCATCATTGAGAAATTTATTGATGAATTTTTGATGACTTCATCACTTTTGTTTATTTTTCTTTTTTTTATTATCACCCTGAGTGTGTGTGTGTACGTTTGATCTTTTATACATTTATTTGAATATCAAGAAGCCATTATCAAACAGACTGTCGTTTGATTGTACCAGTTTGGATAGTACCAGTGAAATTTGAAGATTTGGCAAGTTTAATTTCACAGTACCAATTTAAATAGGGTTGCAACGATTATTGATTTTGGTTGTATGGTTATAGTCTGTGGATTAATCACGGTTTCACGGTTATCACGATAATTATTCATTAATTTCAAAACACTACTAGTTTAGAAAAATCACATGAAAACTCTTTATATTTTAAAGTTTAAAAAAAAAAAACGTAATAAATATAAACATATTAAATAAAATAAATAAATAAATAAATATAAGTCAAATAAGTGAAAAAATGTTTTTGGCATTTAAACATAAGTAATAATTTTACACTGAAAATAAATGACAGAACAACAAATAAATAAATAGTATTTGTCTAATGTAAATCTAAGCTACATATTAGCTAAATATTTCCCTTTTAAAAAGGACAAATGTAGTCAAAGGCTGCTAAACCTCTGTCTGAAAAGCTTTTTTGATCAACTATATTACAAAATTGTTACGAACTTGTGCGCGCAAAAGACGCGATATGTGAATGGTCTTTAGTTAATGGCCTCAGCCATATTTAATCCAGTGTGCGTGCGCTTTAGCCTCGGTGTACAAGCTCGGAACTTTAAACTAGCACACAGTTGGGATAACTTTGTTTAGATGCAGTGCAGAACCTCGGTGTTGAGAAGCCTTTATTAATTAACCGTGACAAATTAAATCGCGGTTAATAGTGAAATCAGTTAATCGTTGCATCCCTAGCTACAACATAGTGTCCGTAGGCCTGTCACAATAATCAGTATATCGACTTATGCAATACTTAGAGATGACCTCAATTTTTTTAGCATTGCGATTGTATATTTACAAATTCACAAATAACATTAAAGCCATTTTACAATGATATTTGCATTCTACCTCACCAAAGACATAAGTCAAATTTATAATCTACATTAGGAAATGTACATAAATTACATTTACCTAATAGAACATTTAGTATGTATAATAGGACATTTACCTTTTTAACATCAAATTATACAATCTAAATAACCTGAAGAATTATATGTATTGGCTATTTGCATGATTATGCTGTTATATATTATCATTATATAATACTGGTGTAACTAATCACAAATCTCACGGTTTGGATCACATTATGTTTTTTTAGTCACTGATGGGACCATTTTTCGGATTAGCCAAAAAAGGGCAGAAGACAAATATAATTTGCTTTCCATTTATTACAAAACAGCACTGCAAGACACTTTTGGTTTTTACCAAACAGAACCTGTAATTTTATTACAAATACAATGAAGAAATAATCAGCTGAACCAAAATAAATAGTTAAATATTCAGTACTGTGAAAAATTTACTGTTACTACTACTGTTGCTGATAACGCTAAATGTAGAAATCTCACATAGTTGTACAACCAATATTTAATTTTAATCTAATTTTTAATAAATTATTTAGTTATTCTCTCAACTTTTTCACTGCTAGATGTGTCATTTTTGAAAAATTATTCATTCATTCATTCATTTTCTTGTCGGCTTTGTCCCTTGCGGGGTCGCCACAGCGGAATGAACCGCCAACTTATCCAGCACGATTTTACGCAGCGGATGCCCTTCCAGCCGCAACCCATCTCTGGGAACTTCCACACACACATTCACACTCATACACTATGGACAATTTAGCTTACCCAATTCACCTGTACTGCATGTCTTTGGACTGTGGGGGAAACCGGAGCACCCGGAGGAAACCCACGCGAACCCAGGGAGAACATGCAAACTCCACACAGAAACGCCAACTGACCCAGCCCAGCCGAGGTTCGAACCTGCGACCCAGCGACGTTCTTGCTGTGAGGCAACAGCACTACCTACTGCACCACTGGGTTGCCCTGAAAAATTATTCAGTGGCGTATTTTTGATGGCTGGTTGTCGCCACCTATTGGCTAAATGTAATTGCTGCATACGACTTTCACTTTTTTTTTAAACGTCAAGTTAAATGCATATGACTGTGATTGTAGTCTTTACCATAAACATCAGTGATTATATCTAAACTATAAACTGTTATCCCAGAACTTGTGTGTTATTTGACTGTTTGTAAACTGAAGACTGAATCTCTTTCTTAATTTTTGCATTTTTCAAACACAGATTTGAATGCAGTGATTGGAAGGTTTAATAATCAAATGCAAATCGCCATCATTTATAATTTGTTGCGTGGTTGTTGAGATCTCGATCTTTTAATGATTAATCATGCCGCTTGCACTGAATGCATTGATGCAGGCTAAACAAGTAGTGACAGAAAACACCATTAATAACCTAAGAAACCCACCACATCCTGAATAACCTACCACAACAACTTCTGTCATCATTTTTATTTTACAGGAAAGCCTAAATGCTTTCATACATGTGATTTGAATGACGCAAGAGGCGATCTCTCTCTCTCTCTGTGATTTGTTACAAATTTAATCAGAGCCAGTTCAGAGAGTAATTAAAGCAATGGGAAAAATGCAAAATACAATTTTTAAATTTAAATGCAAAACCGCAGTTTCCACATGCGTATTAAACTGAGGAGGTCGTACAGATTCAATATTATATTGAGTATTGCGGCATCTATAATAAATAGGCATGTAGACTGAAGTAATATTCATTATGAATAAAGTCTGATTGATTATAAATACATCAGTGTACTAAAAGCTGATACAGGTAGAGACAGAATGCAGACGACAGCATGCATAATTTATTTGTGGATGTATTTTAGCTGTGTGCACCAGTAGATGAATTCATGGTTCGCTCTGTTCTCATTTTTTTTTAACGTAAGTGGATTACGTAAGTTTCAAGATGACATATTTTGAACAGGCTTTCGAATGACTGCTGGCGTGTATTTTCACAGTTTTGTGGAGAACATCGTGTGTCACGCAGTTGTTGCCTGCAGCAGGATGATCTCAGTATACCATACAGATGTCCGTGCAGTAATAAGACTGCTTATTGTGTGGAGCATAGAGAACTGTCACTGAACCATCACTCTGACTGCTGAGGAATGTTGACGTTAAGAGAACCACAAGCCTAAAAAAAGTTCTGTTTATTTTTAAGTAGTGCTGGGCAAAGATTATTTGCAATCAGTTCCATCCAAAGTTAAGATTTATATGTACATAATATACACTCACTGGCCACTTTATTAGGTACACCTTACTAGGGTTGCACCGTTTACCGGTGCTATGGTAGTATCGTGATACTATGGCTTCAAAATACTGGCGCTGCCACTGTAGTTTGTAAACGGTAGTATCGTCATTAACAATCTGTCAACAATACTTAATGTTGCATGTGGAAAAGTGACTAAAATGCTCACCCATTTATGCAACAATAGACCATTGTATTTTAATAGTCTATGGAGCCTTTTAAGGAATTTGCGCCTTTTATGGTAGCCTTTTGCATTTTTTCTGATGCTTCAGTGAATCTCAATCCGTTTATTTCTGCTCCTGTCAATATTATTTAATAGTTACAACAACCGTGACAATCTCTTAAAAAGAATAACACACAATGTGAAATTTTGAATTACTTTGGATTGTTACCTGCTAAGACAAAAAACAATAGATGGAAAAACCCAAAATGTCAACAGCAAACATTGAAACAATTTTTGACCACTTCATATAGCCTAAGTTTGTTTAGCCTAAGCCTAAATTTCGCTTGGTATAATTTGATTCTTTATTTTAATGTATTTTTGTTGGTACAAATACATTTTAGGTGAAGAGGCATGCAAATACTTTTTTTAATAATAAGGGAATTATTAATTCAATTCAAGTAGGCCTATTATAACAAATAAAATATAGTATTTCTGACATTTTTCTTTATTTTATAGATTGTGTTATGAATTACAGCATCGCAATACTACTTGATATCACGATACTTCAGCTGGTATAGTATCATGACTAGGGATGCAACGATTAACCGGTTTCACTATTAACCACGCTTTAATTTGTCACGGTTAATTAATCGTAAAGGCTTCTCAACACCGCGTTTCTGCACAGAACTGCAAAACGGCAGCAACCAAACAAAGGTATGCCAACTTTGCGCTAGTTTGTACACCGAGACTAATAACCACGCACACTGAATTAACTATGAATAAGGCTATTAACTGTTACTAAGGCAAGCTCGTGTAAATTGGTTATTTCCAATGGAGGGACGCGCACGCGACGCAACGCGCTCACGCTTTTCAGCCGCGCCTAGTTGAGATGAAAGGCAGATGTGTGATTACGAGAACTGCAAACGGCTGAAGTTTGGGGAAGAAGCAATGAAAAGTACACAGGTTTGCAAACCCATTTAAAGGTACAAATAATGGCGCTCATGAGCGCATGTTAATACGAGAGAATGTTAATCCGCCAGCCGAGATCAATCGAATGATTTCGGAGAGTGCTGAAAAACTCGGAGTGGATCAACTGTTTAATGGCCCGAATCTCAATGCGTTGCATTCACTGCGTGTTCAGCGCAAATAAACGCTAAATGTAAAATCTAGCACAGTATAGTCTATACAATATTGACTATACAATAGGGACTTTGGTATAGTATATACCTGTAAAAACAACAGTGCAAAATGTATATTTCTAACTGCAATGCTTCATTTTTGCTTGAGGCAAACCATACATTTATGTCAATGTAACAGTTGGACTTTTTATAGCAGATAACTCACATTTAAGCACATTCAAGGCAGCATGAAAATGAGAAATAATACATTGTTAGTATTTTTGTCATCATAGTCATCATTAATATTTTATAATTATTAGACATTAATTTTGGAATTATTGCACAAATATCAATAAGTCATAATAGAATTACTTGGTTTCTGTTTTTTGTTAGTCCTGATTGATGTTCTTTTCAAATACATAAATCTGTTAATATTTAATATTCAGTGGTGCTCATTCATTTTTGGTGGGTGCTCCTAAATTTTTTCTGGTGCTCTTAAATGTTTGAAGTTGGGAGCACCCGTGCTACCAAGTAAAAAAGTTAATTTCGAGCCTTGCATTAAACAAATGCTGTTTTTTTTATTCTCATTTTTATTTATTTACACATTGTTTTGTCATTTATTTACAGCGTAAAATTTGTTTAAAGTTTTATTTTTTAAGCACAAAGGGAAAAATTGGACTATGGTTCGTTTTAATATTAGTATGTGCTGTATTATTTGGTTACTGAGCAGCAATAAACAACACTTAAAAATATAAGGGGTTATCATGTGCTTTTCTAAACTAGTCATGTTTTGAAATTAATAAATGCATAATAATCGTGATAACAGTGAAACCGTGATTATTTCTCAGACTATAATCGTACAACCAAAATCTATAATCGTTGCATCCCTAATCATGACATGAATTAATGGAATCACGGCAACCCTACACCTTACTAGTTCCGGGTTGGACCCCCTTTTGCCTTCAGAACTGCCTTAATCCTTCATGGCATAGAAAGGGGTGGACATGGTCAGCAACAATACTCGGGTAGACTGTGGCATTGACACGAAGATCAATTGGTATTAATGGGCTCATAATTGGGAAAATATCCCCCACACTATTACACCACCACCACCAGCCTGAACCGCTGATACAAGGCAGGATGGATCCATGCTTTCATGTTGTTGACGCCAAATTCTGACCCTACCATCTGAATGGCAGCAGAAATCGAGACTCATCAGACCAGGCAACGTTTTTCCAATCTTCTATTGTCCAATTTTGGTGAGCCTGTGCGAATTGTAGCTTAGTTTCCTGTTCTTAGCTGACAGGAGTGGCATTTCTGCTGCTGTAGCCCATCCGCCTTGAACATGTTGTGCATTCAAAGATGCTCCTCTGCAGACCTCGGTTGTATCGAGTGGTTATTTGAGTTACTGTTGCCTTTCTATCAGCTGAAACTAGTCTGGCCATTCTCCTCTGGCCTCAATAAGGCATTTGCGCCCACAAAAATGCTACTCTCTGGATATTTTCTCTTTTTTTTTCTAAATGCAACCTGTTAATAAACCACAGCGAATGTGATACTGCAGGTTTTCGTGGAGAAGGCTGTTTCCCAGATGTTGATGAAAATGTTCTTTTCTCTCAGTTGCCATCGTCATGTTTAGGTGTACATGTGAGCAGCGTGACACATTTACAATCCCACTTACAAGGATGTTGGAGTGTTCAACAACAGTACATCACTCAGCCTTTTCCAACTTTTTTTACCCTCAAACAAAGAACAAAAAAAGAACACACTGGAGTCATTACTGCTAAAAGTGCATCTACACACATTTTAAAGTTAGTCACCCATGGCTTTTCTATCTTGTTTTCTATCTTAAACCTGTTTTAATTAATTAATAATAACACAGTGTGAGATCTGAAGCTTTATATTCCAAACTGTAAGACCTGCCAAGGACTATATATAGTTGTTGTTGTTGTTGTTGTTGTTGTTGTTTTTTAATTCTGTCCTGATATGGAAAATCATGAAATTCAGTAGGGTTTTCACATGACTCTATATTTTCACAATATCAGATATGAAATAGGAGTTACTAACGAATATTCAGTGATTACACTATTTGGGTTGCTGCTGACAAAAACAGGTCATTGGGCCATAATTTGGACGATTAGCCTGGGTTATGTTTAGCTCATGCTCCGCTGTGAAAATAATCTGCTATGACTCTAAACACTCAAGCTGTTGCACTGAATCCAGCTCAGTGTCCTCTTGGAGAGCATTTTAGGATTTGATGCCTACCCTGTGTGCTGGTTGCTTGCATATAGTTAAAGTCAAAATTATTAGGCCTCTGTGAGTGTTTGGGGGATGGTAATTGCAATTACCAGGACCCAATTGCAAAAAACTAAGGATTTTATTATAAAAAAGAAACTAAAACAACCCTGTGGAGCGAAAACACAGCAACTTAACAAGACTGACTTGACTCAGCAGGACTTGGCTTGACTGACACAGGAACAACAACGACAGACCAGCACAGGACAGAGCACGCTTTGAGAATAAATAGGGAAAGCAAACCAATAAACTGAGGGCAGGTGAACATAATGATAAATAATAGGATAACAAGCTAGGTGGGACAAGACAATAGACGGGAGAGCACATGGTACAAAGACACAACACAAGCCATGTGCTCATGTAAATTGGGACTAGATCACGCAGCTAATGAGAGAACCCATAAACCGTGTGTTCACATAAAACACAACACTACAGCATGCGGCACATGTGAACACGAACCACGTGCTAAACACAACACCAACACAAACCCAACGTAAGACACAAACATACGATAAATGATAATGGTGGCATGCTTGTTTCCGACCCAGCGGAAACCAAAACCAACTAGACTAGAGTGCTGCGAACAAAAACACCATGCCGCAAACAAAACAAACACACCAGGATGAGAGTGTGCATTCTGAGCATGCAAGGACCTCGGGAGCATGCACAGCCCGAGCGCAGCCAAGATGGCGCTCCTACAATGACAAAGACAGACAATGATGAGAAATATGAGTGCTTGACCCAAGAAAACTCAAGCACAACATACTAGACAAGACAGGACTAGTGTCTCTGCCACCAAAACAAGAATTAACAAGACCAAAGTGGCAGAATTTTGACACCTTCCTATGATTTTTTTCTTCTTCTTTTTTTCAAATATTTTCCAAATGACGTTTAAAGAGCCCCTATTATGGGTGTTTGAAAATGACCTTCCATGCAGTGTGTAACACCGCTCTAAGTGAAGTGAAATATCCAGCTGAGGCTTAAATCTGAAAGTGCACCATCTTAAAAGCAATTAATTCATCTATAAAAGAGTCGACTGAGAATGGTTCAAATGAATCACCGGGTAATGAATCTTTAGCCGTGTTGGCGTGCTGTTGACATGGAACTGAAGCTCTGCCCATTTGCTGCGCGCACAGACCTGTGAGTATTGAAACCCCGTCAAAAAAACTGTAGAAAGAAAAAGAAGACAAACACTGCAGCAGATCCCGGCTGAATCAAGACGCTGTGCTCTGTAGTGTGAGGGAAAGTTAGTGTTACTTTCCCTACCCAAAGATGAGGCTGTGAAGAGTCAGTGGTTGAAGTTTATTTTTGCAGAAGTACCTCAGCATTATAGCCCCAGCCTTGTGCTGTGTTCCCGTAATTTTTCTGACCAGTGCTTCTGCAATACACACTTACAACGGGGGATTCGTCGGTCGAAGGAAGGATCAGAAAAGACTATTGATGTGTGAGACTTTGTCAGAGCTTGACAGGAACTTTACAGTACACAGTTCATGGACCAGTTCCTCCTGCTGGACGCAGTCGACCAATCGCAACAGACTGGGTCATTGGACCATTCAGCGTTGATTAGCATCGTGCTGAGAGAGGTTTGGGAACAAACAAATCTTGGAACAAATCATATAGGAGTCGTTGGGATAATTAGGTAAAAATAAATACATATTATAAGACAATGAAAGTGTTTTTTGACCTTGCATGCATATCAGACTGTTGTTGGTGACCTTTTTTTAATGCATAATAGGGGTTCTTTAACAGAGATAGGACATTTTCACCTGTATTTCCGATCATATTTTTTCTTCTGGAGAAAGTCTTTATTCGTTTTATTTCATCTAGAATAAAAGCAATTTTTAAAAATATTATTTAGAGCCATTTAAGGTCAATATTATTAGCCTTTTTAAGCAATATTTTTTTGCGATTGGTCTACAGAACAAGCCATCATCATAAAATGACTTGCCTAATTAACCTAGTTAAGCCTTTAAATGTCACTTTAAGCTGAATACTGGTATCCTGAAAAAAAAATCTAGTGAAATATTTTGTACTGTCATCATGGCAAAGATAAAATAAATCAGTTATTAAACATCAGTTATTAAAACTATTATGTTTAGAAATGTGTTGAAGAAAAATTCTGTAAACAGAAATTGGGGTAAAAAATGTCTAATAATTCTGACTTCAACTGTATATCAGTTTGGTTATGTGGGGTAAGGGCCCAGAAGTTAGCAGTATAAGCTGCTCCTTTGGTTTTGTCATGCTCTCGGCACACAATTGTGTGACCACTTATCACTTTAAAAGACTATTTTAATAATTTTGCCCTTAGAACCATGCACATCTCATTCTTATTTTTTTATCATCCGTCTGTGAGCCCTGAGGTGTTGCATGAGCTCTTCAAAAGCACTGCGTGTTTTCTGTGATTCGCTCCACAATAGTCATATTGTGATCTTGCTGTGAAGTTGCCTCTGGAAACATTTGGTATGCTTTATTATTTGTTGTTTGGACTCGGTGACCTGGTTTGTCTGTTATATGTTGGCCTATGACATAAAATATCTGGCTATGTCACCGCATAATGATGTCTTAACTTAATTATTTTGGGGATGCAGTCAGGTGTAGGGCTGCATGATGTTGGAAAAGTCTGACATTCTGATAATGTTTTTCTGCTTTTATGTATTGAGATATTAATACAATTTCACCAGATAACTGGAATAGCCCTTGAAAATTTGGAAAGAATTCATAATTTTGCATTGATTGAGATTGCTTTAGAGGGGCGATTTATAAATGTAGATGAAAACAAAAGAGCATAAAGTGAAATAAACAGTGCTTTATGGTTTTCTGGGGAGTCTTAACGGTATTCAGGTACAGAAATGTAATTATCAAATGCAGAATAACACAGTGTAGTCTTCATTATATAAATAATTTAATAAAATTAAGTTGTATTAAAGTTACAAATAATACAATATCTTGTTTTTGAATGCTTTAAACTAATTTTTGAAACTGTGTAAAACTTTACAATAAGCTTGTATTGTTTTTTTTTCATGTTAGTAAATACATTAACAGTACATTTATTATTGTATTTCTTTATTTTTGTTAAATTTGGATTTCACGAATGCATTAGTAAATGTTGAACTATGACTATGTAGTATTATTTATTATTAGTTCATGTTAATATATGCATTACCATTAACTAATGAAACCTTAATGTAAAGTAATACTGTAAAGTGACCAATAATGCTTTAATAAATTAATCCACGATTTAATAATAAGCTAAATTAAATGCTGGTTTCTTTGTGTTTATGGCTGATAAAAATGACTTAAAATTAAATTAAAATCACTTATTGGAATTTTTTTTTTTTTTATTATTATTATGCCATCCAGTTTTAGGGTTAAAAGATATAGCCAGTCATCTTAATTTTTCTGTTTAACATATTATTAGCAATTACGAAATAATTACAAATGTCTTAACATAAATATCATGGGGTGCCAGCGAGGAACCTGTGAAAAGACTTTTGTCATACACTTGGTGTGTTTTGTCGAACACTTGCAGGTTTTATAATGATGCTTTCCACAGTCACCAGTGTCAGAGCTCACAGGGCTGACGTGTCATTTGTCATTTGATGCGACTCAATTGACCGGCTGGCATGATGGACTACATTCTGCTCAGCAGAGATTCAGCTTTTAATTTCCTGAACATAAGATAATGAATATCAGTATGACAATCATACATTTATTTCTTGCAAGTAAACACTGCTGTTATTCTAGAAACCTTTGTGTAATCGGAGCAGATTTAAAGCGCTTAATTGGAATCTGTCCGAGTCTTTGCAATTATCCTCCCTAAATGTATGTGCAATGCATAGAAGCATGCATGAAATACAGTACCAATAAACTGTAACATGCAAACAGTTTATATTGCAGACAGACTAAAAGAAATACGACTTCCCTGAAAAGTAAAAATATGGTAATTTTAGGAAATATTATAGTAGATATATTAGGGCTGCACGATTGATCAAAAAAAAAAATGATCTCGATCGACCCCTCCCACATGATGTTAATCCAGCATTTCTATGATTCAGCCAATAATGTTTTCAAGTTCAGGAGAGAAGGATAAAGGTGGTCGCACAAGTCTTCACATTGTTTTATACACGTTGCTCCGCAAAGTGGACACCTCCAGATGTTGTAAAAAGAGTCACATACTGTATTTATAAGGTATAATCCAAAAATGTAATTTCTATTTTCATGTAGTTATGTATTCGCAGCCGCGAAATCACATGTGATCATATCACAATTTAGAGTTCTGATTACGACAAGTTCTGATTACGGTGCTTTTTTCTTGCATAAACATGGAGTGTTGTGCATGAGAATAAACATTTAAGAGTGTCAGTATAACTACTACAGCCTATTAAACGTTGAATATAAAGCAGGAGGGAATCTGATAGACAAATATTTCATTTATTTTAGTGATAAAATGCTCTAATAATGTTGTCAATGACAGATTATGTCTCAAACGTAATAATTCAACTTCAGAATTATGTATAATTATATTCTGATGTCATCACTTTACTGTGCATTATCGACCAGGACAAATTTAAAGTCTATTCAAGTCCACCGTTCCAAGTCATTATTTTACACCTACAGAATCGTGAGAAAATTGTGATCTTGATTTTTAGCAAAAAAAAATATGATTCTCATTCTAGCCAAAATCGTGCAGCCCTAGATACTATATATATATATATATATATATATATATATATATATATATATATATATATATATATATATATATATATACAAGGTTTCCGCTACATTCATTCATCCGTGGCGGGCCGCCACGCCAAAATTCATCCCGCCACGGCTACATTACAACTTCTCATTAAACATTTAGTCGTGTTTTGTATAGCGGATTATAATCGCACTAAAACATATTAGAGGTAAACCGCGCAAACTTTTCTGCAACCGTAGTAGTGCTGTGCGCTATTTGTTCAACCCTTTAAGGTGACATGCTGGCTCTCTGACAGACTGACTGACAGGTGCGTGAGTCCAGCAAACACGGCGTAGCTTTCAGTTTAAGATGAACACAGTTTCCATAAGTATATTTTATTGATAAATGTCAATGGCTCTGCATGCAATGACTTTATCTTGCTGGAGTTTCACTTTACTTCAGGACGCGTTAATGTCGGAAAACGCACAAAAACACACTAAATCGCGCTTCAGCAGCGCTTACTGGAGAGCGCACGAGAAGATCTGCACTTGAACGTGTAAATTTGAGTGCGTGCAAGAAGTTCTGTGCACGAAGAGGAAATCGGCGCGCAAGCAAAGAGATTCGCATGCTCGTATTACATGAATGCTATCTCGCCTTGCAATAATGCGTGTAATATTGGTCTTTGAAATAGTTGGCAGATCTGTGTAAAAAAAAAAAAGTCCTGCCGCCACTGCTGAAAAAAATCCTAGAGGAAACACTGTATATATATATATATATATATATATATATATATTATAATTTCATATTTAATAATGATTGTATTTATTATGACACCGTTTCTTTACAATGGGTTAAAGTAAAAAATAAAGACTTAAATAAATCAGGAGCCATGTGCACCCACTGACAGGTAAAATCTGCTTCTCTTTCTTTCAAATTCAAAGCTAACTTGAATGCCAAAGCATTTTAGATATGTATATAAAATAGCCTATGTAATATATTAATATCATCAAATTAATAAAATAATTAGCAAATGAGATATAAATGACAGAAAAGTTAATAAAAACAGACAATATCTCTAAAAATTATCAAAATTGCAAGATTAAAATGAGTAGATTTTTAAAAAATAAGGCATCGTTTAGATTAATGAATCTATTATTTACTTTTTCTCTCGGTATTGCAGCTGTGTGAGCACTGTGAGCTGTGAAACCAGACGGAAAGTAGCCTTTAATAAAAGAGTGATGCAAAAACGCATACAAGCTTTAGAAAGCGAAAGCAAAAGTTGAATTCTGGACATTTTAGGAGATTTGGAAACCTGGACCGGACAAATTTTTAGGTCCCAAAAATGTGCGTCTCTGTGGGTCTGAAGAGCACGTGAAACTGTCTGCATGATTGTTGACGGGCCTCACGGGCACAGTGAAACTGGTAAACGAGAAAGGATTTTCCACTACTTAATCGATAGCGGATGTTTGGTTATATTGAGCGGATGCAAAAAGTGTACAAGGATGTTAACAATAGTAAAAAAAAAAATGTGTCACTAAATATACTTGGGCGGGCGTTAATATACCTGGGCAGCCCACCCAAGTAAAGTCTATGTGTGGGAAGCACTGATATACACACACTTTAGAGAGAAAGAGAGAGATGTAGCTTGATAGCTGAGGGAAAAATTGTTCGACTTGCTGTGAATTTTTCTCTTTTTAAAATATTTTCCAAATTAGTTTTTACTATAGCAAGGAATTTTTCACAGCATCTCTGGTAATATTTTTTCTTCTGGAGAAAGTCTTATTTGTTTTATTTCAGCTAGAATAAAAGCAGTTAAAAAAAAAAAAAAAAAACCTAACTTGCCTAGTTAACTTAAGTTAAACCTTTAAATTGCATCTTTAAAAAGCTAAATACTAGCACCTTAAAAAATATCTAGTCAAATATTATGTGCTGTCATAATAGCAAAGATAAAAGATATCTGTTATTAGAAATGAGTTATTAAAACTATTGTTTAGTAACGTGTTGAAAAAATCTCATCTCCGTTAAAGGAAAAAAAATATATATATATATATATGGTGAGAATAATTGTATATAAGTTTAAGTTAACATTTTGTTTTTCCTAGCCCTAAAATGTGCTGAAATTTGGTTCTCGCAGTTGGCACTCAAGGCCTAATAACAGACAGGAAATCTATACCATGTTCATAAGGCCTCCCCTTCCAGTGCTCATGCCTGCTTTCCATCTGCGGGACTCAAGGAAAGCAGGGCTCATTAACCAATAATCACCGAGGACCAAATGCTGTGTTCTGTGTCATTTATGTTTCTATGTGTGAAAGAGACCGAAAAAGAGGTGAATGTTTCCCTGCGGGTTCTGCAGCTCCAGGTTTGCAGTCACACACCGGTCTGATTTGCTGGAGTTGTGACATCTTTGAGATAATCAAGTCAGTCCTCTGTGAGACATTTGACCGTGTGCTGCTAAAGTGTCTGCTCTGCGTGGGCTGCTGCAGTGCCTGGACACGGATATTTTTATGCTTTTCACATGTTTGCCTGCTCTGTTTTCTGCCATTCATCTTTTAGTTCTGTATTTAAAATGCTGCATGAAAGAAAATATACATTAGGTTGCTTTACCTAGTTCAGCTTTTAAATGTCACTTTACGATAAATACTAGTATCTTGAAAAATATCTTGTCAAATATTTTATACTGTCATCATGGCAAAGATAAATCGGTTATTAGAAATTAGTTATTATAACAATTCTGTTTAGAAATGTGTTGAAAAAAATATACAGGGGGGCTAATAATTCTGACTTCATCTGTACTATCACTGTCACCTTCACTTGAAGGGACATGATCAAATCCCTTTTATATTAAATAAGTCTGATCGAGAGCAGGTTTGAGCAGGTTTGAGCTTACCGACCTCCTGCAGTTTTGAAGAACGAAACTATTCTGGATCATATCAAGCTATCAATAATCAAATCCATCTAATTGAGTAATGCCATTTATAAAGAACGAACCCCAGTAGAAATGACTGTCTAGTCTGTGACCAATCTAATATAAACGCTCACCAGAGATGCTACCTGTGGTAATAGCTGTAGCACTTAATCTTGCAATTATCTTAATGGCTTGGAGATGTGTTCTTGCAAATGCCTAATTAGTAATTTGCATTGCTTAACCTGAACACAAACCCGAGGAGAGTCATCTGAGATCCTAATGAATCCTGGAGCTGTTTTTTCAGGCTACTTGTTGACTGTGATTTTAAAATGTTACCCAAGCCTGCGTTTACTTTATACCAAATATAGTAAAACAGGAGTGCTATGAAATATTTGTTAATGGCAGCTTTTGGTATATTTGGAAATGTTATTAATTCTTGTGATGGTAAGGGTCAATTGTCAACATCACTCAGAGCCTTCATGACTGAATAAATGAAATGCGCTGTTTTCCAGCAAGGCAACCCGGGGTGCTGAAATATAAAGCTGGATTTATACTTTCGCCTGGCGCCGCATCGCGCACCTCCGCTGACTGCGCGCGCACCTCGCGAAACGGACGAGGCTTTTATACTTGCCGCGTTCGCCGTTGTGATATTCTTTAAAACGACAGGGGGCGGTCAAAAGTAACTGACCGTAAAGACAGACAGATAACCAGAGAGGTAGAAAGTTTCCGGACATACGTCATATCATTAATATCATTCACGATTTTTTAACATTATTATTATTGTTTTTATAAATTATTTTAATGATTATAAGGATCTTTATAACAATTCAAGATTTTTTTTAATCAAATTTGATGCATCACTTGCTTTTGTTCATATCTCAGACAGTTTTACCTATTAAAGTTTATTAAAATATTAATGACAAGAGAACATGGGCTGCACTACAAATATATTCTTTATTATGGCAAGAATAAAAGCAAAAAAAAAAGCACACTTACTAAAAAATAGATTTAGATTTTTAGATTTAGCCGCTCCACAATTCACATATTAACTGTCTGGCTAGTTTCTCCTTTACTTATGCTAAAAGGGTAATAATGGTCCAACATTCCTGACCATTATCACCAATAAAGCCAAGAAAAACCGGGCATCAGTGTAAACCGAAAGGTTCAAATATTCATTTCCAGCTTTCAAAGCAATAATTTCTTAATTCATTTTAGTTTTGTAGTTATTAAATTGTTTTAAATTCAAAATTGTAACATATACATCAGTGTAAAACCTATGACTGGTGGATAAACATGTTTCTTTAATTGTGTATCTGGGTCTCCACTTTGCCATGGCCTCTTTTGGCTTTAACAAACTCATCCCTCAGGTTTTTCCAAACCTTTTAACATAAACTTTCCTCCTTTCCCACTGCTGTTGCAATTTCTAGCCAAGAATTATTGTTCATCAGGTTATCTGTATGATCACGGATCATAAAGATATGAGTACAGTCGTACTGTTTCAGTCAAAATCTCTTCAAAGTGGTTCATATTCAACTCAAATCAAACGCGGCGCCGCGCGCACTGTTCGCTTGGGTCTCAAAAAATGCCGTGCGCACCGCCAGCCGAAATCATGTCGCGCGCACTCAAAGCGAACTTCCGCTAACACCGCGATGACGTCACATTCGCCGCGCGCACTCAAGCGAACTAGCGGACGCGTCGAGTATAAACCAGCCTTAATTGGTTAAACTGGCAGTGGGTGGGTTAAACTAACCAAAAGAAAGATAGCCGTTCTGGCACGTAACACACATTTTCAAAGCAGAATATCTGACTTCAGCATTGCTTTTCAGATAAACAAGAATGTCCAATGAATTAAAAGCTTACATACAGCACCTTTAAAGAGATTTTTCGTCTAAAAATTGTAATTTAATTACTATTACTCTCCCACTAGTGGTTCTAAACCTTTTTTTTTTTAATTCTGTTAACCACAAAAGAAGATATTTTGAAGAATGGTAAAACCTGTAACCATTGGCTCACGAAAAACAAATATAATTCCAGTCTCATATTTCCTGATCTGTGCAGCACCACCATTTATGATTGTCTTCTAACTCTCATTATTATGGTGGCTTGAGAATGTCTGAAATCTCACATAAACGTCTTCTTCTTCAGCACTAGCATGTCACTAGCATTCTAGCAATGTGCTAAAATCATAATAGCAACATGTTAAAATCATGCTAGTTGTATGCTAATTCATGCTAGAAACATTTTAACAACATGTTAATTTATGCAAAAAATGTGTTAATTCATTCTAGAAACATGTTAACATGCTAATTCTTGTAATCATGCTAACAACATGGTAATTAATGTTAGAAACTTGCTAATAATATGCTAATTCATTCTAGAATAATACTAGTTACATGCTAATCATACTAGAGTCATGGGCTGCGTCCGAAACCGCATACTTCCATACTATACGCTAAAATCAGTATGCGAGCCGAGTAGTATGTCCGAATTCGTAGAATCCGAAAATCAGTATGCGAGAAGTACCCGGATGACTTACTCTTTCCGGCGAGATTCTGAAGTGCGCATCCCATGCACGCTGCGCTATCCCATGATGCTCCGCGAGAGAATTCATAAATGGGAGTGAATCGACGCAACTGACGCAGGTAGGTCACGTGACCATAACAAAACGGCGAATGTAGTTCGTCCGAATTCCATTCATACTTCTTACATTCATACTGTATAGAACGTACTTTTCTGACGGCCGAGTAGTACGTTTAAATTCAAATGCAGTACCTACTGAGTAGTAGGCGGTTTCGGACACAGCCATGGTATCAACATACTAATTCATGTTAGAAACATGTTAATTCATGTTGGAATCTTGTTAACAACATGCTAATTAATGTTAGAAACATGCTACCAACATGCTAATTTATGGTAAAGCCATGCTAACTCATGCTAGAATCATGCTAGTAACATGCTCTTACCAATCACAGACACGGGGATCAACTTTAAAGCTCTTTAAAGTGGTTACATTGCTGACTGCAGGGATCTTAAACATTATTTTAGCCAACTTGATACTTTTTCAAACTAAATGAACTACTTCTAACAGGCTTTCTCAAACCACCATGAAGTTTGTCCTCAAACTTTAAGATCTAGTTTAGTTTCTTGCTTTTTTGATCAACCGTTTCTATTTTAAACATCGTCAGACAAATTGACAAAGGTTTAAGTTTTCAGTTTAGCCAAAAAATACAACAAGAATAATAAATAAACTCAAAATAACATTCACTTTGAAACAAGCAAACAAAACAACAAATAATTATAATATTAAATACAGCAATAACATATTTGTCTAATCTATATACTTTCAATGTTCATCAACATTCAACAAAAGAGGCACCATCTAGACTCTCCAAAAAGTCATAATAGATGCTTTCCGAATAGACCAATATATATTACTTTGTTTTTCCAAATTAGGGTATATCTTTTCTAGGGCAAGGCAAGAGGTCATCCACTGAAATGCATCAGGACTGTCTAGTTTCATGCTTTTATCTGCATATATACTAGTGCATATTTGATTTGATAAGATCAATATGAGAGCCATCCTGTGCATTCATCAGCAGAAAAGCTTCTGGCATCAGTTCATCCTCCTCCTCTATTACCATCCTCCTCCTCCTCCTCTCATCACTCTCAGAGCTTCTCCTCTGGCATTGCATAAGATCTGCGAGTCACACACTCCTACTTCAGACTGCAGGATGTTGAGGTTCAAGGCCTGAAGCTATTCTGGAAATCCTTCTGTCCTCAGCCAACTGAAAGCATTGTGAAAAGAATTCGCTTATGTTAGCAGAGTTAAAGACATGACGTGTTTCATACTTGTATCCACAATTGAGATGAAGGACATACAGTTGAAGTCAGAATTATTCATATTTAATATACAGTGAATACTTATTTATCATTTAAACTTTGAGTGCTTTAAAGGATATTCAGATTCTATTTGCAGTGGTTTTTATAACACCACCAAATGTTTAGAGACTTAATTAGTTCATTAACTTGTTACTTCAGACATGAACATTTTCACATGTTGATCTGATCTACTACATGCTGAAATATTGACAAATCTTTGACTATTTATAGGGCTATTGTCCATTAACTGTGCATTAAGGCTCCATTAGTTAATTTAACTAAACTAAGCTTTTATGAATGTTAGGTTATGTTAATTACTTAGTTAATACTTAGTTTCGTATTAAAATCATAGTCATAATCTGATTATAAGTCATAATTCTTAATATTTACTAATAAAATTAAGTAGTATTTTTCTTTTACTAATATTAACATAGTAACTGTAATAAATCTGGCTTTTCCTCACTGTTTATTTCAATCCACTAACTGAGTTGGGTGTAGCGCGTTCCACAGTATCATGTTACGCAGTAATGTAACGAATTACATTTTAAATTAGTGTAATTTGATTACAGTTACTAAAGTCAGTGTAATTGTATTACTTGCGTTACTAATGTAGTTTTTAGAAAAAAATGCTTCTTTTAAATCATGTTTTCTGCTGCAATAAGCATGTACTTTTAAATAGCCGGAGAACATTTTGCTGCTGTTGAGAGTGGTTGCTTCTTTAAGTGGAAATACAGACATTACTTTGCATTTCACGGCAGTGTTTTTGTTTTTATTTTCAATGAAATCAGTCAATGTCCAGTCTCTAAAGAACTTTCGACTGCTTTTAACTCAACCAACAACTTATTCAAACACTTGATCAGAAAGCATTTCATGACTGTACTCGTCGCCAAGAAGGACACCGGCATCCAAAAACAATGTGGTCCAACTTCGCCTAAACAGGCAAAATTGGATATTTGTGCAGGATCGGGAGTGAAGGTATTTTCTGAATGCGAAGAGCAGCGTAGCTGCTTATGGGGCAGTTCACATATCGCTTTTTTGTTTGCGCAAGTTCGTTATTTCCATTTGAGGTGTGCATATTGGGAGCGAACATTGCACATGCTCATTTTTTCCAGGCGCACTCAGTTGAAAACTGACCGGTACGCTTCATACTTTGTATGGAATATACAGGCTTCGGTGGACTAATTACCCTCAGAACACCCATACACTGCAGTGCTTTTTCATAGTACGGATGTCAATGTTAAAAAAAAAAAAAGACTGGTTTGGAACAAATGAATGATGAGAGAATTAAGTTTTGGTCGAACTCTTCAAGTCTTCTGAATATTTTATGTTTTAAAAGTAACTTCGGAGTAAAGTAATTAGTAATCTGATTACTTTTTACATGAAGTAATTAGTAATGTAATCAGATTACAATTTTTCCATTAGTGGTCAGTAATTTGTAATCTATTACTTTTTTTTAATAACTTGGCCAACACTGCTAACCAGGGCTTAATTTGTGCCGGAACAAGCCGGATCGGGATCCAGCACTTCTGAAATCTGGTCCGGCACCTCATTTTCAACTAACATTAACTAATTGGATTTTATTGTACAGTGTTACCTATAGTACTTTTTAATACTTATGCAATTTAAATAAGTTAAACCTTCAGTTTACTCTGAACATTTATTTTCTTTTCGGCTTAGTCCCTTTATTAATCTGGGGTCGCCACAGCGGAATGAACCGCCAACTTATCCAGCACATGTTTTACACAGCGGATGCCCTTTCAGCTGTAACCCATCTCTAGGATACATCCATACACTCTCATTCACACACATACAATGCGGACAATTTAGCTCACCCAATGTACCTATACCGCATGTCTTTGGACTGTGGGGGAAACCGGAGCACCCGGAAGAAACCCACGCAAACGCGGAGAGAACATGCAAACTCCACACAGAAACGCCAACTGACTCAGCCGAGGTTCGAACCAGCGACCTTCTTGCTGTGAGGCAACAGCACTACCTTTTGCGCCATCGTGTCGCCTACTCTGAACATGGATGCATATATTTATATACACAGTAAAGCAAATTACCAAGTATTTTATGTTAATATATCAGCCAAAACAAAGGTTTTCGCTAGGGCTGCACAATATATCAATTTAGCATTGATATCGCAACATGTGAGTCTGCAAGAGTCACATTGTTTATAGGTGACCAGACATTACTGTTAACACCATAGTGGAATAATTTCACATTTTAACCTTCCAGTGAAATCTATTATTTGCATGTGTTTTTAAGGCCTGGCTGTAAGAATTTTGAGCAAACTTAAACATTTGGCCACAATAAATTAAACGTTTGTAGCTTAAAGGTTAATTGTACATTTGTACAATGTTTCATTTTTCGTAAAAAATTATACTTTATGCAGATACACTCCCCTACACAATAATATCAATCTTTACAAGCTATTCAAGTCATCTGGGGAAATTGCATTTATATCGCAATATGTATCGCAGTGAATGAAAATATTGCAATGTCAGTTTTTTCCGATATCGTGCAGCCCTAGTTTTCGCACCTTAGGTCAATATCGGGATAATACCGTATACCGTGATAAAAGCTTTAGCAATTAATTTACAGCAGGAATGTTTTTGATATCGTCATAAGCCCCTAGTGCCATTGCATTGTCATTTGAAGCATTGTATCACTTGTGATTGGGTATGTGTGAAAGTGGAAGATTTGAAAGAGCTGCTACTGCAGTGAAGCTCTCTGTGGATCCCGTTTAATATAGATTCATTGAAGCTGTCATCTGTGCCCCAGATTTTAGCACTGCGTTTCCATACTGTCCCCAGCGCCGCTCAAAAGTGGATCAATCCCCCATCCTCTCCTCGTTACCCTGTGCTGTCCATCTCGATGGGCAGGTTCAGTTTAACAAAAACCACTGTCAGATCTAATGCTGCTCATATACTGATTCACATATTTCAAGATCACTGGTTGGAGTTTTCTTTTAGCTTGTTGATCATTTAAATTGCAGAACTTGCATGTTTCACTTTTAGTCCGAGGAGGAAAACAAATTAGTTGAAATAAGTGTGACATGGGGCGGCATGGTGGCTCAGTGGTCAGTACTGTCGCCTCACAGCAAGAAGGTCGCTGGTTTGAGTCCCAGCTGGGACAATTGGCATTTCTGTGTGGAGTTTGCATGTTCTCCCCGTGTTGACGTTGGTTTCCTCCGGGTGCTTCGATTTCCCCCACAGTTCAAAGACATGCGCTATAGATGTATTGGGTAAACAAAATTGTCTGTAGTGTATGTGTGAATGTGAGAATGTATGGGTGTTCCCCAGTGTTGGGTTGCATTTGAAAGGGCATCCGCTGTGTAAAACGTATGTCGGAATAGTTGGCGGTTCATTCCGCTGTGGTGATCCCTCTAAACTAATTAGTTTTTTCTTTGTATGTATGGATTGCTTCAGTTGTTTCTGACATCTAAAAAGTCAACGAGCCCCTTTACAGATGTTTTCTGACAAAAAAAGTTGACATTCAATACGTATTTTAGCCATTGTATATGATTTTTAATTACGATATAAAAGACAGCAAAATCTTTGACTGTATGATGAGTATTCAAATATATTGCCCATCCCTAGTACTTGGTCATCTGATTCCCGGTCAGCCATTATGGTCTTATAATTGCAGCAGCCTTGGCAGAACAGTGTTACTTTCCTCAAGCTCATGCGGGGTAGAGTTCAAAACACACACAGACGGACACTGGAGGTTCACGGTCAAAGTGAGAAGAAGGTGTAAATGAGACTCTGACAGAGCAGAGAGCCTTCTAAATAGAAACCCTGTCTAAATTGTGCATTGGTGTGTGCGAAACGGCACAGTAAGAGGTCTTGGAAATCTTCCCTGTGAGGTTTGTAGGTGAGTTTGATTGACTGTTTGTCAGGTGTCACTCATGCTGTTTGTTTGTTGTGTCCTTCAGATGCCCCACCCATGGATCGGGAAGAGCTGTTTGTCCAGAAACTGCGGCAGTGCTGCGTGCTTTTCGACTTTGTGACGGATCCACTAAGCGATCTTAAGTACAAAGAGGTGAAGAGAGCCGGCCTGAATGAAATGGTGGAGTACATCACACACAACCGCGACGTGGTCACAGAGTCCATCTACCCTGAAGGTGTCATCATGGTGAGAATATCCACTGGGGATCCTCAGTTTTGGCAAAATTCTGAATCATTATTATGTAACGTGAATAGGAGTGGGCGACGTGACCCAAATCTGAAGACTCTCTTATTATTATTTGCACAATGGCGATATATAGATCAAGCATCTTTCTATGATGAATATTTTATATAACTGTGATGTTTTGGATATCACAGCTGAAATAAAAAATGCTAGCCTGATTTGCAAGTAATATAAAGCATATTAAAAACAAATGCAACAGAAAAATGAAATTAGAAAACGACACATATTTTACAGAGTAAAGAAATCCGAAAGAAAACGAACACAGCATAATATTTACAGTTTGATTTACTTTGATTCTTATTAAGTGAAGTTTTACAAACTAATTTTGAGAGGAGCATGTGATTGTCACGGTTCTGTGGAGGGCAAAAGGGAGTGAGGACTCGATTGCAGAAATATGGGTTTTATTTATAATAAAATAAAAAGGCAAAACAAACAACCCTGAGGGGGAAAACATTAACAAAACATACAAACAAACTTGACTGGGCAGGCTGGCAGGGATCAGGACTGGACAGACAGGATAACTGTACGTTCACACCGAAAGCGGCGAGAGCGTCAAAGTAGCCGGAAGTCATTCATTTTCAATGGGAGCCGGTGGCGATAAGCGGCGCGTCTTCGCCGGTGTGAGCGTCGAGGAGAGTTGAAATCAAGTCACCTTTATGGTAATGAGCTATGACGCGGTTCGGCGGCAAGCAATCAGAATGTAGAAGTCCACCGCTTGAGAGGAGTCCAGAGAACACAGTCACTGTGAACTTTGGTTCCGACCCCAGTTGTTCCCAAGGGTTTAATTATTGCGTCGCTGGATTTCCAATTATTTGCAATGTTTTCTTACTGGAACGTAGATTTTAAAAGTTACTGGCGAGTTACTGATGTGCATCAATGTTATATATATCTTTTTTTCTTTAAAAAAAAAAACGGTAGTTAAGTGAATAAGTGTGCAACACCTTCACGCTAGAAAGCTTGTTTTATGCGGAAGTGTAACTGATATGATATGCTACAACGGCTCCTTTAAATATGAGATCAATGTGTAGCGAATTTTGACGCTCTCGCCGCCGGAGCTCAGGGCAGAGAGCGTTGTCGCCAGGGCGGCCAGAGCGACCTTTGACGCTCTCGCTGCTTTCGGTGTGAACGTACAGTAAGGCTACAAACGACGGGACACAGAGAGAGACGATGACAAACTGGCACAGGACAGCAGACATGAGGAGAATATAAGCAGAAATAAATGAACACAAACAGGTGAACCTATCAAACTAATAATGGGTTAAGGAGGGTGGGACTAGACAATAGACGGGAGACCACATGGCACAAAGAGACAACACAAGCCATGCGCTCACATAAAACGAGACTAGAACACGCAGCCAGTGAGAGAACTCAATAAAAGGACAAGACTGAAGCACGCGGCACCAATGTAAACACAGCCACGTGCTTGGACAACACAAACATAGACGGAAGACACAAGCACACGATAAATTAAAACGCCTTACCATGCGCTCACACATAAGCAACGCGCATGTTTCATCTCAGCGTCAACCGAAACCAAACCCAACCAGACTGAGACGCTGAGAATGAAACCGCGCTTTGCTGACAGAACAAAACAAACACAAGAGCGCGCGTCCCAAGCACTCACAGACCCCACGCGTCCGCATCAAGTGGGAGCGCGCACGGTCTGCGCACACTCACGACTGCGTGCACACAGAGACACACACACATAATAACAGAAAACAAGTGCTCGACCTGAGAAAACTCGAGCCGAGCACAACAGGACAGAGCTAGTGTCCGGACTCTGCCACCAAAACAAGAATTTACAAGACCAGAGTGGCAGAACCCTGACAGTTATATGATTGATCACGGCTGGCCTCTCATCCATAATCAGCAATAATCCAATCAGATTAATTCAAGCCTAAAATAAATAGACAGATTTTACCCTACTT
Source organism: Danio kyathit (assembly GCA_903798195.1). NCBI lineage: Eukaryota > Metazoa > Chordata > Actinopteri > Cypriniformes > Danionidae > Danio > Danio kyathit. The sequence goes on along the minus strand of LR812531.1, from coordinate 5,346,975 downwards.
GCCTATCTTCGTTTTGGAAGAATCCCCCCTTCCAGCCCATCTCCTCCTTTTACCAGGGGGAGCTCTCGATACCTATCTGATCTCGAACTCCCTTACATGCTAACTGACCATGCGGGAGCCCTGGGCTCAATTTACTGCCGGGACAGCATGCCAAACCTGCTAGTAGCGTCAAGCAATATCTAAGTGTGAACGCTTGAAATAATATTTTAAGAAAAATTGTTCAGTCAAGTTTTGAGTGCATTTCTTTTGTTGTTTAAAGGAACACTCCTCCTTTATTATTGAAAATAGGCTAATTTTACAGCTCCCATAGACTTGAACAGTTGAGTTGTACCATTTTTGAATCCATTCAGGCAATCTCTGGAGCTGCGTCCCAAATGGCACACTATACACTATGCACTTACACACTCAACAACATAGTATATGAATGTAGTGCCGTCCCAAATTGAACACTTATGTTTTTTATACTAAGCGGAAGTTCAAACCGTTTCCCTGATGACGTTTGACGGTTGCCAAATTAGTGCAATAAATGACCAAAGAACCAGATAATACCTGCCATGAGTATAACCGCATTCACCATCGGGAGGCGCTATAATCACTCTTGTAGGAGAATTTTGCTTTCACAATCCAAAATAAATAAAGTTATCTAACATGTGCGCCTGACAGCTCCGCCCCTTCCGCTACGTGAGCAAAGCTGCGGTCGCTGAGTGCGTGAAGTGCCCATCATTCCACACTTAATTTTACCAGTTGAATGAGTGCATCATCCGGGTAATTAAAGGGCACTTATTATTTTTAGAGTTTTCAGTGTGAACGCACTATTTATACTTCAAAATGGCATAGAATAGTGCATAAGTATGTGATTTGGGACGCACCTTGGGTCTGACAGGAGCAGTTTTAGCTTAGCTTAGCATTAGATTATTGAATCACATTTGGTCGTTAGCATTTTCTTCAAAAATGACAGAATTTTTGATAATTTTCCTATTTAAAGCTTTCATTAAATGTCTTACATTTCCAGACAATTTACCCCCCCATCCCCCCCCTTGATATCCAAGATGTTAATTTCTTTCTATCTTTAGTCAGAAGAAATTATGGTTACATATAGATATTAGTGGTGTACACATTATTAGTGGGATCACATTATGGTTTTTTAGTAACGGATCGGACCATTTTTTGGAATCGGCCAAAAAGGGGAGGAGACAAATGAAGTTGGTTTCTGTTCATTACAAAAACAGCACTGCAAGAAAACTTTTGGTTTTTCATTGCTAGATGTCATTGCATTTCATTTTGGTTTGGTTTTTCATTGAATAATTCTTCAAAAATGATTCATCTAGCAGTGGCATATTTTTCATTAACCCATTGGTTAAATAATGTAATTGCTGCCTACAACTTTCATTTCTGAGCATCAATAATTCATATGATTGTGATTTTAATCTTTACTATAAACATCAGTGGTTATATCTAAACTATAAACTGTTATTCGAGTATGTCTGTGTTATTTACCTGTTTGTAATTTCATAACTAACTCAAAAGACTAAAGACTGAATCTCTTAGGATTAATAAACATGCAAATCACCATCATTTATAATTTGTTGCATGGGTGTTGAGATCCTGATCTTTTAATAATAAATCATGCAGCTTGCACTGAATGCATTAATGCAGGCTAAACAAGTAGTGACAGAAAACACCTTTAATAACCTAAGAAACCCACCACATCCTGAATAACCTACCACAACTTCTTCTGTCATCATTATAATTTACAGGAAAGCCTAAATGCTTTCATACATGTGATTTGAATAATGCGAGAGGCGATCTCTCTGTGATCGTTACAAATTTAGGATTAATCTACAAGTAAAAAAAATGTATTAATTTGTGAGTCATGTGCATTTTGAACTGTGGGTTGTGATCCGTATGAATCAATGCTTAGATATTGGGGAAAATACTGATTAGTTATCATCAGCTTATCTCGAGTATGTTAAAAAAACTTCTGTAAATCTTTAATTGACTCAAGTTCACTTGGTTTTTACATTCATTCATTCATTTTCCTTCGGCTTAGTCTCTTTATTCATCAGAGGAATGAACCACAACGGAATGAACCGCCAACTTATTCAGCATATGTTTTACACAGCGGATGCCCTGCCAGCTGCAACCCAGTACTGTGAAACGTCCATACACACTCATTTACACGCATACACTACAGCCAATTTAGTTTATTCAATTCACCTAAAGCGCATGTCTTTGGGCTGTGGGGGAAACCGGAACACTCGAAAAAAAATCCACGCACAGGGAGAACATGCAAACTCCACACAGAAATGCCAACTGACCCAGTCGGGACTCGAACCAGCAACCTTTTTTCTGTGAGGCGACAGTGCTAACCACTGAGCCATGGTGCTGACTGGTTTTTACATTTTAAAACATATTAAAATAGGAGAAAAAAAGGCTTGCATATTTTCTGCTGTTGCTAGTCTGTATACACACACACACACAAACATATTATCCACTACTTTTTAGAAGTATTTCTTTCCTAAATAACCCTTATGTTTTTTTAGTAAACTGATTTTCATCTGATCAGGAGTAAATAAGAGCAAACGTGCTAAAAACACACATCTTTACTCTGCTGGTCATCCTCTGTGACCAATCGACAGTAATGGCTTTTGCCTGACCAATGCAAACGTGATTACTTGCCAGATTTAGGATAAAATGTAGTGTAAATTCACACCAGGGAATTTTGGGTAATTAGCTGTCATAAATCAAGACCCAGACACCTGTGTTTCCTCTCAACCATCCATAATTTGGAGAGAATCTGCTGTGTCCCAGATAGGGCTCAGCAGTGCAAAATAGCATTTTTTTTTCAACTATGAATGATATTTGACTATTTTTATTTACATGCATCACTACAATGATGCACACAAAAATATTTTAGCTGCATGTTCAAACTACCTTTTTTAAATGAGTCAACACAAGTTTTTTTTTTAGGATAACTTAATTGTTTTATGTTCAATCCACTTAAATTGGTAAATACAATTATGTTAACTTAATTTATTTGTGTTGGGACAACATAAAGGAATTGTGTGCAACCCAATTTTTTTTTTTTTAATTTATTTTTTTTTATACAGTGTACAATAAAATACACGCCTGTATTTACATAAACATGTAGGGAATACATTGTGATGCATTGTAATAACATTAACTTTTCTGGTGTGCAATATGAACATTTAACATATCAGTGCATTACTACTCCCAGGCATGAATTTTGTTGCTTCATGTAAAGGCAGTTATTAAGTTAGGGATAAAGTACATTCAGGAGGTTGATAGGCTTATTAGCAGTCTGACATGAAGTGGAGCACTGTTGTATTAGACTTAAAGGCTTTATTCTATGAAAACAACCATCCTGGATGTACTTTTATCTGCGCTGATTGGACCGATGACAGCCTGTTGCGATTGGTCGACACTGACAGCCTTCAGCACGAGACCGAGTGAAATGCCCAGCACAGCTTATCAACAATATAGAAGTAGTCAGAGTGCATACACGCTTCATATTAGTGTAAGGTGTGGATTTTGGCTGCCAGTGGGTGAATGTAAATACAGACGATGGACTTGAAAATACAGACCACTATTTTATTGAGCAAATCGACACAAGTCTCCTAGCCTGTCACACTCTACCTGCTATTTTTTTCACATACACACATTACCCTCCTCCTCAGAGGACACAACACCAAAATAAAAGTCCTTAACAGAAACATTCAAAAACTGAATACAAAGAATGCATATTAAAGAGACAACTTCACATTTGTTACTAACACCATAGTACACAGTACCCGGTTCTCACCAGTGTTATCAGGGCCGGCGCGTCCATAGAATAGTGAGGGTGGCATCCGCGAACCCCCCGTTTCTCACTTTCAACTGTGAACCGGTCACTTTCTTTTTCACTTTCGGGTTGAGGGCGGCGTGATCGCCGTTCGCCTAGAGAGCCAGTTCAGCTTGCTCCAGCCCTTAGTGTTATTCAGACACCTCACCCCGAACCTACAAGCTCACAAACGCATTTAAATCCGTAAACAAAGCGGCACGCGCCGCGTTTTCAACATGGCTTTAGACGCGATAGACCTGATACAGTACAAGCGGTTAGAAGTAACAAAACACAATTGAATACATAATGTGCAAGCTAGAAAAAACAAGGAGGCAGCCATTTTAATTGCACTTTCACTTGTGAAATGGAGGAAGAAACTGATCCACAATGCACTGCTTCATGTTCTGACATAGTCCCTTACATCAATAGTCTTTTCTGATCCTTCCTTTAACAAACAGCCGATGAATTCTCCATTGTAAGCGTGTAGATTCCAGAAGCAGTTGAACAGCAGAAGGCTGGGTTATAATGCAGAGGTATTTTTACAAAAATAAACCTCAATCCCTGACTCTTCACAGTTTCATCTTTGAGTAGAGAAAATAGCACTAACTTTCCCCTCACACTTCTAGTAATATCCAGTTGAGCACAGCGTTGATTCAACCGGCGTCTGCTATACTGTGTGTCTAGCCTCTTTCTCTTTGTGTACTGTGCTTGTGGGCGGGACCGCAGGTTTAAATTTTTCCGGGTTTGCGCGCGCAACAACTGGGCGTGGCTTAAGTTTCTTATCCACGTCACGCCGAAACGGCTAAAGACTCGTTATCAAGACGATTCATTTGAAGTACTAGGAGTCAACTCTTTTATAAATGAATCAATAGTTTTAAACACTGTCCACTTTCAGATTTAAGCCTTAGCTGGATATTTCACTTCACTTAGAGCTGTGTTACACACATGGACGTACATGGAAGGTCATTCTCAAAAACCTATAATAGGGGCTCTTTAAAACAATACTCTGATAAAGAATCTACCATGTAAACAGTCATAATTGAACTAAACGTCTAATCAAACGAAACAGAAATCGAATTAAGATGTGGAGCATTCCTATTATAGTCACATTATTGAAGTGCAGTACTATTACTGTTTTGTAGTACTTTGTGCTACATTTTGCAACAGGACGCGGTTACACAGCAGTTTGACTACAAACAAGTGAGAATGGCTTTGGGCAAGAGAGCACATTTTTGGTGCGAGCTGGAAACGATGACTTCTGAAAATTCTAGAAGAAATGGACATTATGAAGTACCGTTAGAGTTTGTCAGGGGGGCATGAATGAAAAGTTAGTGAATGAAACTGCAGAGGTTGCCTGTTGCTTGAAAATTTGTATCCGCCGTTGTCTGTTTGCCCGCATATTGTGAGAAATGAATTGCAGTTGAACTTGTCACAAAATTAAAACCAGAATGGCCGAAATCACATATGGTGCCATGAGGAACACGAACTGTTGTTGTGTGAAACGCCGGAGGAAACTAGTGTCAAATAGTGCTGTAATGAACGTTAAAGGCACTATGTACTTTTAGCATGTAAAACAGGAACATGAAAGGAACATTCAGAAAGCAACTCATGTAAACACCTTAATCATATTATATTCTTATTCAGATTAAGACAGACAATTAGATTACTGATATCCATGTTAACATAGTCACAGAACCCTAGTCCCTGTCATGATATTTTGCTTTCATGTCCAAACACAATAGCAGTCATTAATAATCACGGAGCTTTTAGATTTCAGATGCACACTGTCCCCTCACATCCCTCATCCTCGTGCACTCATTAGACTCTCTCAGAGCGAGGTGTTGGTGGAAACCTCTCCCTCCCTCTCCTGTCTGGAGGTCTGAGTCCACAGAGTCTGGGGCTGTGGTCGAAACATTGCGTCATCCTCAGCACAGTCGCCCCTCTGCAGTAGCCACACTCCTGTCCTTCCTCTCAGCCATTTTGGGACACGAATAATAAGCAGTATCTTAAAGTACAAATGATATCAAAACCAGCCATATGATTGTAATAAATTGATGTGATAAATATGATAAATAAATGTGATTATGATGAATTGAAATAAACTACATAACTAATAAACTTAAAAGCCCCTGAGATGGTGAACCATACGCAGTATTATTTTGTATTTGAAATAAATACTATTCAATATATTAATACCTAAGCTTTTACACTACCATTGAACAAAAAGTTGTAATGACAAAATATTAAACCTGCAATGCCCATTTCTTTGTGGTATTTGTATTTTTAAATTTTATATATATATATATATATATATATATATATATATATATATATATATATATATATATATATATATATATATATATATATATATATATATATATATATATATATATATATACACACACAGTGTTTCCTCTAGGATTTTTCCCAGCTGTGGCGGCAGGCTTTTTTTTTTTACACAGATCTGCCAACTATTTCAAAGACAAATATTACATGCAGTATTACAAGTCGAGAACGCATTCATGTAATATGAGCATGCAAATCTCTTTGCTTGCGCGCCGATTTCCTCTTCGTGCACAAAACTTCTTGCACGCACTCAAATTTACATGCTCAAGTGCAGATCTTCTCGTGCGCTCTCCAGTAAACGCTGCTGAAGTGCGATTTAGTGCGTTTTTGTGCGCGTCCTGAAGTAAAGTGAAACGGCTATAAACTCCAGAAAGATAAGTATACTTATGGAAACTGTGTTCATCTTACCTGAAAGCTACGCCGTGTTTGCTGGCGCCCCACGCATCACGCACCTGTCAGTCAGTCAGCATGTCACCTTAAAGGGTTGAACAAATAGCGCACAGCACTACTACGGTTACAGAAATGTTTGCGCTGTTATAATTCACTTACCTTTTAATATGTTTTGGTGTGATTATAATCCGCTATAAAAAAAAAAAACACGACTAAATGTTTTAAATGAGAAGTTGTAATGTAGCCGTGGCGGGGTGAATTTTGGCGTGGCGGCCCGCCACGGATGAATGAATGTAGCGGAAACATATACATATACATATATACATATATATAATCCAAATTCCTTTTGTATTTTTTTTTTCTTTTTTAAATATTTCCCAAATGATGTTTAACAGAGCAAAGCAATTTTCACAGTATGTCTGATAATATTTTTTCTTCTGGAGAAAGTCTTCTTTGTTTTATTTCGGCTAGAATAAAAGCAGTTTTAATTTTTTTAAACGCCATTTTAGGCCAAAATTATTAGCCGCTTTAAGCTAAAAAAAAAAAATTCGATGGTCTACAGAACAAACCATGGTTATACAATAACTTGCCTAATTACCCTAACCTGCCTAGTTAACCTAAATAACCTAGTTGAGTCTTTAAATGTCACTTTAAGCTGTATAGAAGTGTCTTGAAAAATATCTAGTCAAATATTATTTTCTGTCATCATGGCAAAGATAAAATAAATCAGTTATTAGAAATGAGTTATTAAAACTATTATGTTTAGAAATGTGTTGGAAAAAAATCTTCTCTCCGTTAAACAGAAATTGGGGAAAAAAATAAACAGGGGGGCTAATAATTCTGACCTCAACTGTGTGCGTGTATAAGTAAATATATATATATATATAGTGAACAGTTTCTTTGCTTGCATAATGACATGCAATGTTTGTTTCTTTTCAGTTTTCTGTAAACTTGTTCAGGACTCTGCCACCTTCTTCTAACCCCACGGGAGCAGAATTCGACCCTGAGGAGGATGAGCCCACTCTGGAAGCAGCTTGGCCGCATCTACAGGTGTGTGTGGAGCTTCATATAATCATAGCACTAACTTTAATTCCATCTTTTAGTTCATCCTATTACATTTCTGTGATATCACTTCTCCAAAATTGTTTCTAAACAGTATAAATGTTGGTAGTCACTCTTGGTGGTCTCCTTGTCATTCACCTGTTTGTATTAAAGCAGCCATAGAATTAGTTGATACACTGTTTAATAGGGGTGTTAATCTATAGGGACTTTACTATCCAAATCTGATTTTGGGAGTCGCAGTTTGATTCCGAAAAGATTCTTAAAATTTGGAAATATAACAAGCTGTGTTAAACTGAGAAAACAAGGGGGAAAATGCTCATTGTTGCAATCTCACTAGAAACGTGGCCAATCTAATGCTGCTGTGTGTGCATGTTAATGATCCCATGTCTTGTAACAGTCATTGTTATAATTGGATTTGCATTTTTTTCCCTGTTGTCTTTTGATCAAACAAGATTTATATAAAAGGAGGAATCAATGCTGTTTGAGGCTCATGATATGCCGTTACCATGTACTGAACTCTTATTTTTCAACTATGCCTGAAGGCCCTGGTATACTTCAAATGAAATCAAAAAACATTTCAAACTAAATCTGGCCTAAACTAAGTTCTTTTTGAGTTTGTTTCGGCCTATTATTCAATTATGCATAGGTGCATCCACTTTTTTTATTTATCCCACCTTTAAAGGTACGTTCACACCAGACACAAATAAAGCATCAATTGCGAGGGATTTACATGTTAAGTCAATGCAAAGATGCGATAGTCATCCTGCGGTGATATTCACTCAAATGAGCCGGCACAAATTGAGTATATGAGGCGGCGCAAATCGAGCGTTTTGGTCGTTTGATGCACTTAATGCGCAAATCTCTCGAGTTAGGTAATCTGAACTTAAGCAGACACTTGCGCTGTGTTAACCAATTAAGTGGGCTGTGGTTATGACGTAGCGCCTGCAGTTGGTGGCCCAAGGGGAAATCCTCCTGTGGACACAGGACAACAGCTCATCAAACTGGGATCAGCTCAGTTGGAAGCACCGCTGAAAGTGTTCATCATCCAGCATCTGGAGGAGTTGATGAATTCAGAGCTGGGTGCACCTCTGAAGGACCCAGACATGGTGCCGAATGAATCTACGCTGTTTCTCAGCCTTCCTAAAGCACAGAAAGCACAGCTACTCTCTTAATAAAATACATGTTAGCCATTTAGCAACAAAACTGAAGTCACCAGGCAGACTGACGCCAATCTGTGTCTATTGTGAAGTAAAATTAGACGCACAAATGAAGCAAGTAAACTCAATGTTCATGCGTCTAATTATGCGCAAATATGTTTATTTCTATAGCGCCTTTACAATGTAGATTGTGTCAAAGCAGCTCAACATAGAAGTTCTAGTAAACTGAAACTGTGTCAGTCCAGTTTTCAGTGTTGAAGTTCAGTTTAGTTCAGTTCAGTGTGGTTTAATTTTCACTGCTGAATGTCCAAACACTGAAGAACAAATCCATCGATGCGCAACTCCACAAGTCCCAAACAAAGCAAGCCAGTGGTGACAGTGCAGAGGAACAAACTTCACAAATTGACAAAATTTGAAGGAAAAAAAACCTCGAGAGAACCAGGCTTAGTTGGTCATGATCTATTCGTGCAAGCCATCTCTGGTGTGAACGCCCTATTAGAACTATATCACCCAGTTTACAACTTCTGTTGTGGACAAAAGAACATTGAATATAAAATGATTTGTTTCCAAAAATGTGGAAAACTTTGACTTGCATTAGTGTGCCATTTTAATGTTCTCAAGTATGACCTTTTTAGCTTTGCCACAATACTAAAGTTGGAGTCAAGTTCGGAGCACTGTTTTCACAGGTCACAGAGTATTTGAGTGACTTTAGTAGTTTCCTGCCAGTGAAACCATTCAGTGGGTTTTGGAACAAACTGTCTGTTTCAAATGATTAAAAATGCAAGAACTGACAGCATTTATTGTATTGGTGGCAAAGAGGACCTGACAGATCAATGAATCATACATTACTATCCATCTTTATCACTCTGTCTGCTCATTTTCCTCTCTTTCTTCATTCCTCAGCTGGTGTATGAATTCTTCTTACGATTCCTGGAGTCACCGGATTTCCAGCCCAACATTGCCAAAAAATACATCGACCAAAAGTTTGTACTGTCGGTAAGTGTTCTGTCTTCTGCATCACAGTTTGTCCTCACGTCACACTATCAGTAGAAGACACACATTCCCTCTGCTGTGTGTATGAGGGAGGAAACTGAGGGCCAGCTGCTGTTACAGCTTTTACAAGCATGTCCAATGCAGAGATCAGCACTTCAGTCTGGGTAGAATACTAAATCCAGTTTAAAGCAGAAGTGTATCGCAGTGCCAACATCTTGCTGGATAGAATTTTTTCATTAAATATATATCCATCCACCTGTTTTAATGCACATCTTAAAATGTTGCATAACAATGCTGGAAAGAGAAAAGACGAGATGCATAAAAATACTTAAAAAAGCACATGGGTATGTATGCACTGCAGTCTAATTTATTTATTTTTGATTAAATGATATGTGGATAAAATTACACTGCATTTGCATTTCTGAAAAACCTTTAAAAAATGTCTATATACGCTACCTGACAAAGGTCTTGGTGTCTATCCCAGTTGTAAGAGCAACAAATAATAACTTGATTTCTAGTTGATCATTTGGAAAAGTGGCAGAAGGTTATTGTTCTGATGAATCGTCTGTTGAACTGCATCCCAATCATCACAAATACTGCAGAAGACCTACTGGAACCCACATGGACCCAAGATTCTCACAGAATTCAGTCAAGTTTGGTAAAGGAAAAATCATGGTTTGGTTTTTCAGCCTCCACATCAAAGTTCCTGAAAGCAAAAAAGGTCAAGGTGCTCCAGGATTGGCCAGCCCAGTCACCAGACATGAACATTATTGAGCATGTTTGGGGTAAGATAAAAGAGGAGGCACTGAAGATGAATCCAAAGAATCCTGATGAACTCTGGGAGTCCTGCAAGAACGCTTTCTTTGCCATTCCAGATGACTTCATTAATAAGTGATTTGAGTCATTGCAGAGATGTATGATGCAGTCCTCCAAGCTCATGATGGAGTCATACACAATATTCATTATTTTTCCACTGCACCATGACTTTATATTCTATACTGTACATTATTTCTGTTCAGTGACAAGACTTTTGTCTAAGCAAAGTCAGACCTTACTGTCCTAATTAAATAATTCAAAATCAAGGCATGATCATATTTTATTTTGGTAAAATAAGCGTAATCTAGAGGCCTTTGCCTCATATAAGCCACTTCTGATACCAAACGATCAACTAGAAGTCAAGTTATTATGTGTTGTTCCTAAATCTTGGATAAGTGACAAGACTTTTTCTGTTAGGTAGTGTATTTGTTTGTGCAGTTGTAAGGACAATTTATAATTGTAAAAAAAAAGTACTTTTCTTTTTTAAGCAACTTAAATGTCTTCATGTTCTCGTTCCGAATCCTGGTAAGATCTAAAGCATTTGTTGACAAGTAGATACATTTCAGGCCTACAATCTGATCAAAAATTCATGCAGATCAAACTCTGCCAGATCAGTTTTTAGTTTCTATGAACACTTTTCATTCTGATTGAGCTCCACTTAATGTATATAAACAGATTGTTTAGATGCACGTAGCTGCTGACATTGAATCTCAAAAAGCATTTAATAATTGCGATAATAATGGCTAAGGTTTGCCTTTTTCCCTTTTCAGCTTCTGGAGCTTTTTGACAGCGAAGACCCCAGAGAGCGGGACTTCCTGAAAACCATCCTGCACAGGATCTATGGAAAGTTCCTGGGGCTGAGAGCCTACATCCGTAGACAGATCAACAATATATTCTACAGGCAAGCTGTCAGTCTTAACTAATCCACCTCCGCATAGGCTCCTTCAGCTCAAAAAAACATCCTCATTCATAAACTTTGTAATGGTAGATGGAGAACTTGTGAGCTCTTAACTCTTTCTAAACACTACATGGTGTCCGCAGGGTCTTTAAATTCACTGAAATATTGTCTTGTAGGTCTTCAATAATTTTAAATGGGTCTTAATTTCCTTTATGTAAAGTTACCCAATCGATCCAACACGCATCTGATCCCAATTTATTGTTTTTTTTACAAACATTGGTGGGGAAAGAGTTGGTTTATAAGGCTGGTTTTTACTTCTGCGTCGAGTGATGACCATGACCCTCGGTGCATGCCTTGTGCGTAGTCTTGCATTTATACTTCTGCATGCTGTTAGTGTTGCTCTGCAATAACAATTCCGAAACGCTAGCTGGCAGTAGGTCATGTTATGTTCGTTTGTGTCGAGTTTGTTTGTGGGTGTTTTGTTTTTTCTGAAAGCTATCTTAATGTACAAGTAGCTAAAACTTGCTCATTCAGAGGCGGGAACCGGTGGATGTGCAACAACTTTAATCATTTTTCTGTAAACACAAAACAAAATAAAAGTCTCCATGTGGAGCTCCTTCACGGGACTCGACACTTGTTAAACCATTAAATGCTTTATTGGGCTCTTGGCTCTCAGTAGCGGCCACACTCGTCACCAATATCAAGCCGACCAATTACAGAGCTTGCGCTATTCGTCGTTGCGACGTGTAGTAACATTTTTTGAGAGGTGCGCATCAGCTGCGGCGTCAGCCACGACGAGGGGTATGCGACTGCGCGATGGCTGTACCAGAGCATACACGTGCGCTTGACGCAGAAGTATAAATCAGCCTTTAAGAGTGAGTCTGTCTGTCTTTAGCTGAGTTTGACAGTTGTGAGAAAAGGTGGGAAACTCTTCCAGATTTTATCCACTGACTGGATGTCCTTGATCTCTCACTGTAGGTTTATATACGAGACGGAGCATCACAATGGGATTGCAGAGCTCTTAGAAATCTTAGGAAGGTGAGTGTGAACACTGTCAGTGTTGCCATGACAAACCTGAGAGGAGGTCTTTCTCTCTCTGGGCGAAACTGAAAGTGACCGTCTCACGTTCTTCCCACAGCATAATTAATGGCTTTGCCCTGCCACTGAAAGAGGAGCACAAAATGTTCCTGATCAGAGTGTTACTGCCTTTACACAAAGTCAAGTCTCTCAGCGTCTATCACCCACAGGTACGTCACAGGACCACGCTCTTCTCCAGATGATTGTTTTGTTGAGGACTTTGATGTAGAGAAGATTGCTTTCACTGTAGGGGTGGGTGGTTATGAGCAAACACTTTGTTGTAAACATCACAGTGGTCTCAGCTTGTAATAATTGTTCATTTTTGTAAAACTCCAAAAATTATCTTTCTCTTTTTTTTTTGGTTGTGAGTTCATTACTGAAACTTTTATCACCGTATTTAGCACATTATTGACCTAAGTGGCAAAAATGGTTACTTCAGCAGGTATAATAACCAAAATTCTTGGTGTATTGGTTTATTGCCATGCATGTTCAGGGTAAACAAAAAAATCTAAATACAAAATGATTATAAAACAATAGGTAACACTTTATGATAAGGTTTCTTTAGTGAATGTTAGTTAATGCATATTATTTTTTCAAAATATGATTGATTGTGTTTAAATATTTTGTCATTACGCTACTTTAGTGTCTCAGAGTGTTTCAGAAATTATTGTTAAATGCTGGATTAATGCACAAAGTTTTTGTTACAACAGTTTTGCAAACACCTTTTATACCATTTCAAATATGTTATGGTGCTTGCTGTATAAGTGCACATACATTGTTTACCCAGCAAGTGATACATCAAGCATTTAGTTTGGGCTAGCTTTTGCAACTGGACATTGCTTTACAATGCCCTTGATGGGTGAACATACGCCAGTGGGGGAGTGTCTTTTGTCACTCCAGGTGTGAATTATTCATGACCATTGTCACTCACGCATAGAGCTAAGCTGACCCAAAACAGACTTTACAAAATGTAAATCATTGTAATGTTTTCTTTGAATAAGAGAACAGAATAATTTTCACATAATTGTGAAGTAAATATTCTAGCCTACACACTGGTTGCTCAGAAGTCTTGTTCGGGCCCATTCAGTGTGGCTTTGACCTTATTTTCTCTCCAAAACCTACTAACCACACATAATTTGTTTTTTAAAACGCAATCATGTACATCAATAATTCTCACATATTATTGTCGCATGGTTTGTGCTGAATACAATAAAATACATGTTGGCCAGTACTATGTAATAAGTAGCTGAAATAAGCACAAATGTCAGGGCATGTCAAAACATCTCCCCAAACTCACCTCAGACACCAGAGGGTCAAAATCAACAGTGAGAAATATGAGTACTAAAACTTAGCTCAGGCTATTACTGTATCTGAATCTTTGCGTCAGTGTGATGTCTGTGTGAGTCATCAGTGTTTGTGTGCTTCAGTGCCGCGCATTGATTGAAACACTGCGTTATTTGAGAGGTAGTTGTTTATATTGTGGCTTTTCTCAAATAAAAAAGTGGATTTATTGCTGCCGTATCAGCAGCACAGCACATACATAATTATCAAATTTTAGTGATTGTATAGGCATCGAAATATATTTTTATTCCCACTAGCCCTTCGGGCAGGTCGAGTTTTTGGTAGCCTGACTGTCAAAAGCAAAGCCCCAGGACGTTTTGCAAGCCCTGCTTTACGGCTTTCTGTTGAACACGCATTAAGATCATTTGAAGAATGCCATTGACATCCATAGTAGTAAAAACAAATACTATGGAAGTCATGGGCTACAGGTTTCCAACATTTTTTAAAGTAATATCTTGTGTGTTAATCAGAAGAAAAGAAACTCAAACACATTTAAAACAAGTGAGAAAATGTACATTTTTTAGTACCTTGAAGGCTGATATCTAACACCAATTAAGATGTTATTTAACAGTTTAAGATAAATGTGCACAGTTCAGTCTATTCCGTTTTGTTTGACAGTAGAAAAATAGCAAAACCAAAAAGCTTTACTGAGGATACAGCTTTTTACAAGCTATTATACATGGTCTTCTACATGGTGATATGTCAAAAAAAGCTCACTTTATTCTGCATATCACCCACTCCTGCTTTACTGTTTTTATAGTCCATACTATATGGATTAAGCGTGATATGTATGATGTTTTGCACATTAATATTAATAGGATAAATAGGAACAATGCCAGTGTTAATCACTCTATTGTGATTATCGTTATGTCTTTTTGGAAAAAAATCCTTTCCTGTGTTTTCAGCTGGCCTACTGTGTGGTGCAGTTTTTGGAAAAGGACAGCAGCCTCACTGAACCTGTAAGATTTACAGCCCTGACAACCGCACTTTTTGCTTTCTTCCTGTCACTATTATTAACCGTTCTTTCAAGTCTTTTCTGTATGAATTTTCTATTCACAATGAACTTGCCGAGATGGCTTTCTCAGCTATTTGCCTTCCTCTTTTTGTTCTCAGGTGATTATGGGCCTGCTGAAGTTCTGGCCCAAGACACACAGTCCTAAAGAGGTGATGTTTCTGAATGAGCTGGAAGAAATCTTGGATGTCATCGAGCCCTCAGAGTTTGTTAAAGTCATGGAGCCTCTGTTTAGGCAGCTGGCCAAGTGTGTATCCAGTCCACACTTTCAGGTATGACATAAATGATCTTGCTCTATCATTAGCCCTTTTCAGATGTAGAATATTGCTAAAGTAACATTAAAAAAACTCTTGCATTTTAGATTCTTGATCATTCTAATGTGTTAATATTTTATTATTTTTCTCTGTTGAATCCTTGTATTTTATTGCATGTTTGATTTTTCTGTTTTGGGTTTTAGAAAAGCGCATTATAAAAAAATGTGTCATTATTATTATTATTATTATTATTATTATTATTATTATTATTATTATTATTACATTTGTTTCTATTTAGAGCAAGGGTGTCCAAACTCGGTCCAGGAGGGCCGATGTCCTGCAAAGTTTAGCTCCAACTTCCTTCAACACACCTGCCTGGAAGTTTCTAGTACACCTAGAAAGAGCTTGATTAGCTGGTTAAGGTGTTTAATTGGGGTTGGAACTAAAATATGCAGGACACCCCTGATTTAGAGGATCATTGGTTTAACATGGCATATGCAGCAAAATTTAAAATAAATTGTAATAGCATACAGTGGTCTTTATAAGTGGGCTTTATAACCTTTTTCAGACTGGTAGATCTCTAATTTTCTTTCTTGTTTGGTTTTGAATTTCAACTTGATATCTAGCTTTTGATGATCTTTTGGTAAGGATGCACCGATATGGATTTTTTGCCCGATATCGATAACCCTTAAGATGTATTGAACGATAGCCGATATACTATAGCCGATATGCTATAGCCGATAAATATAAATATTTAAAAATGTTATATTTTAATACAGTGAACAACTGATTTTATTTTAAAACTTCATAAAAGTGTGAACTGATCTTATGAACTGAATAGTCTATACTCAAAGCAAAAAAAGCTATAATTTCAAAATTACAATGTGATTATATAGTAGTGGTGGGGCGTTATCGGCGTTAACGCGAGGCTCATCGAGCAATTAAAAAAAATATATATATCACTGTTAATCTAATTTAATGTAATCAAAGTTGGGTTGGGAGCTGGGTCTGTTCTACGTAAGCTATGATGACTTTCACCCTGGATATTTTAGCGTGGATGTATACCTGACCGGTGACCATCTGAAAAAAAGTGCCCTTCGGAGTCAAATCAGCAGGATGCCCTTTTGGATCTTTCACTTACTTCGAAAACACTACTGACTACGTTTACATGGACATCTGTAATCTAGTTATTTGCCTTAATAGACAATAATATAATTAAGGTGTTTACGTGAAGTGCTTTCATGTAGGAGTTTCCTGTATATTTGGGTGACTTTAACTGCAGTTCGGCAGTTTGACATTCACTCATAAACATTTCATTCATGCCCCCGTGACAAACTGGGGTATTAGACGCAAATAAGGGGTAAGGACTGGTGAGAGTGTTGTGGAATTTAATAACGCACGGCGAATGGAAAGGAAAAAACTTCCGCATTTCGCGATTTTGTGTGTGTGTGTGCCGTCCTTTACTGACAGCCGTGTGTGTGGATCTTGTCAGAAAATATGGAGAAAATGATGGTAATAGTTTGATCACGGAGTTTACTTCGATAATGCCACTAATATCTGCATACTCCACATGTCTTAATTCCATTTCTGTTTAGTTCAGTTAGGAGTTTAGTCGGATTAGGGTAATCAAAAATCGTTGTTTGGAGCTTATGTAGGCCTACAGTTCAAAATCCATGTTTAACTGAATTTATTGAACATCATTTATTTTCATTATAATAGCAGAACAGTTTCTCAAGCAGTTTGTGATGCATTTTGGAAACAGCAGATGAGCCCCTGGTCTAATGCACCACCTGGCTTGAGAAACCCGTTCTCAAAGACTTACTTTTAGTCATTATTTGGGTAGCAAACATATTCTGAATGCCTTCGGCAGAATTCAAAAGAGCAATTTTAATCTAGACAACCTAGATTAATTCCAAGATTACAGTGAGATTAATCTAGATTAAAAAAATTAATCTATGCCCACCTATAATATATAGACATAGATTAATGATTTTACATAAATCAGCATGACAACAATAAATTATTTCCTTTTCTTCCCGTGGCAAATTAACATGCAACTTGATCGTTGTATCAAAATAATTGGTTAAATAACAAAATGCCACTTAATTAACAAACAAGTTAAATAAATATATTTGAAATAAAATGATAGAACTAAGAACTAAAACCAGCCTAAATGCTCTTGAATAAAACATGTTACAGCAGTGTACATCTGTACAAATATGTAATGTCTGATAAAGCGTTTTGAGATGCGTTTTGACAGTTCAAAGCCACCGTACAAGCTAAAAGCTAAATACAGATGGTATTTCTTTAGAAAATGCGGCATAAATTTGCATAAATTTTGAACACCTGTAGGTGCTGCTTGTCAATGCTTCCGTGTTCGTTCTTGCTGTCAATTGCGGGATTTTGCTAAACTGCTGTGAGTTTGAGACTAACTGCAGGCGCTGTGTGATGTGCGTGCACACGAAGCAGAGTCAGATTTTGATACAACACCTGAGCATTGAGCATAGATAACTTTATGACAAACACAGGGCACAATGTAAAGACAGAATGTGGAGGACGGTTGAGAACCCCTATGCTGGATTGACGGCTCACTAGTCACTATGTGTGTGCGTGGTAACATCACGAGCGCTCGTTATAATCATAAATATGCCGATCAAACTAAATACAGTCTTACATCAACAACACAAGGCAAGCAACACACTGATAAGAACAAATAATCATATTATAATACAAACATCCCAACGAGTTGTTTAGCACGTGTGCATCGCTACTATTATGTTTACACATGTAATATTTTTCCTGAGCTGATGTAAACCAAAATACACAATGACGCTCTATCAAACATATCTACAATGATAAGGAATATGGTTACTTACTGAGTTATTAACGCACAGCAATACCACACAAAGAAAGGACGAACTTTGAAGGAATAAACAATGAGAGGAAAGCTCTGTTATAGACCACTGGACAAGTCTGAACAAGTTCAACGCACACATGCACGATGCAGGCAGTTCTTTACAATCATGTAATCTATCTGCTTAAAGATATCGACCTAATTTTGATATCGGATAGGTAACAATAACATTAAAAATGGCATTTATCGGCCGATAATAATATGGCCGCCGATATATCATGCATCCCTACTTTAAAACCTTTTTTAGACTGGTAGAACATTTTCTTTCTTGTTCGGTTTTGAATTTCGACATGTCTAGATTTTGAAATGGAAACTGTGTAGTATTTCTGTCGCATGTTTGTGTGTGGAAGTCATTGTTCAGTGACGGTCATGTGTGTTTCAGGTCGCTGAAAGAGCATTGTATTACTGGAACAATGAGTACATCATGAGCCTGATCAGCGACAATGCCGCCAAGATCCTCCCCATCATGTTTCCAGCTCTCTACAAGAACTCCAAGAGCCACTGGAACAAGTACAGCCACACTTGCTCATTACAGTTTATTTCTGGAGTAGTTTCCCTCCATATGAGTAACCCTCTGGGTTTCCAGAAATCAGAATCACACTTGTTCTCCAGTCAGTCATAGCTTTTTTTTTTCTTTTTTTTTCTCAGGAAAATCATTTAAAAGAAATTATGATTTTGCATTTTGACATTTGGTTAATTTTATTTATTTTTAAATCAGTGCAGTATTTCTAATTAGAATAGAGACTCTTCCATTCAAATACATTTTTGGGGAGACAGATTAGCACCATCTGGTTGAAAGAAAAAAAGAAAAACTTATGTAATGTCAAGGTGTAACCACTAGGTGCATGTGTAGCTCTCAATATAAAAGCTTGTAAATTCCTAATGCTTTTTTGACATGATTAAGCTTTTTTTTTTTTTTTTAAGTTATAGGCATGTGTGAGCGTGTTTATATCAGTCTTTTTGTTTTAGAGTGTCACAATTTCACTGTCGAGGGCTTTTCCTGAACAGTGACTGAATTTTTGGATGGATTTCACATATTGTCGAAACTTTGCACTATATTGGCGGTAAAGTTATTATAGGTGTGTTTGCGTGCAAATGTGTGTACGTGTGTTTTGATATCACACTCTTTTTGTTTAAGAGAGCCACCGCTTCACTGCTGTATACTTTTTTCTGTGTTGTGGCTGATTTGTAGATTGTACACACACATTCTCAGAATTTTTATTTTTTTTGTAAACATCCCATGGTTGGTCCCTTTTGACAGAGGAGTACAGGTGTGACTTTTTATTTTAAGCCCACATTGCCTGCTTGAATCTTGCCCCCAGTTTTTTGTTATGTATACATTGCAAAAACTAAAGTCACAAAGTTTCGTACTATTCTGATAAAGCTGTGATTTAAAAAGAAATTCAAAAACAAACATTTTTTGTCAGAAGTGACAGAGGAGACCCAGAAGTTTAATAACATATGCGACCTTATGTTGAACAAGTGTATTTTTTACATCGCATCTATTAAAATTATAGATTTTTATTTCATGCTAGTAATCATTTGAATATTAAGTAATGGTCATGTTCCATGGAGACATTATTTTTCTGCTGTAAATATGTCAAAACATTTTTTTTTTGCACTTCATAAGGACTATTTTAAAGGTCATTTTTTCAGTATTTTGATTTATTTTATTTAATTTTTTTGAAATATTATCCTATCTTAATGTATACAGCTGGGAAAATAAGTATTGAACACGTCATAATTTTTCTCAGAAAACATATTTCTAAAGGTGCTGTTGACTTGAATTTTTCACCGGATGTTGGTAACAACCAGAGAAATCCATATATGCAAAGAAAACGAAGCTAATTAGTTTACAAATGAAGTTGTGTGTAATAAAATGATGCAGGGAAAAGTATTGAACACATGAAGAAAGGGAGGTGTAGAAAGACAGTGAAAGCCCAGACAGCAGCTAAAATCTCTCATTAGTTCTTCAGCAGTCCTCTGCCCTTCCTCATTGTAAATATTAGCTGCTTCAGTCCAACATCTACATTAGCAGGAGGATGAAGATGAAACCAGGATGGACATTTGAGCAAGACAATGATCCAAAACACAGCCAAGGAAACTCTCAAATGCTTTCAGAGAAAGAAAGTCAAGCTGTAGAATGGCCCAGCCAATCACCTGACTTGAATCCAATAGAAAATACAAAATAAAGATCAGATTTGATAGACGAGACCCACAGAACCATCAAGATTTTTTTACTGTTGAAGTCTGTGAAAAACTCACACCTGAGCAATGCACGTGACTTCATTCTCCATATGAGAGGCGTCTTTAAGCTGCCATCACCGAAGTATTAAATACATTTCAGTAGTTCAGGACTTTCTCCTTGTGTCATTCCATTGTTATTAGACATAACTCATTTGTCAGATGTTAGGGTTTGTACTAAAATCTGGTTCAATTCCACGTCAACAGCTCCTTTAGAAATATTATTCCCAGGAAAAAACATGCCGTGTTCAATAAGTATTTTCCCCGCTGTACACCAATGGAAAGCTTATTTATTCAGCTTTCTGGTGTTATGTATATTTCTCTTGGTTTTGTGGTCGAGGGCCACATATCATCTTCAAAAGATAATCATTTTTCTTCTCATAAAAACAAAAAATATTTGTTCAAATGTGTGTAATAATAATGCTGTTTCTTGCTGCAGGACAATCCACGGGCTTATCTACAACGCTCTAAAGCTCTTTATGGAAATGAACCAGAAACTGTTTGATGACTGCACTCAGCAGTACAAGGCCGAGAAGCAGAAGTAAGTCAGACATGGAGAATATGAGGACGGAGAAGGAATGTGCTCAATTTGTATATTTACGAGAAGCAGTTTTCATTGACTGTATCAACAAAGTGAAAGTGAAAGTACAGTTTAGGCATGTTTGATTCAGACGTGTCCAGAGATGATGTATAGATAGATGGTACTCCAGATTTTGAGGCCTGGTGACTGGTCGAATGTCAGGTCTATAAACAGCAGCGTTAATTTCGACAACGAAAATAATATAGTCCATTTTAGTTGACTGCGACTATGATCCTAAATCAAAACTAAAATCAAAAATCGAGGCCAAAATTAACGCTGCTATACAGGATTTATTAGGACAGTTGGTTGTTTGACCAAGTTTTTGGCAGCTAAATGTACTCAAATAATGTTTTTTTCTGACAAATCTTAATAATCTCTGTACTGTTTTCATGTTTTTCCCTAGAGAGAAGTACAAAGTTAAGGAACGGGAAGAAATGTGGCATAAAATTGAAGCGCTAGCAAAACAGAACCCTCAGGTAAACACTTCCTGCTATGCTATACTTTTTTATTTTATTTTATTAAAATGATTTCTTTAATGCTGTTACGGTTTAATAAGTTGTCTAGGGAGAGTAAACGTAACATTTAGAATATTACATTATTACTGGAGTAAATGGATGGAAAGTACACGAGTTTAGCAATTAATTCGTTTAATCCTCTATGAGGAAAAGAAGGATGAAGCCAACAAAAGAGAGGCATATGTGTGGGCTTTGTACAATGCATAAAAAAAAGCAAACAGAAATATAATCAAACCAAAAGTTTCCGACGAAGAGGAACTAGAGTAACGCCAAAGCAAAGAACTAAACAAAACCAAAAGCCACAAGATCCTCTCTAAACTTACTAATGAAAATCAAAAGGTGATAAACAACCGAGATCTTCAGCGTATGCGACGCCAATAACATAAACTCCCTGAAATAATAAACAAAAATACAAAAAGCGGTGCTCACCCACTTACCTAGCGTTTCTGTACAATATAAATACCTACAGGCAAAATGTATGTGGCGGGACTTGGTAACCTATTTCTTTTTCCCCAAAAAGTAATGACAAAATCTTTAACCATATTGAATTAATTTACATTTATGTAAAATTATTCAGAGACACGGAACAAAACAAAGCATAATCAGAAGCAAGCGTACACAACACACACACACAGCACTCTGTCAAACAAGGTGTGCCCGTCAAATTTAAAGTCTGCGGAACAAAGCCCGATTGGTCCACGAGGAAACGCCCTAATAAGGAGTGACAGGCTCGGGATCCAATCAGCAGGTACTTGGGAGAGAGAAAAAAGCGGAACAAATGATGATAGGGCGAGACAAAGAGCGAATGACAAACAAAGAGAGCAAGGGGAGACAATTGCTGCGTCCCAATTCGCATACTTATACTACGACCTAAAAGTATGTACTTTTTTTGTGGACAAAATATATACTTTTGAGTGAGTAACAGAAAAGTATGCAAGCTTTGGGACATACTACTTCCTCGTTACACAGATCGTTGTGTTGCTTAGTTAGAGCCCTGTCAATCATCCACCTTTCTGTCGTATTTAATTTCCTACCTTATTGGAGAAGCAGCAGCAGGATAATCTCCCATTCACGAGTCTTTCATGCAGAGAAATCTCCTCAGGTCTTTGGATAATTCTGCATTCAGACGGTAATGTCCAAACACGTCTTTATATAAGTTCAGTATTGTTGTTGCAGATGAAATATAACACAGACAACGCTATTTAAATATTCTCCAGTGGGCTAGATATTAATTAACAGTCATACAAACATCTTCACCGAAGCCTCTCTGCTTGACGGTTGGTCTCGCGCGTCCATCATGTTTGTAGTTTGTTTACACTTTTCACCTGCGTTTTGTAGTTCTAATCGAATGCAGGTCCAACGCGCAATGTACTGTGGGCAATATCAGCGGTTAGAGTACGGACGCTTCTACACTTAGAATTTTGACCGGAAATAGTAAACCATCCGGGAATTTTTGGCATACTCTTTTCAACATACTACGATTTGGGACATACTAATTCTATTTTCACATACTATTTAGGACGGATAGTATGCGGATTGGGACGCAGCAAATGAAAAACAGAGAGGGAGAAAGCACAAAAATACAAACTCCCACGAACCGTAACAGATGCTAAACATTGGAGAAATTATTTTATACAATTATTTTAAAACGAAATATATACACAATGTGACTGAGGCCGTCCAAAAAGTATTTGAAGTCAAATGTAATAATTGATAAATGTATACATCTGAATAATTAAGAAGCTTAGATATTGCTAATGGTATAGTTATATTTACGAAGGCTTGCAGCTGGAAGGGCATGCGCTGCATAAAACATATGCTGGATAAGTTGGCGGTTCATTTTGCTGTGGCAACCTCTGATTAATAAAGGGACTAAGCCGAAAAGAAAAGGAATGAATGAATAGTTATATTTACCTTTATTCTCAAAGCGTTCCCTTTAATACTGATTAGCATGTGGAGGACTTGTTTTCTTTTTTTTACGTATTGTAATTAGCATTAATTAACTCCAGACTACTCCTGACGAGTGTAATTTTCACAACTTGTCTCTCGAGTCAGTAGTGTGCTCTGAGGGCAAACACCGAATCAACCTGCTGTTTAATCAGTGTGTGATGAGGGATCCTGTGAATGTGTGTTTGTCAACTATAACTTTGAGATTTATTTATGTTTTACAGAGTACAAAGGTTCAGCTGCGGCCCGGTCTGGCTCAGGAGGAGGTGAGTCGTTTATTAATGTGAACATAATAGTTATTGTGCATTCAGTCTAACCTTTAGGTTACTTATCTCTTTCCTAAAAGATTCTGTTTAGGTGTGGGAGATGTGATTCAAATCCTTTGATTAATTTAATAACTGAGGTTTAATAAACATACAATGTCTATTTTTGCGTATTCCAGTTAATTAAATGTAATGAAAACAGCTTTTATTTCTCTGATATGATCATATTTTTGTTCACAATATAGTGTTTACAATGTGGAGGGTAGAAAAAATTAGAAATGAGTGTGGCATCAGCATTATGTAGACTCAAAACAGTACAACTAAATGCACATGGTGAATTCATTTTGTGTGAGCCGTAATTTCAGTCTTTGTAGAATTTATTCATGTGCATGTCATTTGAATTCCGCATTAATGCATGAATATTCTTTAAAAACAGGGTTTTGTGGGTCTTAAAAAGTCTTTAGTCACGTTTATGTGTATTAAGGCCTTAAAAAGATCTTAAATCAGAGCATTAAACTAGAGGTCTGCGCAAGACTGTTTTTATAGTCTCGCTCACACCATGTTTTATTCCGCACCCGACCGCTCCCGCTGTATATTCAGTCTTTGTTAACCCACTGCCTGCTTAGAATAATTTTCTACCCAACCCGACTGTTCCCACTGAATTTAGATCTGGTTTCCAAAATCTCACGTTTTACCCAATTACTACCAAAAGAGAGAGACAACAGATAAAACTGTAGGTTGTGCAAGGATTGTAAGTTACTGTACTATGCACCGGGTTTTGGGCAGCCGCTGCAATTGGGTACTATACCAAAGTCGGCAGTCTGGGGGTGTTATAGACTGTACCAAAAAGCTGAGGACGTATATGGGTGCTGCGGACAGCTGCTGACTTGCAGTGCCGGTGTGCGTACCCTAATAGAAATCTATGTTTAGAATTCTAAAATGCGTGTAGAGGCGCATCCGGTGTGCGACCCCCTTGACTGCTAAAGAGTCAAACTTTGAGGTATTATCACATCGCACAAAGCATCATTTTTTTTTCCATTTGCATCTATGATGCTAGAAAAAGACTTGCCTGATGTGCGTTTCCTAGCAGTAAACTGAACGTTTTCTAATGCAAGCAGAATGTCCTTCAAAAACAGCGCATCTTCACTCTCCTCTGTCATGGTAAAAAGCCCGCTCTGAGGACCGCTATGCAGATGATGCGTGCACAGACTGTGTAAATAAAAAGCACGTGCAGAAAGAGCTGGTCTATGCATTCAGCATGTGTAACAGTTGTGAGCAATGGCTGTACCGGTGTCCTGACATTTTATCCTACCCAACAGATTATGCTACCAACACTGTATTTGAATGGTTCTGAGGTTGGGGTTAGGGATTAGGTATGTTAGGGTAATATTACAGCTTTATATCACGCTAATCCATATTATAATTTACACTGGTAGCAAAATCTGGTGGGTAGCATATTGCATCATCAAAATGTGCTACCTACTTTTTGAGAGGGAGGTAGGACAATCTGACAAGGTAGGACAAATCGACAGAACACCGGTGCTCAATATAAATGAGAAAATCCCAGAGATGCTGTTCTGAAATAATGGCAGGACTTGGGAACGCTATATTGTTAGCCCGCTTGCTCCCGTTCAAATTACAGCAGAGTTACCGACCTCTACTGCATTTTATACAGAATGTAGACCTCTACATTAAGCCCTAAATTCACATTATCATGGCATTTATTGTCATGAGGAATTGTTTCCTTGTGTGTTTTAAAATGAAGCGCAGGCGTGATTTTGGTATTAACCTACATGGCTTAACCCTGATCAAACCAGAGATTGTCTTACTTTGATGGTTGTAATTGCATATATTTATACAGTTTATTATATATTTTTTATATATATATATATATATATATATATATATATATATATATGAGCAATTCCAGCGTTATGGATGTGACATTTGCAGTAAAAACTCAAAACATAAATTCACACAGAAAGTATTAGCTAACATTATATTGAAATATCTGTTTAAATTTTCCAAAACAACTGACCACAGAGTTGTGGAAGCAGAAAAATATCAATCTGTAAACATTTTTTATACTTTAAATGAGGATAATAAACATGCGTTATGGATGTGACAAAAAAAGTCTGTGAGTTTACAGTATACGACATACTTTGCTGAAATTCTGTCAATTAAACTGCACAACCCAAAAGAAACAATGATAATCAAACCGATATAAGTCGGCTCACTATAGAACAAAAATTATTGATTTTATTTTATTTGACATTTTTGCATGTATGAGGAAAAAGTGTCGTTATGGACGTGACGTCTCTCTGTTATGGATATGACAGATGTGAAATTGCCACTTGTGTGATTTTGGTAAAGTTAAATATAATAGTTTGAAACACTGACAGATACATTTATGAGTATTGGTAAAGTACTGTAAAATACTTGCTTACCCAAAAAAACCTGAAACGATTTCCGTATTTTTGTGAAAACTTAATTTTCTTCATGGCAAGGTTGACATTTGCATGGAATTGCTCATATATATATATATATGTATATGTAAATCTTAACATTTTTTACTACATATACTAGGGGTGCAACAATACAGTCTTCTTATGGTTTGGTTTTAGAACACCGTTTCGGTACTTTTTTTTTTTTTTTTTTTTTTTTTTCAAGGTCAATATTATTTGCCCCCTTAAGTAATATTTTTTTTTATGTCTACAGAACAAGGGGTGGCTAATAATGCTGACTTCAACTGTATGTGTGTTTGTGCGTCTGCAGTATATGATGTACAATGAAGGAGGGATGCCAATGTACTCGATGGAGACTGAGACCCCGACAGTGGAGGACATCCAGCTGCTGAAGAAGACTGTGGAGTCTGAAGCCTCGCAGGTAAGATGTGGCCTTTGCAAGAGCTTCAGATGCCGAACAGTGGATTCGCATGCATGAACAAGCCAGTTTTGTGCATTTTTCTGAACTTTAGAGAAAGCAGCTTTAAGCTATAGATGTTCCTCTGGAGCTAATGAAAAATGAAATATAATTGGCTAAACTGGAAGTGGGCGGGTTAAAAGAACCAGAACAACAACGGCATGTAACACACAGAATATCTGAATTCAGCATTGTTTTTCAGATAAACAATAATGTTCTCTTAAATATCTGCAAACATATTATGGTATTTTTATGCTTTAGAAGAGTCACAAACTTACATACAGCACCTTTAATTAAAAGCTGGACACCTGTAACTATTGACTTCCATAGTAATTATTTTGCCTACTATAGAAATCAATGGTTACAGGTAGCATCTATTGTGTTCAACAGGAGATGCAGCTTTGAAATGTGCATTTTTGTTCATAATGTAATTTCAACTGAAACATGAAGACAAGGCAGGACAGATTAGCTCCTCTCCCTAAAAAAAAAAAAAAACAGCCAATAGCATTTGTTTTTCTCACAGCTCTGCCAGTGAGAGTGGTTGAGCTCTAGTGCAGGGGTTCTCAACTGGTTTGGCCATGGGACCCACATTTTTACATGGTCATCAAGCCGCGACCCAAACTTTTAGGAACTATAATATAATTTTAGGAATTATAATTAATTTGTATTTATTTGTTAACATACACAAATAGTGACAGATAAATCACAAGTCACCAATACTTACAAATAAACAATATTTTATTGCTGTCATTTAACAAAATGTATCAAATTATAGAAATATTACAAAGTAAGGGTAAGAAAAGGTTCAGTTACCATGAACTAAACTGAACTGTTAATAAAACATTAACACTGATCCTGTTGAACAGAACAAATCAGCAAATTACAGTAAAATAATTAAAATAATCATAACCATCTAATATGACAGCAATTATAAGCATCTGTTTCACTTAACAGTAATTTGGGAAGCTAATGAGAGAACTGAGGATGTGCTTTACTCCTGATAAGAGTTTCAAAGTCTGGGGTGATGGTAGACCCGAAGATCGTGCTCGATGTCCAACCTGTTCCTTTGCTTTGACTTAAGCTGCACCAAGGAAGAGAAGCCACTTTCACACAAATACGTAGTGCTGAATTGTAGGATGGATTTGATCGCACGAATGGCAAGGGAAGGGACGAATACACAGAAAGCACTTTGCGGCACCAAAACTGGGAGAGGCTTACTTCACTCAATTTCTTTTTCAGCGTCTTATCACATGACAGCTCCACCAGCTGATTCTCTTTGTTGCTCGGCAACGTGACGCTTTCCACGTCAATTCCAAAGGGATTGCTCATCCACGGATCATCATCATGTTTATCGAGAAAGTAGTCAGTACGGTTGTTGCGCGCGCATTTCAAAATAAAAGTCCGGTATAAGCAAAATAAGTTAAATTAAACTTTTGTTGTTTTTTTGACCGCACACTCCGCGACCCACTGAAAATGTTCCCGCGACCCACTCTTGGGTCGCGACCCACCAGTTGAGAAACACTGCTCTAGTGCATCAAATGTCAACCAAATGAGAAGCGTCTTGAAAGGGGCGGTGCATGTCAGACACTAGAGAACATTTGATTGGTCAAGAGTTGATGAGAAACTAAAGTATGAGGTGACGTGAAAAAAAAAAACGTTGATCCATTTAGGCGGAAGTGACAAACTACAGTCTTCGGATGTTTATATCTTCTAAATGTGAATTTCTGTCACTGTTTTGGAGCGGGCTAGCTTATAGATATCCTTAAAACTAACACACTGATACTAGAACCTTCTTCATCTGAAGAGCTATTGTCTTCGACCGTTTTGTCTGAATTGGTTTCATCTGATGCCTTTAAGTCTGATGCCTAATTGTACCAGAGCTGACACCTGACGTTGTTTTTCCTGAGAGCTGAAGCCTTTTAGTCTGAGGCACAATGTCGTTTTGTCCCATGACCGAAGCCTTTTAGTCTGTGGCATGACGACATTTCTTTTTATGACTGAGGTTTGAGGATGTCCTAAAATATACAAGCATACTAGCGGTTTATCATGGTCACCAGTATATAGCGCATCCCTACTTCAAGCACAAAGTGCACTTCGTTTTTTTATGTACACTACCTGACACAAGTCTTGTCGCCTATCTAAGTTTTAAAAACAACAAATAATAACTGGACTTCTAGTTGATCATTTGGTATCAGAAGTGGCTTATATGAAAGGCAAAGGCCTCTAGATTACGCTTATTTTACCAAAATAAAATATGATCATGCCTTGATTTTGAATGATTTATTTAGGACAGTGAGGTCTGACTTTGCTTAGACAAAAGTCTCGTCACTGAACAGAAATAATGTCCAGTATAGAATATAAAGTCATGGTGCAGTGGAAAAAGAATGAATATTGTGTCTGACTCCATCATGAGCTTGGAGAACTGCATCCATACATCTCTGCAATGACTCAAATCACTTATTAATGAAGTCATCTGGAATGGCAAAGAAAGCGTTCTTGCAGGACTCCCAGAGTTCATCAAGATTCTTTGGATTCATCTTCAACGCCTCCTCCTTCATCTTACCACTCAATAATGTTCATGTCTGGTGACTGGGCTGGCCAATCCTGGGGCACCTTTGACCTTCTTTGCTTTCAGTAACTTTGATGTGGAGGCTGAAAAACCAAACCATGATATTTCCTTCACCGAACTTGACTGATTTCTGTGAGAATCTTGGGTCCATGCTGGTTCCAGTAGGTCTTCTGCAGTATTTGTGATGATTGGGATGCAGTTCAACAGATGATTCATCATAAAAATCGACCTTCTGCCACTTTTCCAAATGATCAACTAGAAGTCAAGTTATTTGTTGCTCTTACTATTGGGATCAATGACAAGACGTTTGTCAGGTAGTGTATGTGCTTGGGTATGTTACAGGTGAGGGATGTGTGTGTATATGTAGGGTTGCACAATTTATAGTTTCAGCATCAGTATCACAATGTGCGCATTCACAATATATGGCTTATAGCTGACTTTAATAGAGATTTATTTCTTTCAATTATTTATACAATGACTGTAGTGTGTTATTTTACATTTGATTATTTGATTTCTATACCTCTAGATACTGTTAGGCTCCCCAGAAAACCATAAATGCACTTTAAATATCACTTTTGTCTTTGCGTTGTTGTATTTATCCATGCTTATAATTAGTTTGTTATATTTTATACATAATTCACACTCCTCCAGAATCATCATAATCAGTCTAAATGAATAAATTCTTTCCAAAAGATAAAATTAATCCGTTATTAGAAATGAGTTATTTAAACTATTATGTTTAGAAATGTGTTAAATCTTCTCTCCGTTAAACAGAAATTGGGAAAAAAATATACAGGGGGGCTAATAATTCTGACTTCAACTGTATATATGTGTGTGTGTGTGTGTGTGTGTGTATATATATATATATATATATATATATATATATATATATATATATATATATATATATATATATATATATATATATATACACATATACGGATACACATTTATTTATAAATGCATATGTACATGCCATATCCTTTTACATTCAGCTGTATACATGCACTAAGCATATATACATGGAATTTGCGGGGTCTTAAAATGTCTTCAGTTACAAAAACAAAATTTTAGGCTTTTTAAAAAGTCTTAAATTGCCAAAATATTGTGCTGTAGGTCTTAAATCATATTAAACGGGTTATAATTTTTTAAATCTCCATATATAAAGCTTCCAAATCTGGCCAACACCCATCCCATTACCAATGATCCATCTCATTAATCAACTGTATTCACCAATATGGTTTCTACATCTTCTGTACAATAACATTTGTTCTTCATATACTTTTGTTACGATTGTTTTGCATACTTTAAAATTATGATAGGTTTTAAAAACTGTAAGTTAAAAGAAACGTTATGTTGAGAAAAGAGTTTGCTTATTATTTAAAATATATGGCTACCTCTTATTTTAGAAATAACTACCATTTTTAATGTGGCAACCGGATCATTAGGAAAAAATTGAGCATAAAAATAGAGCGTTTAGCCCTGTATAATTCAGAAATTTAATTCATAAGGGTGTTAAAATGTCTTAAAGGTCTTAAATATCTGTAATCCAGTGTTCTCCAAAACAGCGACACAATTCGTGCTTAGAAACTGATGTAAACATCCAAAGCTTGCAGTTTGTCACTTCCGCCTAAATCGATTAACGATTTTTTTTTGCCGTCACCTCATACGTCAGTTTCTCATCAAATCTTCGGACCAATCAAATGTTCTCTAGTATCTGACATGCCCCGCCCCCTTCAAGACGCTTCTCATTTGATGCACTTATGCTCAACCACTCTCACTGGCAGAGCTGTGAATAACGTTATTGGCTGAAATGTTATTAGCTTCACATGTCCCGCCCTCTCTTAATTTATCATTTAAGATTACATCAAACATGAAAAAAAAAGATGCACATTTCAAAGCACCTCACGGGACCTTGAAGTCTTAAAAATTTGACTTGATGAAACCTGCAATAACCCTGATATATATATGCTTTTTTTCCCGCAAGTTGCTCAATCTAAGCAATTTATTATTTATTTTTTCAGGGAATGAAAGAAATCAAGAAAGACAAAGTTTTGATGAGGCGAAAGTCTGAGCTGCCGCAGGATGTGTATACTATAAAAGCTCTGGAGGCGCACAAGCGAGCAGAAGAGTACCTGACGGCCAACCAGGAGGCACTCTGACGGGGGCGCCCCGCCACCCTCCACCACGCCTAAACTGTCCCTCTCGTCCTAGTCCAGAATTGTCGCCTGCTGTAACCCACCATCTCTGTTCCTCTGTCCATACTCTCTTCCTCCCTCGCTGTTGGAGAGCCTGTCTGCAGATACACACGGAGCAGTGGAGAGCTCCCACAAACACACACACGCACCCTCCATAGCTGCTGATCCTCACACAGTTCTTCCACAGTAGTGTGGGTTACAAATAATCCAAGTTTGCTCTTGCTGTAGTTGCTTTGTTTTTCTCCACACTCCACCTTTATTTATTTAGTCCACTTTATGCCGTCTCCATTGATCCGCATGTTCCCTTTCCCATTTCCACCGCTGCTTGTATTCCTGCCTCTGTAAATCTGTCCTCTGATGTGTGTGTGTGTGTTCGCAGTGCACACATAACCAAACCAATCATGCTACTTGAGATCTGCTGACGCCGTACTGGATTTTTAGGCTTCTGTGTGGCTCGCCGTAGAGATTAGGGAGCCAAACAGGAGTGATCAGGCTTATTCTTGATGTCGTTCATGAGATTGAGACAGTTGTAGCAGCCTAGGGACGTACATGTTTAATATTAATCACTTTTCTCAAATTAGCAGAAGGTGAAGAGTTTGGCTTAATCCAATTGCTGGTTTCCTAATGATTGTTGATGAGTGTCAAACAGCACAGGGAGCAGTGTGAACGCAATCACCTCTAGATCTTCATCATCATCCTCCACCACCAGCAGAGCGCCTGATGGGAATGCTGTATAAGGTAGTTTACTGAATGTGCGCTAAACACATGTACCTGTAGGCCCACACTGCACTTACATATGTATGCATCGCTGTTTTGTTTTCATTTTAGGATCCCGTTAATCAAACCTCCATGTTTGTTTTCTGTAATGCGTCAAAGCTAGAATGAAAAACAAGCTCTTGTTATGCTTTTAAAAAAGGAAACCGTTCAAGATCGTGAACTACTGTGCTGTCCAAGATTGTACGTCTTATTTCAATGTTTAGTTTCGTTTTTCACGTTAAAAAGCGCCTACGCATTTTGTTTGTGTTCAGGAATTAGAATGATGGTCTAGTGTAAGATCAAGCGCTATACAATCCTCCTTATAGGACTATATTCTTAAAGAAAGGAAAAAAATAAATAAATAAAAAAGATAATCGCTTACCTGTCCAGGCATACATAGTATATGGAAAATCGACAGCCTGCAATTGCCATTGCAAATACTTGTGCGTACTGTATATTGTCATGTATATTGCTTATGATTGCACCCTTGCCCGCCCCATGCCCTTCAGAGTTCCCTCTTCCTGTCCATCATCATCATCTTTTCTTTAATTCTGTTGCTTGTATGACTTCATTGATGCATGATGTCCCCTCTCTGTTGTAAACCGTCACTCTGATCATTCCAATAGTGAGGGAACATTTATTTAATCACAACACTTTACTACTGTCCAGCGTGCAGCTTAAAGGGATAGTTCACCCAAAAATGAACATTTTGGATAGTTTCTTACATCTATTGAACACAGAAGTAGATATTTTGAAGAATGTTGGAAACCTGTAACCATTGACTTCAATAGTAGTAGAAACAAATACTGTGGAAGACAAATGTTTTCAGCATTTTTAAAAATATCTCCTTTTGAAGACACTCGAGCCGGTTTGTTGATGCCTATTTTCAATTTTGGGTGACCTCCTGCTGCTATACACGTGCTCCAAAACTGGTGCGTACAATTCGACTCGCGCTATTATTACAGCATATAGTATGCAGTGCAGAGGCGTAGTCTTTAAATCACTAGCTGTTTGAAGTGTTGCAATGTCACCGAAGCCTTTCAGCGTACGGGAACGACTTGTCCGTGCAATCAAGAGCATGAATTGCCAACCTAGCTGCCTCTAAATAGACCAAAACATTCCAGAAACAATCGGAGGCAACTTCACTCTTGAACGCCGCATGCTTCCTTCCTCGATGCAGCTCGACAGGCGGACGGGGGCCAGTGTTCAGCTCAAGAAACCCGAGGGAAATGAAGAAAGTATGGGTCTCTCCACACCTTCCCCTTCCTCTCCCCAGCCCTCCCTCCCCGCCTCCCCAGTCCGACACTAATCTTAAGCTGCTTTCCAGGTCATATGTACATATGTTGTACTTTAATTAGGTTGAGCATTACATAGTATGAAAGTCATATTTTGTACAGATGTTCATGTATGTACAGAACAAAAAATAAAGAGAAACACAAAAGACATGATGGGAGGTTTGTTTTGCTCGAGCTGTGTGAAATGCATGAGGGGGAAGTCACTTATTGCACAATAGGAATCTTATATATAACAACTGGGATGCGCTGTTAATACGAAAGCAAAACACTAAACCTTACCTAGCTTCACTTTACCCCCCCAAAAAAGCTAAACCATAAACCGAATAATTAACAATGCTGTTTTGGGACGAGGCTGAAATATGTCAAGGGTGTTTTCCAGACAATTCTTACCTAATCAATAGTTCAAAACAATTAAAAGGTAAACTATTAAAGGAACGCTCAACTTTTTTTGGCCTCATTTTACAACTCCCCAACAGTCGAGTTTTACAATTTTTGAATCCATTTAGATCACTTTTAGCTTAGCTTAGCATAATTCATTGAATCGGATTAGACCATTAGCATATCTCTCAAAAATGAGCTTTGATCTTTTTCCTATTTAAAGCTTGACTATTACAGAAGAGTCCAGCTTTAATGCTGAAAATTATCTAAACTATAATATTAATTTGAGCAAGATGCTAACGGTCTAATCCGATTCAATGATTTATGCTAAGCTAAAAGGGCTCCTGCCACATCCAGAGATCGTCTTGATGCTTTTTAAAAAAGTAAAACTCAGCAGACTTGACTATTGAAAAGTTGTAATTTGAGCCTTTTTCCAAAACAGTGGAGTGTTCCTTTAAGATTTCCATGTCAAGACTTTTCATCCACACACAGTTTGTATAAATGTGCCTTTCTGATTGGTCTGCGACGAGCACATCGGGTTCATGTTTTAATTGCGTTCCAGTCTCAGGCCTGCAGAGCTCTGTCTGGACTGAAGCGTCTGCTGGACCATGTCCTTCCATTGGTCGTCAGAGATTTCCCGGGCCCAGGCTGGGATTCCCAGTGTCGGCAAATTGACAGCCGCCATGGTCCTTTTGACCAGTTCAACGTGATCTGTGAACAGAAGAAACATATGACGTATTAGTGCCCTTTACAGTAGGTTAACTGGATGACAGACTTTTTTAGGATCTATGTTGATACTAAACTATGAATATTGTGAATATTTGTATTCATTAATGCTTTTATGGGAATTATTATGCAAAAATCACTTTTATAAGGGTTTAAGCAGTTGTGTGGGAGCATAACAAGCTTCTAATGGTAATAATTTATTAATTTTAAATTTTTTATAATCACACTGACACTGAACAACTTTGATTGTCATTTTCCCTTTGTACATCATCAGAGGGGGAAAGCACTGCCCATTACTGACGATCTCTCCCTCATGAGCATTAGTCCTTAGTTAAAACATTAGTCCAGTTTTTGAATCTGCCACTATGCTGACACAAAGGCATTTGTAGCTCCGCCCTCATTTGAATTTAAAGCGACAGTCATCAAAATGGCATAATTTGGGTCAAAGCCTACAAGGGGCAGTCTCAAAGAGGTATAAAACATTAGTTGTGGGGTATTTCGAGCTGAAACTTCGCATACACACTCACATCAGATATTATATTTATTGAAAATGTCTGACAAGTCATGGAGAAATAAGATGAAGTTCACTTGTCTATGAAGATAAGTGTCCCACAATGAAGATAAATCACTCTCATCCTATTTGTATATTAATAAGAGTTGTTTTTTTTTTCATTTTTGCTTTTAGTTCAGTGATGCATAAAAGAACTGATAATTTCTCAAACATCAGACTTCTAACTATATTTAATAAAACGTTTCTTCAAAAATAGTGTTTTACAAAAAAGCTGTTTCAACTACCCATATATAGACACAAACTCGATAGCTTATCATCCGGAGTCTAGCATTTAGACCAACATGCAGACAGACAGTTAATAAAAAAATCACATGACGGATTATGAAAGCCTGTTCTCTTCTAACCTTCATCCATGGGAATGGACGCGTGACTCCTGTGAGCAGCAGCTCCTTCAGGATCCTCCTCTTCATCGCTGTCAGGAGGAGGAGGATGGGGCAGGAACAGACCCATCGCCTGACAAATGTTGACAACATCAGGTTTATTATTAGTGTGCACTCTAAAACCACTCTAGTCCACACCGGTAATAACATTAGTATACAACTCTCAAAATTAATTTGATTAATTATGTATCATGTATTATGTCATCATGTATTAATTTATTCAAACTTGCATTCTCCGTGACTTAAGTTTGGTTGGAAAATGAAAATTGAATTATAGAAATGTACATTTGCTATTTCCAACCACAGTTTAAAAATGTAAACAATATAATTGTAATGCTTTATAAGTCGCAAAATTTAATTTAAAATGTATTACCTAAATTGAACTAATGTGTGTAACGTACAAGCAGAAGTGGTAGCAAATTAGTTTAAGGTTTAGGAGAAGGTTGCATTTTCATCATTACACCGTGGAATGTTTGCAGCCAAATTTAATGCGAGTTTCGAAATGCATACTGAGCCAAAGGTATACTAAAAAGATGGTGACTTCAATATATTTTAATGCATTGACACCCACGATAAAGATGTTTTAACTCTTGGCAACTGGTAAAATTTACTACCTTTTGTTATGTTAGGGAGGAAAACATCCACTGATTAAAACTGCTGTAAAAATGCATCAGGTTTTTTTTTTTTTGCATAAATCAACCTCAGTCTTGATCAAAACTACTAAATTGCTTAGAAAATTACAGGATTTTAACTCAATTGCCAAATTCATAAATGATGTCCCTGATTTGATGGAAAAAAAAAGCACACAAAATGACATTTTCAAAATAAAACTAATTGTGGACTGGATTTTTTTTTTTTTTTACCTTTTTTTTGGATAATAAAGTGGCCGGTGAGTGTATATAAATAAATAAATAAATAAATATAAAGATTTACTTTAAATACAATACCGATGAGATTAAGCGAAGTGAATTGTTTAATGTGTGGTTTAGTTGAAAACAACAACAATTTTGTTTTCCATGTAAATGTTTGTATAAAACCCACAAAAATGCCTTATTTTAGAAACTTTTTAGAAGTGCTTTTAAAAATGCGTTTCACTTCTTGTTCTTAACTTTATCCATCGAAAGAATCATATTACATTTTTTATTAATTATGGCCTAGACCAGGGGTGTCCAAACGCGGTCCTGGAGGGCGGGTGTCCTGCAGATTTTAGCTCCAACTTGCCTTAATACACCTGTAAGGATGTTTCTAGAAAGCCTAGTAAGAGCTTGATTAGCTAGCCCAGGTGTGTCTGATTGTGGTTGGAACTAAACATTGCAGGACACTGGCCCTCCAGGACCAAGTTTGGACACCCCTGGCCTAGACTGAGAACGCTAATGAAAGTGTGTGAAAGGGGTGTATTTCAGGCAGGGGTGCGTTTCTCTGCCTTTACTGAATGAGCACTGTGCTGCATTCGACAGATAACACTATTATGTCTTTCTTTTCTGTATATTCTTTCATTCTGGTTTATGTAAAGCACTTTGAATTACCATTGTGTATGAAATGTGCTATATAAATAAACTTGCCTTGAAAAGATAATTACATTTTAAAACTATGTTTCATTCATTTTTGCATGTTTAAATGCTCAATTAAATACAGAAATGCATTGCCACTTTTTTTTCCCCCAGTACCTCTATTCTGTCCTGGACGTCCTGCAGCTGTTCTGAGGTGGTGCCCTCATCGGCTGGCTCTGTGTGCGAGCCGTTCATGCCATCTGGGTCTTGATTCAAAGGCTGATAATAATATCCAGCGCTGTCCTGATCTTCAGCACCTACTTCATCCTCCTCCTCCTCCATGTCTTCTCCACTCCACTCCTCCGGCACGGCTGCGTCTAAAGGCCGGTCCTGCACCACATCCTCCTCGGAGTTCGGTAAGATTCTCTCGGGACCCATTTCTCGGGCCCTCGCCACTTCCATTCAATGGCTGAGAACAGACACGATATTGAGACATTAGAAAATCCTTATCGTAGTTTAATGTGCCCAAACATCAATCAACATTTCTCTCAGATCTTACTAGTAATTAACACTAACTACTATCAGAAAATGAGCCCTTAA
Organism: Danio kyathit; assembly: GCA_903798195.1. Classification (NCBI taxonomy): domain Eukaryota; kingdom Metazoa; phylum Chordata; class Actinopteri; order Cypriniformes; family Danionidae; genus Danio; species Danio kyathit. Next base: position 5,309,437 of record LR812531.1, on the reverse strand, counting down.
TTCACAGAGAGTATAATATCCTGTATATAGAATGGCTAATATTATATTATATCCATTAATATATGTCTAGCAATCCAAAGTGGTTAGTTGTGGTAGTTACTCAACCTTTACTTGTTTCAAAGCTTTAGGAGTTTCTTTCTTCTGTTGAACTGAACACAAAAGAAGATGTGGCCATTGAGTTCTTAGTATTTGTTTTTTCTGCTATGGATGTCAATGGTTGAAGGTTAACATTTTTCAAAGTAACAACTTCTGTATGAGAAAATAGAGAGTCTTAAAGATTTGGGAGCCACTTGAGGGAGAGTAAATAATGAGTCATTTCATTTTTGAGTGAACTCTTACTTTAATGTGGCTTGAGTTACCTCAGGGGTGTCCAAACTCATTCCTGGAGGGTCGGTGTCCTGCATATTTTAGTTCCAACCTCAATTAAACACACCTGAACCAGCTAATCAAGCTCTTTCTAGGTATACTAGAAACTTCCAGGCGGCGGAAGAAAGGAAGTTGGAGCTAAACTATGCAGGACACCGGCCCTCCAGGACCGAGTTTGGACACCTCTGAGTTAACTCAATAACAACCAGGGAAAGCCAATTTTATTTCATTTGTCTAACTTTACTTTCAGTAAACACTTTCTACTGTCAAAAACAACAACAACAACACGATTGTATTCAGAGTAAAAAGTCAATAATCACGTTAAGCGTTTTCTCCCTCCATAAGAGTCAGATTTACAGCATAACGTGATATTCACTTTTTACTCTGAATAACAGCTCGTTTTTTTGACAGCAGAACGTGTTTATTAGGATTAAATTTTGACTGAAGTTTTCCCTGCTCGTTGTCTAGCTATGTTAAAGGGATAGTTCACCTAAAATTAAAGTGTACTCACTATTATTTACTCTCCCTCAAGTTGATTCAAACCTTCATGAGTTTTTTTTTTTTGAGCATAAAAAAGTAAGTTGAAAACCTGTAACCATTGACTTCCATAGTAGGAAAAAGAAATATGAACCTCAATGGTTACAGGTTGTCAACTTTATTCAAAATATCTTAATTCGTGTTCAATGCTCGGTTTGAAACAAGTAAATGATTGATAAATAATTATAATGTCCATTTTTGGGTGAACTATCACTCTAAGATTGAGATATGGTTGATTTTATATTCACACATTTGTTCATTTTAACAGTCCCTGTATTGTTTACTACGCTGCTTTTGAATATTCGGTCAGAAATAACACGTAAACATGACTTCAAAACAACATTAGCACTATTTAACTGACTGTAAACAATGTCGTACTTTGATAGTCATTGGCTGCTAAAAGGATTTTTTAATTAGAATTTGCAATACTTTTCTGAAATGATATTATTAACGAGAAAGTCCGAATATAAAACCAACTTTACCTCAATAAATGTTGGTTGCTCTGGTTGATGTTATGCACATGAAGCGTTGTAGTATGTCCCACAAAATGCGTTCATTCTAGGAAAGGGACTGGTATATGTTAAAACACTGACGTGTTAGGAAAACTGATCTTTTTATAGGCTAAATATGTGTGTATATGCAATGTGTAGAACATTTAACATTACCTGTCAAACTAAAGGTATGCTTGTGCTATAAAATCATGCTAGCCTAAACACATTTCATATCATCTCAGGGTTTTGACTCACGAATGCGGCCTTTTAGCATTAAGAATAGAATTAAAAGCAAACTATAAGATGATCTCTGGCTATTTTCTCTTACCTCTTTATTCTTTCGAGCTCTTTTATTCGTTTGTTTTCAGCCGATGCATCTGTATCCGAAAAGAATGTCTATTTGTTTCCGGTGCTGCGCAGAAGCGCAACTGCGTTGTGATGCGTCACGATACGTCAACACGCCAAGCGACGTATCTTGCGTAAGTTAAAATACTCGATTTGTTTAATGCTTTTTGAGAGTTTTTGCTTTGTGACCACTGTAAGTGAACGTGTTTATTCTTTTTTTTATCTAATATTTTTTACTTTTTATTCGTGATATGAGAAAGGTTTTTTTTATTACTGTATGCACTTTGTTGCAGTAAATTAAGTTATATGAAGACATATTTTAGGTGAAAAAAATATATATTTAAATGTTGTTATAATTATATGGAGGACGAAACCTGCAAAAAAGCATACATATGCAAATATATAAATACATAAATAAATACATATGCAACTATATAAATAAATAAATATGCAAATAAATAAATACATATGCAAATAAATAAATACATATGCAATTAAATAAATAAATACATATGCAAATATATAAATAAATATGCAAATAAATAAATAAATGCACATGCAAATATATAAATAAATAAATAAATATGCAAATAAATAAATAAATGCACATGCAAATATATAAATAAATACATATGCAAATATATAAATAAATAAATATGCAAATAAATAAATAAATAAATAAATGCACATGCAAATATATAAATAAATACATATGCAAATATATAAATAAATAAATACATATGCAAATTAATAAATACATATGCAAATATATAAATAAATGCATATGCAAATATATAAATAAATAAATAAATATGCAATTAAATAAATAAATACATATGCAAATATATAAATAAATACATATGCAAATAAATACATATGCAAATATATAAATAAATGCATATGCAAATATATAAATAAATAAATAAATATGCAAATAAATAAATAAATGCACATGCAAATATATAAATAAATACATATGCAAATATATAAATAAATAAATACATATGCAAATTAATAAATACATATGCAAATATATAAACAAATGCATATGCAAATATATAAATAAATACATATGCAAATAAATAAATAAATATGCAATTAAATAAATACATATGCAAATATATAAATAAATACATATGCAAATTAATACATTTGCAAATATATAAATAAATACATATGCAAATATATAAATATATACATATGCAAATAAATACATATGCAAATATATAAATAAATGCATATGCAAATATATAAATAAATACATATGCAAATAAATACATATGCAAATATATAAATAAATACATATGCAAATCAATAAATACATATGCAAATATAAAAATAACTAAATACATATGGAAATCAATAAATACATATGCAAATCAATGTATACATATGCAAATATATAGATAAATAAAAACATATCCAAATAAATACATAATATGAAATACATATGCAAATAAATAAATAAATACATATGCAAATATATAAATACATACATACATACATATGATATCATGTCAGTGTCTGTCAAATTTTGCATTTGATTTTTTTTTGACTGGCTTCTGATGATTGACAGACACCTTCTCATTAGCATGTTGACCTGAAGAAAAGTAAATACTGAACTATGTTCAAGAATGAATAATTGTTTGAAATGGGGGGAAAATATTTGAAAAATATTTGTGTAATTTATTTATTTACCTGCCTGCACTATTAATTATTTATATGTTCATTTATGCAGGAATTTGTGGATTTTTATATATACTTCGGCTTAGTCCCTTTATTAATCTGGCGTCGCCACAGCAGAATGAACCACCAACTTATCCAGCATATGTTTTGCCCTTCCAGCTGCAACTCATCACTGGGAAACACCCACACACTCTCATTCACACACATACACTATGGACAATTTAGCTTACCCAATTCACATATACCACATGTCTTTGGACTTGTTGGGGAAACCGGAGCACCCGGAGGAAACCCACGCCAACAGGGGGAGAACATGCAAACTCCACACAGAAACGCCAACTGGCCCAGCCGAGGCTCAAACCAGCAACCTTCTTGCTGTGAGGCGATTGTGCTACTCACTGCGCCACTGTGATGCCATTTTATATATATATATATATTGCATGTTTATTTATTTATTATTTTATTTATGCAGGAATTTATGGATTTATTTACTCATTTATATCTTTGCGTATTTATTTATTTATTGTTTTTGCAGGTTTCGCCCTCAATATAATTACGTCTATATATATTGTATAGTAATAGAGTGCATATATGAAAGTAGCCTAATTATGCACACAAAACAAACATTTTTGTTTTTTAATCGGCTTTAATTAATTATTTTCGCTTGGTTTAAAACACATCTAATTTACTTTAAACCAATTCAAATTTATTTATTAAAATGAACAACTAAATTAAATTGGTTTGAATTAACAAAATTGAATTATGCTTAATTTAATTGCGGCATAAAATCATTTTTTCAGTGTACTAAGTGACTATGAGCATTAACTATGATTAAGCTTTCGGAATAAATAGAAAAATAATTAAAAATAAATGTATTTTAATGTAATAAAGCTATATTTATATGTGCACATTGTGTATTATAGTTGTAATCCATTGAGGTTTATTTCATATTCTTATAGTGACCTAATAAACAAACAAATAAATGAATTAATTTTTTAATTAATGAAGCAATTGTTGTTATGTAGTCGTCTTTTGTTTATTTTTGTATATATAAACTTTGTCGTTTTGTGTTATTTTCTCATTTTCTGTGTATATTTTTGTATATTTGACAAACTTACAAATACATAACCTAAAATAAATAATACATTTAAATTCTTTTTAGCATTTTTTCTTCTTTAATTAAAAAGATTTACGAAGATGAGTAATTATTTTAAAATAAATTCTAAGAGATAAAAACATCATGAAGTGTTGTAATATACACGCGGCCGCACGGTGGCGCTTTTTCCGTGTGTGTATACATATGTGTGTTTGCGCGGGAAATTACCTGCAGTTCATCTGAACTTCCCGTGAATGTTGTGCTGCTGCTGCTAAGAAATCCACGCTTGTATTACTGCAGAAAGACGAGGACACCTGCAAATTATGAACATATACTTTTGTGGAAGCATTCGGGGAGGGCGACAGGACGTGATTATTTACCAGACAATAGTGAAGAAGTTGCAGCAGTATGGCAAGGTTTTAACCGAGCATGTGAGTTATGACAGCCTGTCTGACAAGGGTAAATCATTTTACTCACTTTTAATATCTGAAATCATTGCGCAACGTGTTCTAGGTCTTTCTCTCTGTACACTTTTCTTCCACATCTTTATAAAACTGTAATCCTATAACAAATTAAAACAATGTTAAAGGTGCTGCATGTAAGTTTTTGACTCTTCTAAACCATAAGCATACCATAATAGGTTTTAATGGTTGCAGATAGGCATCAAATTCAATTTCTGGAGCTCCGCAGCTCTGCACAGTTTAGTTCCAACCCTAATTAACCACACCTGATCAAACTAGTTAAGTCCATTGCTGCGTCCCAATTCGCATACTTATACTACGACCTAAAAGTATGTACTTTTTTGTGGAGGAAAAATATATACTTTTGAGTGTGTAACAGAAAAGTATGCAAGCTTTGGGACATACTACTTCCTCGTTACACAGATCGTTGTGTTGCTTAGTTAAGAGCCCTGTCAATCATCCACATTTCTGTCGTATTTAATGTCCTACATTATTGGAGAAGCAGCAGCAGGATAATCTCCCGTTCACGAGTCTTTCATGCAGAGAAATCTCCTCAGGTCTTTGGATAATTCTGCATTCAGACGGTAATGTCCAAACACGTCTTTATATAAGTTCAGTATTGTTGTTGCAGATAAAATATAACACAGACTATGGTATTTAAATATTCTCCAGTGGGCTAGATATTAATTAACAGTCATACAAACATCTTTACCGAAGCCTCTCTGCTTGACGGTTGGTCTCGCGCGTCCATCATGTTTGTAGTTTGTTTACACTTTTCACCCGCGTTTTGTAGTTCTAATCGAATTCAGGTCCAACGCGCAGTGTATTGTGGGCAATATCAGCGGTTAGAGTATGGCTAGATCGGATACGTTTGCGGTCGGAAGTTAACATGAAGAATTTATGTTATTTATGAAATTTCTGATTCATTATATTTTATTAACGCCTACCCCCACCCCAACCCTAAACCCAGGCGTCACAGAAGCGTAAAAACAGTAGTTGTACCGAGTATTATTTATGATATCTATTAAATTACCCAATAAATTGTATTTCATAATGCCTACCCCCACCCCAACCCTAAACCCAACCGTCACAGTACTGTAAAAATATTAATTATTGTTATACAGTGTCATAAAAAAATGCCGCTATATTAATGTGCATATCGAACTTCCGGCCGGCCGCGTATCCAATCTAGACTTTACCGAGTATGGACGCTTCTACACTTAAAATTTTGACCGGAAATAGTAAACCATCTAGGAATTTTTGGCATACTCTTTTCAACATACTACGATTTGGGACATACTAATTCTATTTTCACATACTATTTAGGACGGATAGTATGCGGAATGGGACGCAGCACTTCAGTTTTGTTTGAAACCTACAGGTAAGTGTGTTGAAGCAAGGTTGGAATAAAACGTGCAGAGCTGCGGCCCTCCAGGAACTGGATTTTACACCTGTGTAAGTGAACATACGTGTTCGTATGAAAAACAATGCTAGTCGTTTACTCTCCTCCAGCGTACAAAAGTAACTCTTCCATTCTTCTCTTTGGGGTAAAGGGGGTGATTGTTTTGGATACAGCCAGCATTTTTCATTTCATTCATTAAGGCGGCCTTAATCGGGGATTTTTATTTATATATATTTTTTATTATAACATTTCATATTTATTTAAAAACACACACACACATGGGGGATCTCGTCTTCCTTTTTTGTCCTCGACTGATCACATGCCTGCTTAATGTAAGCGTCCTCCGAAGGACAGCTACCTTGGAAGTGTCGCAGATTAAAAAAAAAATCCATACAGGGTGTTTTTTTATTTAGCAAACAATTCAAATACTACAAATGTAAACATTAGTCGATCAGCTTGTGTAAGGCTCGATCTTCAGGCACTAATTCAATCTGTTTCAGGAGGAGGGGTCGGGTGAAAAAAGTATTTTTCCAATATTTTGAATTTGGACTGCAATACCTAGTTCAACCATTAGGTGTCACTCCTACAATACTGCACCTTTAACAGATGATTGCAGGTCAGCACTAATAATGTGTCTATGATGCAGGTGAAGATGGAGATAAAGCCATTCATGATCGGGATGTGCAGTGGCTGACGATGTCTGACGGTATGAGAGATAAAATATTCCCAATTTTGACAATAATAATGTGATTCAAAACTAAATTTTAGGCCTTAAAGTCTTCAACTTAATGAAATATGGTGTTGTAGATCTTAAATACGTTTCAAGTTAAATTTTTAAGTTGGCTTTATTTTCATTTCAACAATATACAGTGCAGTACACAGTGAAACGAAACATTGTTCCTCCATGACCAAGGTGCTACATCAAACAACATAAATTGACAACATTAGACCGCAAAGTGCGGTTTGTGCAACATTTAGTGCAAATAAGATAAAATAACATTTAAACAGGTTTTAATTTTCCTTTGTCCTTGTAGACCAGGGGTGTCAAACTCAATTCCTGGAGGGCCGCAGCCCTGCAGAGTTTAGTTCCAGCGATGCTTCAACACACCTATCTGTAGGTATCAAACAAGCCTGAAGGACTCAATTAGTTTGATCAGGTGTGTTTAATTAGGATTTAAAAAGGGGCGGGATTAAACAAGATGATTAGACATTGAAAAAAGCAAGCGATTGCTCCATGTTTTAAATTTCTGTCCAGAGAGGTCATGTTTTAATCCACAATTGGTCTCACGCAGTCAAGTGATGCGATTTCTCAGATCAGAGTTCACCAAGCTTGAACTTTCCAACGCAGCAATCTGCGATACTTGACCCTCGAGCTTATGTTACCAGTCTGACGCATTCACGTGCGTATGAATGGAAGTCTATGGGGAGAAAAGTCCAGTATGACCGCAGCTTAAACTGCAGAGCTGCGGCCTCCAGGAACTGATCCTGCATCCCAATTCACATACTTATACTACACCCTAAAAGTATGTACTTTATGTGTAAAGGAAAAATATACTTTTGAGTGTGTAACAGAAGAGTATGCAAGCTTTGGGACATACTACTTCCTCATAAACAGATTGTTGTGTTGCTGAGCCCTGTCAGTCATCCTCACGTCATCCACATTTCTGTCATATTTAATTTCCTACCTAATTGGAGAAGGAGCAGCAGCAGGATAATCTCCCATTCACGAGTCTTTCATGCAGAGTAATCTCCTCAGGTCTTTGCGTAGTTATGCATTCTGACGGTAATGTCCAAACATATCTTGATATAAGTTCACATTGTTGTCGCAGATGAAATATAACAATAACAAAACGATTTAAATATGTTCCAGTTGGCTAGATATTACAAACATCATACAAACATCTTTACCGAAGCCTCTCTACTTGACTGTTGGTCTCGCGTGTCCACCATGTTTGTAGTTTATTTACACTTTTCACCCACATTTGTAGTTCTAATCGAATTCATGTCCAACACACAATGTATTGTGGGCAATATAAGCGGTTAGAGTACGGACGCTTCTACACTTAATTTTGACCGGAAATGGTAAACCATCCGGGAACCTTTCACACTCTTTTCAACATACTGCGATTTGGGACATACTAATTCTATTTCGAATAATATTTATGACGAATAGTATGCAAATTGGGCTGCACGGAAGGTCGCTGGTTCAAGCCTTGAGTTTCCTCCAGGTACTCCGGTTTCCCCCACAAGTCCAAAGACATGTGGTACAGGTGAATTGGGTAGGCTAAATTGTCCGTAGTGTATGAGTGTGAATGAGTGTGTAAGGATGTTTCCCAGTGATGGGTTGCAGCTGGAAGGGCATCCGCTGCATAAAACGTGCTGGAAAAGTTGGCGGTTCATTCTGCTGTGGGGACCCCAGGTTAATAAAAGGACTAAGCCAAAAAAAAAAATGAATGAATGAGTATGCGAATTGGGACTCAGCATGAGTTTGACATCTGTGATGTAAAGCTACCCAATCGGTACAACTAACTAAATAACGTTTAACTAAAATCAAATGTATTTAACCTATTTACCAATATGGTTTAATTATCTTCCTTACATCCTCAGTTCTCCGTGTATTTATGCGCACATGTATGTTGACCATAAATTGACTTTATTATAGTTTTAAAACTTATTAGTTATGCTAATAAATATATGTAAATAACTAGAGTTTGCTTGTTTCGACAGACACATTTTGTATTAAATATGTGGCTAAGAAATTGCTGAATTTCAAAGAGCCTCTATTATGCATTAAAACAGGTCATATTTTAGTTTTGGGGGTCTCCAACAACAGCCTGATATGCATGCAGGGTCAAAAAACACTTTCATTGTCTTATAATATGCATTTATTTTTACCTAATTATCACAGCGACTCCCATATGATTTGTTCAGTTATTCATTTGTTGTCAAACCCCTCAATAGCGATATTCTAATCTGCGCTGATTGGTCTGATGACCCTATCTATTGCGATTGGTCGACTGCATTCAGTGTGAGACAGATAGAAATGCCCACCACGGCTTATTAACATTGTTAAAGTAGTAAGAGTGCGGAGTGTATGTGTGAGCCCAATGCAGGAGTGCATAAAAGCAATGCAGTGCAGCATCAGCATATTGCTCTATTTTTAACCATGATACACATTCAGTATTAATCCACACAGTGGCAAAAGCTGAACTACTGTATTTTGAACCTTGACCGCCGCACGTGTGTAGGAACAGCTGACGGCAGAGGATAGCGAGCTTACAAACGCGCTTAAATCCGTAAACAAAGCGGCACGCATCGTGTTTTCAACATGGTTTTAGATGCAATATGAGAATATAAAGAGTTAACCGTATACAGTACAAGCTGTGTGGAGCGATTACAAGTAAGAAAACACAATTAAATACATAATTTGCAAGCTAGAGAAAACAAAGAGGCAACCATTTTACTCACACTTACTTGCACTTGTGAAATAGAAGAAAAAACTAATCCATGAACTGTGTACTGTAAAGTTCCTGTCAAGCTCTGACAAAGTCTCATACATTAGTAGTCTTTTCTGATCCTTCTTTAAAACAAACGGCCGACGAATCCCCCGCCGTAAGCGTGTAGATTGCTGAAGCACTGGTCAGAAAAATGACGGGAACACAGCACAAGGCTGGGGCTACAATGCTGAGGTATTTTTGCATAAATAAACTTCAACCACTGACTCTAACAACCCCCCCTCGCCCCCAACCCCCTGAATGATACTGGACACAGATCCACCCTTTCCCCCCACTTTTAGGTTTTTCCAGCCTCTGTAAAGTACCCCCCCGGCAGGGCCAGGAGTTTCAATTTTCCCAGGTCTGAGCATGCAACAAATGGGCAAGGCTTGAGTTTCGTATCGACGTCACACCGGCATGCCTGAAGACTTGTTATCGCAGCGATTCATTCGAACCACTATGAGTCGACTCTTTTGTTCATGAGTCAATTTAAACACAGCGCACTTTTAGATTTAAGCCTTAGCTGGATATTTCACTTCACTTAGAGCTGTGTTACACACTGCATGGAAGGTCATTTTTAAAAACCCATATCAGGGGCTCTTTAATTTTAATGGGGCAAGTAAAAAAAAAAAAAGTTCACTGGCCTTTACAAAAAAAAGCTAAAATTTAATTCAGAATGGTCTTAAAAAGATCTTAAAAAGTCTTAAATTTGACTTGGCAGAAACCCTGTTTGCATTCAGAATGATTAATAAGACTTGATTGTGATCTTTATAGTTAATGTGCTTGATGTGAACGGGCCTTTACACAGAATAACCAGTGCTGTTTCCTGTCTCTGTATCAGTGATAGTAGCAGAAGTGACGCAGCCATCTTTAGGGGTTGGTTATGAACTGGGCCGAGCTGTGGCAATGAACAAGAGGATCCTCTGTCTCTTCAGACCTTCTTCTGGAAAAGGTATTGCTCTTCACAGGCTTTATAAGTAATGTAAGGTAATGTGTATTTATATAGCGCATGTATCGTGTTTGGCCATACACCCAAAGCGCTTCACAATCATGAGGGGGGTCTCTCCACACCACCACCAGTGTGCAGCGTCCACATGGATGGTGCGACGGCAGCCACAGGACAACGGCGCCATTGTGCTCACCACACACCAGCTATAGGGGGAGTGGAGATACAGTGATAGAGCCTATTCAGTGGATGGGGATGATTGGGAGGCCATGATATGTAAGGGCCAATGGAGGGACTTTGGCCAGGACACCAGGGTTGCACCCCTACTCTTTACGAGAAGTGCCATGGAATTTTTAATGACCACAGAGTGTCAGGACCTCGGTTTAACGTCTCATCCGAAAGACGGCGCCCATCGACAGTGTAGTGTCCCCTTCAATATACTGGGGCATTAGGACTCACACAGACTGAAGTTGAGCGCCCCTTGCTGGCCTCACTAACTCCACTTCCAACAGCAACCTAGTTTTCCCATGTGGTCTCCCATCCAGGAACCGACCAGGCTGACTGATGGAATAAATATCCTGATCATTATTTTTTCATCTCTCTCTCCCTTCAGTGCTGTCCGCCATGATTAGAGGAGCGTCAACCAAACCACTCTTCCAAGTACAAGACTACAAAGAGGACGAAGTGGAGAGCATCTTGGAGGAATATTTTGCTACTGTCCCTAAGAACTGATGAGCAGCTGATCATAAGTCCTATGTGCTGCACTTTTTATTTAAGAAAATCAACAGGACTGCTTTGGTAAGCATTTGTAGTGAAAATGCATATTAAGCACACGCAGTGTATTGTTACTTGCTCTTGAATAAATCTGGTTTTGCTAAACAACACACTGACATTGCTTTGAGTCACAAATGAGTCACGAATCACTGTATATTAGTCAATGAAATTACTTTGATGCATAACTATCAAACTATTGGCGGCTACCATAAACAGCATTGAGGACCACTGTTTTGGGTTGTTATAGTTTTGTGCAGCTACTCATGAGATTAATGCATCAGTTCATGAAAGCCCATAAAGTCGGAATGAAATCAAAATGTACTCTTCTCATTTTATATGTATATAGCATTGCAAATGATAAATCTGTGCACTTGCACTCATCATTTAATTATTAAATATGATTTAATTAGGAAAGTAAGTTCTGACTTTGCTTAGACAAAAGTCTTGTCACTTAACAGAAATAATGTCCAGTATAGAATATAAAGTCATGCTGCAGTGGAAACAGAATGAATATTGTGTCTGACTCTTGGAGAACGGCATCCATACATCTCTGCAATGACTCAAATCACTTATTAATGAAGTCATCTGGAATGGCAAAGAAAGCGTTCTTGCAGGACTCCCAGAGTTCATCAAGATTCTTTGGATTCATCTTCAATGCCTCCTCCATCTTACCCCAGACATGCTCAATAATGTTCATGTCTGGTGACTGGGCTGGCCAATCCTGGAGCACCTTGACCTTCTTTGCTTTCAGGAGCTTTGATGTGGAGGCTGAAGTATGAGAAGCAGCGCTGTCCTGCTGAAGAATTTGCCCTCTCTTGTGGTTTGTAATGTAATGGGCAGCACAAATGTCTTGATACCTCAGGCTGTTGATGTTGCCATCCAGTCTGCAAATCTCTCACACGCCCCCATACTGAATGTAACCCCAAACCATGATTTTTCCTTCACCAAACTAGACTGATTTCTGTGAGACTCTTGGGTCCATGCGGGTTCCAGTAGGTCTTCTGCAGTATTTGTGATGATTGGAATGCAGCTCAACAGATGATTCATCTGAAAAATCTACCTTCTGCCACTTTCCCAAATGGTCTACTAGAGGTCAAGTTATTATTTGTTGCTCTTACAACTGAGATCCATGGCAAGACTTTTGACCAATACACATTTCTGTACAAACCACTTCCAAAAGTAGATTTTGCATGATAGGTGCTCTTTAAATACAAACAAATCCTCCATTGTTATAAGTTTATGTATTTTCTTAGAAAATAATTAAGGAAATATATTTTAAATGTATTTGACAAATTTACAAAAATGCTAATTTTGTAGAGCGTTTTTAATGTATATCCTTAGTTTTCCAACCTTACAGCAACCTGTTGTGTTTTATTAACGTCTACACCTACCCCAACCCTAAACCCAACCTCACAGTAACCTGTTGTGTTTTATTAAGGTTTACACCTACACCAACCCTAAACCCAACCTCACAGTAACCTGTTGTGTTTTATTAATGTTTACACCTACACCAACCCTAAACCCAACCTCACAGTAACCTGTTGTGTTTTATTAATGTCTACACCTACACCAACCCTAAACCCAACCTCACAGTAACCTGTTGTGTTTTATTAATGTTTACACCTACACCAACCCTAAACCCAACCTCACAGTAACCTGTTGTGTTTTATTAAGGTTTACACCTACACCAACCCTAAACCCAACCTCACAGTAACCTGTTGTGTTTTATTAACGTCTACACCTACCCCAACCCTAAACCCAACCTCACAGTAACCTGTTGTGTTTTAATAACGTCTACACCTACCCCAACCCTAAACCCAACCTCACAGTAACCTGTTGTGTTTTAATAACGTCTACACCTACCCCAACCCTAAACCCAACCTCACAGTAACCTGTTGTGTGTTAATAACATCTACACCTACACCAACCCTAAACCCAACCTCACAGTAACCTGTTGTGTGTTATTAACGTCTACACCTACCCCAACCCTAAACCCAACCTCACAGTAACCTGGTGTGTGTTATTAACGTCTACACCTACCCCAACCCTAAACCCAACCTCACAGTAACCTGTTGTGTGTTATTAACCTCTACACCTACACCAACCCTAAACCCAACCTCACAGTAACCTGTTGTGTTTTAATAACGTCTACACCTACCCCAACCCTAAACCCAACCTCACAGTAACCTGTTGTGTTTTAATAACATCTACACCTACACCAACCCTAAACCCAACCTCACAGTAACCTGTTGTGTGTTATTAACGTCTACACCTACCCCAACCCTAAACCCAACCTCACAGTAACCTGTTGTGTGTTATTAACCTCTACACCTACACCAACCCTAAACCCAACCTCACAGTAACCTGTTGTGTTTTAATAACGTCTACACCTACCCCAACCCTAAACCCAACCTCACAGTAACCTGTTGTGTGTTATTAACGTCTACCCCAACCCTCAACCCAACCTCACAGTAACCTGATGTGTTTTATTAATATCTGCTCCACCTACACCACCTAAAGCCAACCTACTTGCGGTGTAATCCCTTCCACTTGGAGGTCTCCGGGCTGCAGCTATACCTACTTGTGCCCAGGGCTGGGAAAAACAGACGATCATTATACTGAATTGTCCACCAGGGGTCACTTGTTGTCTTTTTTTACTGCTACTTTCATAATGTGCATGATGAATTAGGACTGCGTTCAGTTTAAACGTCAACAGTTGTGACAAAATCAGCTCGTTACCAAAAACACATGCATTACGTGATGATCAAATTCAATATTCAGTGAGAGAAATGAATGCATCTCATACGGTTACACAGTTAAAAACTTTAATACACACAGTTCTGTATAAAAATACACATTACAATAAAAAACAGCTATACATTTCAACAATAAATTACATAAATAAGTTATATTTACATTTAATGATACATTACCAACAGTATTATGTGTCTCAAAAATAATCGTTCCCATTAAATTGATATTACAACCTAAACATCTCATCACAATTATGTTAAAGCGAACATTACATTTTCATTTAAAAGTGTTCATTAAACAAACAGCATACTCAATTGGCAAATACTCACATTGAAATATCTTACAGTTTGAACACTTGGCAAAACATTTACAGAAATGAAATAAAAATAAAAAAAATTCTCTAGTAATGTGGCTTGACTAGATTTAAATAGAGAACTACTTTCTTACATCGTGGAAGTTTGATCTATTCAGTGTTTCAGTGCTTCGCTTTATTTTACATGCAGCCCGTTTGTGTTATGCTAATACAATACTCTTTGAGTACATCAACAAACAGTTCCCAGAACATGTGCATTTCAGAGTCATCATGATACTGCAATCCATCTTACCTTCATACTGTGACAGTATATATAGAGTTTTTAACCGATTGAATCGTGAAAAGTGGTAGTTGACCAGGTAAATAACCAAAGCGCTCAGAAGAAAAGGTGAAAAAAGTCTTTAGTCTATTTTGTCTAATTAAAACATTCTCTGCTTTGTTTATATTATTTATCTATTATTATTTATACAGCAGTTCTGTCTGGTTCTCGAGTCTGATTGGCTGATAGCCGTGTGATATTCCCATAATAACACTAGTACAGCCTCTTTACCCTTGTGTATTACTCCGCCCATATAGAGTGACAGCAGATCAATAAACTCACTACAGTTTGACTAATATTGCAGCTGTTGGACAACATAATGTACTTTTGAGGCTTTTTAGGTGATAATGTAGCTGTTTAGATTGCAACTATGAAGTTTATTTATAAGGATAGTGCCTATTTTAAATATTTATAATTTCGGAGCACGGAGCATAATTATAATTACAGTACGGATACAGCGTGTTGGCGGCCATCAGCCTGTCATTGAGCAGAGCAAAGACGATTGACGTTCTGCCACAGGATGACAACAGAGACCGCATAATAAGCCCTTAGAGGAGGAAAAACTATGTAATTTCAAACTACAGCTGATCAAATCATTATTAAACAGGTAACCGACATTCTAAGTGGATCTCTCTCTTTTGTATGTTGTAGTGCTGTATTTATACCATAGTATTCTGCTAGTGTTTGCTTTGCTTTGGCTTTTTCTGGGTTAATTATTGTGATCTACCGATTGCAACAGAGAAATACTGGGAAATCTCTCTAGACTGATGGCATTTCACGCCGTTCAGTCTTATAATCTTCAAATGTGAGCAAAATCACCTGTTTTGTCATCACTTTAGACATTACGCTAGAGAATCATTCAAACACTAGCTCTAAAGTGACGTTGGTGAATGAGCAACAGTTTCTGCTGTTCTGATGTCAGCTGCAGATGTGAATGAATGGCGGAAGAAAGTAGTTCCTCATACAAAAGGGTTTTTGAGACTTTAATTTTCTTTTTTTATATACACTATTATGCCGTCGAACTATTATATAAACGCAATATCACACTCGTAGCAGTGCGATATGGCTATATATTGTGATTGGTGGGACACTAAGGCACTTGGCCTGCGGCCTCAAGCCAACGCATGCCTCACACCAGAGCCAATATATATATATATATATATATATATATATATATATATATATATATATATATA
Organism: Danio kyathit; assembly: GCA_903798195.1. Classification (NCBI taxonomy): domain Eukaryota; kingdom Metazoa; phylum Chordata; class Actinopteri; order Cypriniformes; family Danionidae; genus Danio; species Danio kyathit. The sequence continues at coordinate 5,293,257 of LR812531.1, read as the reverse complement.
TATATATATATATATATATATATATATATATATATACAGCCAAATCGCACATGCTAGTCGTGTGATATTGCTCATACGTTTATTATTAAAAATCACTCCATATCTCTAAAACCCCCCATTGTGCGTTAATGAAGTGTGCCTCACTGTGCGCTCACACCGAAGGCAGCGAGAGCATCAAAGTTCGTTCTGGCCGATCTGGCGACAACGCTGTCTGCCTTCACAGCTCCCGTGTCGAGAGTGTCAAAATTCGCTGATCATTGATCTCATATTTAAAGGGGCCGTTACAGCATATCAGCAAATCACTTACATTCCCGCATAAAAAACATGCTTTCTAACGGGAAAATGTTGAGCACCGTTTAACATTTATCAAATTCATTTAACTATGGAAGATCAAGTTGTTGCGTGTGTGGCTTTGCTCCACTTAATTATCCAATATGTTTGAAATATTCTGAAGCAGCAATACTGTTTTATACTATCGTTATAGTTAAAGCATATATAACATTAATATACATCAGTTACTCACCAGTGACTTTTTTATTTACGTAAATAATTGGAAATCCAGCGACCACAATAGTCAAACCCTTGGGAACAACTGTGGTCAGAACTAAAGTTGACAGGACTGTGTTCTCTGGACTCCTCTCATGCGGTGGACTTCTACATTCCGATTGCTTGCCACTGAACGGCATCACAGCTCATTACCATAAAGTTGACTTGATTTCAACTGTCCTTGACGCCCACGTCGGCTCCCATTGAAAATGAATGACTTCCGGCTACTTTGACGCTCCCGCCGCCTTCAATGTAAACGCTCTGGTTTGACAAACCACCTGTAAAAACACTCTCCTCTCTATAATAAATACTATCTATCTATCTATCTATCTATCTATCTATCTATCTATCTATCTATCTATCTATCTATCTATCTATCTATCTATCTATCTATCTATCTATCTATCTATCTATCTATCTATCTATCTATCTATCTATCTATCTGTCTGTCTGTCTGTCTGTCTGTCTGTCTGTCTGTCTGTTTCTATTTATCTATCCCCCAGTTTAAGCATTACTGATTGCATGCTGACTCTAAATAACCTAATGTTCCCTCAGCAGCACACGCCTGGCATCTGTGATTATAAAAAAAATAATAAAAAAAAAAAAAAAAAAAAGTGTTTGTTAATTTCTGAGTAATCGCTCTGGATGATGAGCGCTTTCGTCCATCGACCGACTCTAAGATTCATCCGTACTGTCTTTTTGAGTGGTCTTTAAATTCACCAGAAGCACATGCATGGTACAGTTGAAGTCAGAATTATTAGCCCTCCTTTTCTTTTTCAAATATTTCCCAAATTATGTTTATCAGAGCAAGGAATTTTTCATAGCATTTCCTATAATATTTTTTCTTCTGGAGAAAGTCTTATTTGTTTTATTTTGGCTAGAATAAAAGAAGTTTTTTTTTTTAAAACCATATTAAGGTCAATATTATTAGCCCCTTTAAGCAATATTTGTTTTTAATTGTCTACAGAACAAACCATCATTATACAATAACTTGCCTAATTACCCTAACCTGCCTAATTAACCTAGTTAAGCCTTTAAATGTCACTTTAAGCTGAATACTAGTATCTTGAAATATATCTTATGCACTGTCATCTGTTATTAGGAATTAGGGAAAAACAATATGCAGGAGGGCTAATAATTCAGACTTCAACTGTATCTCCGGCTAAATAACATCAGTGTTCAGCCTCTTCTTCTCTGGAGATTGGAGGAAACTGATCTTGCACTCCTGTTGCGAGTGTTTCCTCTGCGTCCGGTGAGCCGGTCTGCACTGACAGCTAGCCGATCGGTCCTGGAAATACCCGCGCAGCACCAGACCAGCTGTTAATCCCACCACAGCCAGCGTCATCCCACCCAAAACCAGCAGAACAATGAGCTGAAACTCCGACAGCCCTTCTGCACTGGCTGGAGTCCCATATGAGATCTTAAGCGAGCGCCCCTCATTTCCGCTTGGAGTCGTCCAATGGGAGCGATTTAACCTAATGTGTGAGTCTTGTTCAGCCTTAAACGGAGATTCTGCTTGAGATGCCAACTCACAAGTTCTTCCGGTGAATCCTGGAGGGCAGAAGCACTGGAAGTTGGAGACTCGATCTATGCAGCGTCCTCCATTCAGGCAGGGTTGACTGGCGCAGTCGTCCAGGTTCATGGTGCAGAAACGGCCTGTGAATCCAGCAGGGCACAGGCAAGAAAAACGGTTCACGCCATCCAAACAGGTGGCACCGTTGGCACAGGGGCGCATCAGGCAGTCATCCATGTTGGTCTCGCAGCGGGCACCGGTGAATCCGGCAAGGCATCGACAGGACAGTTCTGGAGCATAACCGCCCAGATCCTCACACAGACCGCCGTTCTTGCAGGGGGATCTGAAATCATGAAGAGGATTTGAAGATACAGTTGAAGTCAGAATTATTAGCCCTCCATATTTCTGTTTAACAGTTTTATTTCAACACATTTCTAAACATAATAGTTTTAATAACGACCCAGCTGACAAACACAGGGCTGGATTAACATAAGGGCCAGGTGGGGCTGAAGCCCCAGGGCCCACGGGACAAGGGGGCCCTTGATTGGCTGATGAATTAATTTGCGCTATGACGTGGGAAACGCCTCTTTGCGTTATGCTTTCTTTTGTCGATAATGTGAAGTATTCCTTTTGATTCGCTGCTGTTCAAAAACAGTGACGCCTGTATTAAACTGGGACTCTGTAGCCCAATCAGAATATTGAATAGTCCTGTTTTAGTCACCCATAATGCCGAGTTCAGACTGCATGATTTTAGCCCTGATTTTGACTTACCGACAGGTTTGAGAAATCGCAGACAAATGCCTGAAATCACAGGCTAATCGGTGCTCGTTCATGTAAGTAACAATCACACAGTGTGAACAATCAAAGACGTGATTTGAACGAATCGCCGATGAGTTGCCGATGCCCGTGAGATATTTGGCATGCTAAATATCTGGAGCTGTCGGCGATTCAAATCATGCTGTGTGAAATGAGTTTTGACTGAAAATAACATCCGCGATCACCTACAGCCAATGAGAGAGCAGCATCCACTAGCGTGGGTACCTGCAGGCCAGCGGGAGGCTGGGGGAGAAGTTAAAAGCGCTCATTTTCAGTTTATTTAGACCCAAGTAATGGAGGAAAAACTAGCAGAAATTTGGCAGGAGCACCCGTGTCTGTTTGACGTGTCATGTGAGCAATACCACAACTGGGTCGAAAAAGAAAAATAAAAGTTGAGGAGAGATTGTTAATTCTCTATAAACCCAGGTGAGCAAAGATGTACATTTTCTACCACATTAAAGGCTTCTTTCTCGTTATGTAGTTAATAATAAAAGATATACTACGTGTGTTTGGTTGTCAGACGTAGTTTGGACAAAGTTGTCGGCGATTCTTCCTATTGTAAAGTCATGCAGTGTGCAATCCCCTGTCGCTGATCCATCTTGCAGTGTAAACACAGCACCGACAAAACGCTAGCCCAGATAGTCATGCAGTGTGAAAACATCTGTGACACGACTACTTTGAAAATCATGCAGTCTGAACTCGGCAAAAGGGTGATCAGATGTGCCAATTTTCCCAGGACAGTGCCTTATTTCGACACTACCGCGAGAACTGTCCAGTCAAAGGTAGGCTAATGCCGAGTTCAGACTGCATGATTTTCAAAGTAGTCGTGTCACAGATGTTTTCACACTGCATGACTATCTGGGCTAGCGTTTCACACTGCATAAATTTACAATAGGAAGAATCGCCGACAACTTTGTCCAAACTACGTCTCACAACCAAACACACGTAGTATATCTTTTATTATTAACTACACAACGAGAAAGAAGCCTTTAATGGGGTAGAAAATGTACATATTTGCTCACCTGGGTTTATAGAGAATTAACAATTTCTCCTTAACTTTTTTTCTTTTTCGACCCAGTTGTGATATTGCTCACATGACACGTCAAACAGACACGGGTGCTCCTGCCAAATTTCTCCAAGTTTTTCCTCCATTTCTTGGGTCCAAATAAACTGAAAATGAGCGCTTTTAACTTCTCCCCCAGCCTCCCGCTGCATGGCCTGCAGGTACCCACGCTAGTGGATGCTGCTCTCTCATTGGCTGTAGGTGATCGCGGATGTTATTTTCAGTCAAAACTCATTTCACACGGCATGATTTGAATCGGCGACAGCTCCAGAAATTTAGCATGCCAAATATCTCACGGGTATCAGCAACTCATCGGCGATTCTTTCAAATTGTGATTGTCACTTGCGTGCACGAGCACCGAATTGCCTGTGATTTCAGACATTTGTCGGCGATTTCTCAAAACCTGTCAGCGAGTCAAAATCGGGGCCAAAATCATGAAGTCTGAACTTGGCATAACAAAGCTCGTAGAACAAACATTTTAATTCAAATTCTTCATCAATGATTAACTTGTACATGTAGTAACAGAAGCTGGGAAAGGCCTAATCAAAATCATACTGAATGAATTCGGCCGCGCGGCTGTTACAGCTAGACTCAAAAAAACCGGTGCACGCATGATCTTCCATCACACAATATAACCGAGACCTACCGGTAATAAAACAAATAAGACTTTCTCCAGAAGAAAAAATATTATAGGAAATACTGTGAAAAGTTCCTTGCTCTGTTAAACATCATTTGGCAAATATTTGAAAAAGAAAAGAAAAATACACAGGAGGGCAAATAATGTTGAATTCAACTGCATGTACTGTATATATCCAGTCCTGCAACATCTCTGGAAAATGCTCAGTTGGTTTGTTAGATGGTCATGGGAGGAACAGTGTGGCCGAGCTGTGGCGTGTCTGCATTAACAGGCCAGTAATGAGCCCATTCAATACATGATTGCACTCTGGAGGCTGCAAATTGACCAGGCTGTTGTGCGTGTGCTGCTTGTGCCAGTGTGTCTGGGCTTGCAGGCTAATAGATTAAGGATCACAGCTTAACAAAATGTTTATTCAAAGTGGTCATGAGTAATCTATTATTCAACGATCTTACATAAAAGAGATCAAGTACTACCCTGTAAAAACAAAACGTTGAGAACAGAAACATAAGGCAAAGCAGCTTCAGGCATTATGTGAGTAGACACAAAATGCATCATCTTAACAATTAAAGTCAGTCAGTGCTTTCAGCAAAAATTCAGGTTATTTTAAGTTCAAGGTGTTTAGTTAAACTGAGCAAGGATATAATAACAAGAGCTGGTTGTTATTGTATAGTATTAAACAGCTCTCTGGGATACTTCACTCTGATTGGTCACTCATGATATTCCCAAGGTTGTTATTTGGGAATAACATATCGCTGAAACTAATAACACAGGCTCATCTGGAACTTCTAATCTTGCCTGTTAGTATACATGTTTACATCCACCTTACTAGTACCAGGTTGGACCCCCTTTTGCCTTCAGAACTGCCTCAATCCTTCGTGGCATAGATTCCAGAAGATACTGGAAATATTCCTCAGAGATTTTGCTCCATATTGACATGATAGCATCACGCAGTTGCTGTAGATTTGTCGGCTGCACATTCATGATGTGAATCTCCCGTTCCACCACATCCCAAAGGTGCTCTTTTGGATTGAGTTCTGGGTACCGTGGAGGCCATTTCAGTACAGTGAACTCATTGTCATGTTCAAAAAACCAGTCTGAGATGATTTGTGCTTTATGACATGGTGCGTTATCCTGCTGGAAGCAGCCATCAGAAGATGGGTACACTTTGGTCATAAAGGGATGGACATGGTCAGCAGCAATACTCAGGCAGGCTGTGGTGTTGACACGATGCTCAATTGGTACTAATATGCCCAAAGTGTGCCAAGAAAATATCCCCCACATCATTACACCATTACCACCAGCCTGAACCGTTGATACAAGGCAGGATGGATCCATGTGTTCATGTTGTTGAAGCCAAATTCTGACCCGACCATCCGAATGTTGCAGCAGAAATCGAAATCTATTGTCCAATTTTGGTGAGCCCGTACGAATTGTAGCCTCAGTTTCCTGTTCTTAGCTGACAGGAGTCGAACCCGGTGTGGTCTTCTACTGCTGTAGCTCATCCGCCTCAAGGTTGGACGTGTTGTGTGTTCTGAGATGCTCTTCTGCAGACCTCGGTTGTAACGAGTGATTATTTGAGTTACTGTTGCCTTTCTATCAGCTGGAACCAGTCTGGCTATTCTCCTCTGACCTCTGGCATCAACAAGGCATTTGCGCCCTCAGAACTGCCGCTCACTGGATATTTTCTCTTTTTCAGACCATTCTCAGTAAACCCTAGAGATGGTTGTGCGTGAAAATCCCAGTAGATCAGCAGTTTCTGAAATACTCCAACCAGCCCGTCTGGCACCAACAACCATGCCACGTTCAAAGTCACTTAAATCACCTTTCTTCCCCATTCTGATGCTCGGTTTGAACTGCAGAAGATCGTCTTGACCATGTCTGAATGCATTGAGTTGTTGCCATGTGATTGGCTGTTTAGTATTTTGCATTAACTAGCAGTTGGACAGGTGTACCTAATAAAGTGGCCGGTGGGTGCACATTCATATTCATATTTACATGCTTGTCTGTTGACTGTTTGGCACTATATTGTGGATGAATAATGCTCCATTCAGTCGTCTTCATTTCTGTCAGCTTTGCCTTTAATTAAAAATCAATAAATGGTTCAGAACGATGTTTTGGTGTGTAGCTGTTTACATTTTGGGGCAAGAAGTCATGATTTTACAATGCTTTTATCTTTTTTAAGGAACCTTATTGTAAAGTGTTTCCATATTATATTTAATTGACCAATATACTGACCGGTATCAAAATCGGCCAAATGTTTCTTGCTGAATTTGGTATCGGCAAAAAAAAAAAAAAAAAAAAAAATCTTATCTGCGCATCTCTAATCTGAATGAACACATGAACATGCATTTACCATACAGTTTTATGAATAAATAAAACACTCACTTGGTCTTTTGGCAGGGCCCAGTTTTGAGTTCACAGTCCCGGCCGTGGAAGCCTTCAGGACACAAGCAGCTATAATCTCCAGAGTCACTCAGTTCGCAAGTGGCCCCGTTATGACACGGCTGCTGTCTGGAGCACACGTAAACATCTGCGGAAAGAGTCAGTGCTGTCAGTCTTTTAACGTTTGTTTGAAATCTAAATGAACAATGTTTATATTGCTTATTGTTTAGGCGAGCGATCAATCCACTGGTATAAAATTGGTAATCTTCAATCAAATCAGAACGTTAGCTTCTGTATTTGGAGTGTCAGTCTTTCTCTATTGACGTCAGATTAAATGTCAATATATTTAGCCACGCCCCTTTTACTGTTAGTTTGCTAACAGAGAATGATGCGCAAAAAGAAAGCCCCGCCCCTGCTCAATATTCCGTTCAAGTACATCAACATACTGAAATAAGTCTCAGCAACTTCTGGTTATGCAAAAATCCCTTTTATAAGTGGTTTACACACAGTTGTGTGGCATATAACCAGCTTCCAATAGTAAAAATGTATTAATTAAATTTTTTATAATCACACTTGTGTCATGGTCCTGACCTGACAATCTTGTCTGTCCTGTCAGTGTTTAATGTTTCCCTGTTTGTCCTGTGCTTGTTTACAAAGACCTGGTCTTTCGGAACACTTTAGTCACATGACCTGGTGTTTCGAAACACTTTAGTCACATGACCTGGTGTTTCGAAACACTTTAGTCACATGACCTGGTCTTTCAGAACACTTTAGTCACATGACCTGGTCTTTCGGAACACTTTAGTCACATGACCCGGTGTTTCGAAACACTTTAGTCACATGACCTGGTGTTTCGAAACACTTTAGTCACATGACCTGGTCTTTCAGAACACTTTAGTCACATGACCTGGTGTTTCGAAACCCTTTAGTCACATGACTTGGTGTTTCGAAACACTTTAGTCACATGACCTGGTGTTTCGAAACACTTTAGTCACATGACCTGGTCTTTCAGAACACTTTAGTCACATGACCTGGTCTTTCAGAACACTTTAGTCACATGACCTGGTGTTTCGAAACCCTTTAGTCACATGACCCGGTGTTTCGAAACACTTTAGTCACATGACCTGGTGTTTCGAAACACTTTAGTCACATGACCCGGTGTTTCGAAACACTTTAGTCACATGACCTGGTGTTTCGAAACACTTTAGTCACATGACCTGGTCTTTCGGAACACTTTAGTCACATGACCTGGTGTTTCGAAACACTTTAGTCACATGACTTGGTGTTTCGAAACCCTTTAGTCACATGACTTGGTGTTTCGAAACACTTTAGTCACATGACCTGGTGTTTCGAAACACTTTAGTCACATGACCTGGTGTTTCGAAACACTTTAGTCACATGACTTGGTGTTTCAAAACGCTTAAGTCACATGACCCGGTGTTTCGAAACACTTTAGTCACATGACCTGGTGTTTCGGAACACTTTAGTCACATGACCTGGTGTTTCGAAACCCTTTAGTCACATGACTTGGTGTTTCGAAACCCTTAAGTCACATGACCCGGTGTTTTGAAACACTTTAGTCACATGACCCGGTGTTTCGAAACACTTAAGTCACATGACCCGGTGTTTTGAAACACTTTAGTCACATGACCCGGTGTTTTGAATCACCTTAGTCACGTGACCTGTGTGTTTCGGATCATGCTTCTGTGCAGTGTTTCGAAACACTTGCGCTACGGGATCTAGACACTGTGTCGAAACGTCAGTTTCACGTCACCCCATCCCCAGATTGAGTAAAAGGGCTCGCAAAATCACTCTGGATGCCTTGCACCCAGCACATTACCTGTTCGAACTGTTACCGTCTGGTCGGCGCTACAGAGCACCAAGCACAAAAACAGCCAGACACAGGAAAAGTTTCTTTCCTCAGGCCATCTACCTCATGAACAGTTAAATATTCCCCTACTGGGCAATAAACGTGCAATACTTTCTCATACGCACTTGTACACAGCACCTTATAACAATATACAATGCAATACTTTCTCCATTCGCATTGGTACACAGCACCTTATAGGCTGTATATTTATAACAAATCTGTACATACAATTCAACATCCAGATATTTTTTACTTACTGCATCTCTGTTTGATGTCTAATGTTTATCGCCTTTTTTCTCATATTTAATTTTGTGTTGTCACTTGTCACTTTATGTACACTGGAAGCTTCTGTTGCCAAAACAAATTCCTTGTGTGTGTGAAGCACACTTGGCAATAAAACTGATTCTGATTCTAATTAGTAGGTAATTTATTAGTTGTCTGTTTGTTTGTTTAATTCCTCTCTTTAAGATTCTACAAGTCTTTTTATTTCAGTTTTTGTCTGTTTTATCTGATTGCCCAAGTCAATCTAGTTTTCTTACTTCTGTGATATATATTTAATTTCATATTCATTGCTGCCTGTTTGCTGTCTTGTGTCTTATACTTTTCCAGTCCTATCCCGTGTCCTGACTTCCTTGGCCTGCCAGTCTAGAGTTTACGTGGCTCTCTCCAAGTATCTAGCTCTGGCTTTGACCACTGTTGCTCCTACTCCTGGCTGGCTGTTGTCCCCACCACTGGCTTCCCTGTGTTATTGCCCCTACTGTTTGGACCTTGTCATCCCCTTGTCTGTCAGCTTGTGCTTAATTCCATCAATAAACACCTTTGTATTGTTCATTGGGGCAACTGGGTCTGCTTTCTTGCAACCAACCATGACAGAAACACTTTGATTGACATTCTTCCTTTGTATGTGTCATCAGAGGGGGAAAGCCACGCCCATTAGTGACCATCTCTCCCTCATTAGCATAGACAGCCCTGAGTGAGAAGCAGCCGTCTGACACATCATGCCATACGCCATACCATAGACTGCCTTCTTCTAAGCCACTTTTTTTTGACATATTTAGTTTTTCACAGATAGTCCTGTTTTGAATCTGCCCCTATGCTGCATTTGTAGCTCCCCCCTTTTTTAAAAAAGAGCACAATCTCATTTGCATTTAAAGCGACAGTCACCAAAACAGCACAATTAGGATCAAAGCCTAAAAGGGGCAGTTTCAAACAATTATAAATCATTATTTGTGTGGTAAATTTTGAGCTGAAACACACACACACACACACACACACACACACACACACACACACACACACACACACACACACACACATACACACACACACACACACACACACACACACACACACACACACACACACACACACACACACACACACACACACACACACACACACACACACACACACACACTAGGGACATCAGAGACTTATTTTATATCTTATTTAAAGCATTTGCCACTTATCATCCTGAAATAATCACAATCACCTTTGTCGCAGAATCTCCCCGTCCACCCATCCATGCAGGAGCACTGCCAGGGCTGATGACACGTGCCGTGGACACATCCGGGCATCCGAACACAGTCGTCACACATCGGTCCACCCCATCCCGGGTCACACCTGCCGGCAACAGGTAACCACACATACCATAAGCATTGTACTGTTAATCTGTTTACAGTCTTATCTGGAGTAATAGAAGTAGTGGTGAGCTAGAACAGGCTTGTACAGGTCAGATATACTTTAACAACATGACACATCCCACAAGCCACATACAGTTGAAGTCAGAATTATTAGCCCCCCCCCGTTTATATGTTTTCCCCAATTTCTGTTTAACAGAAAGAAGATTTTTTTTCAACACATTTCTAAACATAATAGCTTACCTTTGCCATGATGACAGTACATAATATTTGACTAGATATTTTTCAAGATACTAGTATTCAGCTTTAAAATGACATTTAAAGGCTTAACTATGGTAATTAAGGTAATTAGGCAAGTCATTGTATAATGATGGTTTGTTCTGTAGACAATCGAAAACAAATATTGCTTAAGGGGCTAATAATATTGACCTAAAATGAATGAAAAAAATTAAAAACTGCTTTTATTCTAGCCAAAATAAAACAAATAAGACTTTCTCCAGAAGAAAAAATATTATAGGAAATACTGTGAAAAATTCTTTGCTCTGTTAAACATCATTTGGAAAATATTCGAAAGAGAAAACAACAATTCACAGGAGGGCTCATAATTCTGACTTAAACTGTATATCACCCTCATGGACCCACTCACCTGCAGTCGCCATTTTCAGCACATTTTCCGTGGCCAATTTCACATGTGCAGTTACTGGCTGATGGAGTCGGAGATGTTTCTTCTGAGGAAAATAAAACTGTGAAGATAAACATGCATTTAGTATAATGTTTATTCATTTATTCATTCATTTTCCTTCAGTTTAGTCTCTATTATAGAGGTCGCCACAGTGGAATGAACCGCCAACTATTCCAGCATTTTCTTTACGCAGCGGATGCCCTTCCAACCGCTACCCAGTACTGGGAAACATCCATACAGACTCATTCACACACACACTCATACACTACGGCCAATTTAGTTTATTCAATTCACCTATAGCGCATGTGTTTGGACCTGGAGGAAACCCACACCAACACGGGGAGAACATGCAAACCCCACACATCCCTTTATATGACTACAGTGTACCCATCTTCTAATGGCTACTTCCAGCAGGATAACGCACCATGTCATAAAGCGCGAATGATCTCAGACTGGTTTCTTGAGCATGACAATGAGTTCACTGGGTCCTACACCACCCAACCTGCTCTCAGGTGGGATCGAACTAGCGACTTTCCGCATGGGAGTCGGTTGCTCTACCAAGGAAGCTAAATGCCATGGCCTCTAGCGTCTGTCGCTAGAGCACCTTTTAGTGGTCAGAGGAGTGAGGTTTACCTGCACAGCACATCACTATCTGGCCTCCGTTACACTCACCCCCCTAAAGCCTAGTTCACACTGCCTGATTTGAGTCTGATTTGGAAGTTAAAGAGCTCGCCGACAGATCGGGCTGTGATCGGGGAAAAATCTGCGGCCGCTCGGCAGTCTTTATGTGTGTGAACTACTGAACAACGTGTCAAAGAGGCTCGCTGAAGCGTCGCCGACACCTCGCAGACGAAAATCCAATATCTAGCATGCTGAATATTCCAGAGCAGTCGGCCGACTCGACCCCACATGCGGTCAGATGTAGTGACGAGCTCCAGCCAATGAGAGAGCATATCAACATGAGCTGAATGACCGTGTGTTCAGGAACGTCTGTGATTGGCCAGAATGGGCATCGATGCACTCGCTTCATTCTGTGTTAACACGGACACGAGAGTAGACTATATTAACAGTGGAACTAGAATTCTGTAACTATTAGAATTACCATAGTGGTCATTCTGACCTTTCTCACATCATATTTACATTCAAAACTTCTATTGCGATATTAAAATTAAGCTTTGAATGTCTGTCATCATATTTTATGACAGCATTACCCTAAAAATATTATCGTTTTTGGTAATACAGCCTATAAATATGTAGTTAAGATACTAGAACACGCAAAGGTCTGAGCCTCGCTTTCATTTTCACTTTCAAACAGGAGCTATTATTAGGCACAGATTATGCTGTTTTGAAATATATATCTGAAGTAAATTTATGTTTTTGCTATCAGAAAGTTTTGTTTATTTTAGCAGGAAGTTGCTAGGCAAAAAAATGCACGCATATTTAAAGTCACAGCGAGAAGTAGCAGACATGCATGCAGTCGTTTTGACCAATATGGTAATTAAAGGTAGACATGCTCAGTTCATTACTGTTTTGTAATTTAAAAAAAATAACAATGTTAGAAAGACATACACAGATATTTAGGAAACGTCAGGGTGTTGTAGATATGTTAGTTGTATTTCAAAGAGTTTTAAATTACAAAAATTAAAAACTCTCTGTGTATCTTTCCACTTGAACCTTACAGATGAGTGATTGATCCGCTGATGCATCAGCCGACTGATGATGTTTTTAAATGCTCCCAATAATAAACAAGCAGCCAATAGTGTTCAGCTTTTTCTGACGACTCCTCCCTCAAAATTTCATTGGCTGTGGTTTGGTAGCTTGACTGAGCTGTTGGCAAACGAGTTGTTGTCAGATCATGTAGTGTGTGACCCCCCTCTTGTGGATCATTTACGTAGTGTCGCGTAGTGTGAACACCACAGTGATTAAAAGACACAAAATCAAGGCATGTAGTGTGAAAGGCTCAGCGATCTGCTGATTTTTTAAAATCCTGTAGTGTGAACTAGGCTTAAACCTCACTCCCATCCGGGTTACGGCACCAATGTAACCCCGTCGGTCCTACACCACCCAATCCACTCAGAGCTGGGATTGAACTGGCGACTCTTCGTATGGGAGTCATTTGTTCTAAGAAGGAGGCTAAAGATCATAGCCTCTAGCATCTGTCGCTAGAGTACCTTTTAGAGGTCAGAGGAGTGAGGTTCACCTGCACAGCACTTCACTAGCTGGCCTCCGTTACACACAGTCACCAGATCTCAATCCAATTGAGCACCTTTGGGATGTGGTGGAACGGGAGATTGGCATCATGGATGTGCAGCCGACAAATCTGCAGCAACTGCGTGATGCTATCATGTCAATATGGAGCAAAATCTACCTTGTTGAATCTGTCATGAAGGATTAAGGCAGTTCTGAAGGCAAAAGAGGATCCAAACCGGTACTAGTAAGGTGTACCTATTAAAGTGGCCGGTGAGTGTACATTCGGCTTCACATAGGGTTAATAATACACACGCTCTTTTATATAAAACTTTTATGATGTGCCATAGGACAGAAAAAAAAAACATGTGACCCACAATTACACTAAAAACAGGACTTTTATACTGAAGGCATGCGTTATATAATGTTGTCCAAACCTAAACATTTGCATGTACATTCGGCTTCATGTTGGGTTAATAACACACGCGCTCTTTTATATAAAACTTTTTATGATGGCACAGGAAATGATTCACCATCATCACCGTCCCGACCAAGTGATTTAGCATTCTTGGCTGTGCTAATCGAGTATTGGGTTTTGGATGTTAGTTCAGGGTGTGTGTATGTGTGTGTGTGTGCTGGTGGAGGGCCAGCCGGCGCGTGTGTCTGCGGTGATGGGCACGAGGGGAGCGTGTGCGGTGGGAGGAGAGGAATGTGCTCATGTCTCCGCCCGTATGAGCTTTGCCCGAACATCACAAGAATTCGCCATCGCCCAGAGCCCAACCTTTAAACCAGGGCTTACATCACAGCAGCTCGCAACACAGGGATACACTGCCTTCTCCACCAAATTATTATTCCCTACAGCCAGGAAGCTCCAAAACTATTTTAATCTGCCAACCACGTGCACACTTTTGAGAAGTTTCCCGTATCTGACATGCTTGGATAATCGTGCCACTATTTGGGATGTGCGAGACAATGCATGTAAGCTCGTATTTATTCGCCGGCACTGGAATGGGAAGCATTTTCCGTGTAATCCGGCCAAGTGTGAGACCTGTGTTCCTGGAAATGCAATGCAGGGACAGCTGAAAAGCAGAACGTGATAACAGAGAGCGGTCCCAAACAACAATATGAGTCGTAATCTCTTAAACGCTGAGACAGCTGAAGGATTAGTTTCACATTGAAAACCAAACAAATCTGTTCTCGTAATTACTCTTGTTTTGAAGCTAAATATGGATTGAAGGCAGGGGTTTAGTTGATTTATTATTATTATTATTTCTTTCAAACCAGTGACTTAGACCCAATCCCAATTCTATTTTTTGACCCCTAGCCATTCCCCTTGGCCCTTGAAACAGAGTGTGAAGTGGAAGGGCTTCAAATTTACCCCCAAGAAATGGGACAGCACTACAACACCCACACACACGTCATCATGTGTCGACAGGAACTCTCACTTCACATGAAATTGATGACGACGACTGCTGTAGTTATTCCTCTTGCATTATTTGTTTGGTATTTATCTTCAGGAAATCACTGAAGGCAACGATATCATGTTATCATAATGATATTTTAAGTGAATTAAGTGTTGAACACGTCATGTTTTTTCCTGGGAATAATATCTCTGAAGGAGCTGTTGACATGGAATTGAAGCAGATTTTGGTAAAAACCCAAACAACACAAACATAAAACAAAACAAGGAAATCTGATAAATGAGTTGTGTGTAATGACACAAGGAGAAAGTGCTAAACTACCAAAATCTATTTAATACTTTCTATAAAAGGATCTTTTGGTGCTGGCAGCTTAAAGACGTCTCTCATATGGAGAATGAAGTCACATGCATTGCTCAGACTTCAACATTGTGTAAAAATCTTGATGGTTCTGTGGGTCTCGTCTATCAAATCTGTATTTTATATGAAACAGGCATATGATATATACACTACATGTCAAAAGTCTTGTCTTCGATCTCAGTTGTAGGAGCAACAAATAATAACTTGACTTCTAGTTGATCATTTGGAAATGTGTTAGAAGGTCGATTTTCAGATGAATCATCTGTTGAGCTGCATCCCAATCGTCACAAATACTGCAGAAGACTGACTTGAACTCGCATGGACCCAAGATTCTCACAGAAATCAGTCAAGTTTGGTGAAGGAAAAATCATGGTTTGGGGTTACATTCAGTATGGGGGAGTGCGAGAGATCTGCAGAAGGGAAGGCAACATCATTAGCCTGAGGTATCAAGACATTTGTGCTGCCCATTACATTACAAACCACAGGAGAGGGTAAATTCTTCAGCAGGATAGCGCTCCTTCTCATACTTCAGCCTCCACATCAAAGTCCCTGAAAGCAAAGAAGGTGCTCCAGGATTGGCCAGCCCAGTCACCAGACATTAACATTATTGAGCATGTCTGGGGGTAAGATAAAGGAGGAGGCATTGAAGGTGAACCCTGAGAATCTTGATGAACTCTTGGAGTCCTGCAAGAACGCTTTCTTTGCCATTCCAGATGACTTTATTAATGCGTGATTTGAGTCATTGCAGAGATGTATGGATGCAGTCCTCCAAGCTCATGATGGAGTCAGACACAATATTCATTCTGTTTCCACTGCAGCATGACTTTATATTCTATACTGGACATTATTTCTGTTCAGTGACAAGACTTTTGTCTAAGCAAAGTCAGACCTTACTGTCCTAAATAAATCATTAAAAATCAAGGCATGATCATATTTTATTTTGGTAAAATAAGCGTAATCTAGAGGCCTTTGCCTTTCATATAAGCCACTTCTGATACCAAATGATCAACTAGAAGTCAAGTTATTTGTTGTTCCTAAAACTTGGATAGGTGACCAGACTTTTGTCAGGTTTGTCAAAAAAAGAGAAAATCACACCCAGTGATGGGTTGTGGCTGGAAGGGCATCCGCTGTGTAAAACATATGCTGGATAAGTTGGTGGTTCATTCCACTGTGGCGACCCCGGATTAATAAAGGGACTAAGCCAGGTATGTCAAACTCAATTCCTCGAAGGCCGGAGCTCTGCACAGTTTAGTTCCAACCCTAATTAAACACACCTGATCAAACTACTTGAGTCCTTCAGGCTTGTTTAAAACCTACCAAGTAAGTGTGTTGAAGCAAGGTTGAAACTAAACTGTGCAGAACTGCGGCCCTCCAAGCCGAAAAGAAAATGAATGAATGAATGAAAGTTCACTTAACTTAATTTTCAAAATTATTCATGTAGTTCATTTACTTAATCATTGCAATGAGTTTACTCACTTTTTCTAATCGCTTTTTTACAGTGTATGCACATGAATTATAAAAAAATTAAGTTAACAATTCCACTTTTTTCAGAAAAGTCAACTTGTTGATTTTGAGGCAATGGGTTTACTCATTTTTTTAAGCAAAGTTAAGTCTGTCAAGGCTATTTTATTCACTTAAACGTTAAGTGAAGTAATCATTTTCTTCATACAGGTGATGCCAATGCAATTTTGGCTGAGTCATGCTATGTTGGTGACAATAACGTTACTTCCTTGACGGTGCAGTTACGCAACTACATTGGTAAGACTTTCCATATACTGCATATATACTGTACATTTCCTTATAAGTGCAATTTTACCTGTATTATTCATGTGCCCATTGCCAACTGTTCGTCAAAATTTACACCCCCGAATAGCTCGTAAACACTAGAGAGTGAGTGAGTGAGTGTGTGTGTGCGGGCAAACAGAAGTCTGATGATCTCAGAGTGCTGACAGACAGATTTGCTGTAAATAACCTCCTGCACTCACTGGAGAAAAGCCTCCAGCTCTAAATCTTTACCGCGTTTGATGTTTGCAATTTCAATGGTTTCTAAATGACATGACACTTCAAAGAAATTTGAAATTTGTTTTCCATTCAGTTCACTTTGGTTTTGTTTTTGTATCATTTAAAATGATTTTAAGATGCACATCACAACTGGAAAATAGTGCAATACTGCCGCAACTAATAGAAGCCGTGGTAATTATTTTTTTATATAAACGTGACGTAATCAGTGGTGTGAAGTAAGACAATGCTCAAATTACAGTAACTGAGTAGTTTTCTCCTCAGGAATGATATTTTAGTAAGAAGTTTTAAAAATGTGTACTTTTACTTAATTGCATTTTTAGTGCTTTATTGGTACTTTTAGGCCCCGTTTACACTAACACATATTAGTTTTAAAACGGTGTTTTAGAATGAAAATGATTCACGTCCACACTGGCGTTTCTGAAAAGATCTCCGTCCACACTATACTGCTGAAAACGCACATCACGTGACCACACACACACACACTCTGGCATGTACTGCAGCGTATGCGGAGGTCTGAGCTCCAGGCAGTCAGCAGGTGCTTTGAGCACACCTCCACAGGTGAGAGCAGCGCACGTCGGACAGTTCATCAAGGATATATGGATCTTATCTCACTATAGTTGTTAAATGTGATATTTAATTCATCTTGTCTCTATCTAACGACTCTTTGGTCTTTTGAATCTATTACTTGTTCTCAGGTGACGTGTTTTGGCTGAGCGCGAAGATAAGTTAATATTTTATATAACCACACTGATTCTGCACATTCGACTGTTTGCTTGCCTATATTTCCTATTTTGTAGAAATTTATTGTATTATTGATTATTAAATTTGATATTTAGCAAAAGAGACGGGGTATGTTTCATATTTTTTAATGAAATGAAAGGAGGCAGTGATGTTATAGGCTCCATTTTGTTATAAATATGCATACAGTGAAGATGACAGTCATATAAATATGTAGCTACGCGATGCCTCAACATTTTTGGTGTCTGTTATTAATATCAGAATGAAAATAGACAGTTCCTTATATCATGTTTTCATTTTATTGTTAAAGTGAAATAACGTAGCCTGGTTTATTTGAATGACGTTATAAAGTAGCCTACACTGTTCCCTTTGAAGATTTACCTGAAGTGTGTCCTTGGTAGTTTGTTTTTCATATCGAACTTGTGAAGTCTGAACTTACAAAGAAAGGATGGAAGTCTGAATTTTGTGCACTTAATATTGAGGGAAAAGCCAGTCAGATAGGCGAATGTCTGCAGCCACACCTCTGTTTTCAGATGTCTCTGTTTTCCTCCATCCATACTGACACGGAGCAGCAGCGTTTCAAAACCAAAACGCTCTGTTTTCAGGACTTAAAAACTCCAGGGTATTGTGGACTGAAGGCGTAACAGTAGCAAAACTTATGCGTTTTAAACCTAAAATGTATTAGTGTAAACGGGGCCTTACTGTGCTATTTTCCTTCTACCTGTGGTCAATACTTTATTTACATTGTTTATTATTTTCTTGTCTATGGTGATTGGCTTGAATAATCAGTCTTATGATTCCCATCCAATCAGATCACGCATAGAATAATCACTAGAGACAGATCGATCTCAAAACACAGGCAATTTAGAAATGCAAAAACAATTACACAGTTTAAGGAATTATTCAAGAGTTCACACTTAGCTGATGATTATTTATAAAGCTTGTTTGGCATGCTGTCCCGGGAGAGAGCCCTGAGCTCATGAGATCCTCGAGCCCGGGGCTCCCTCCCGTTGCAAGGCGAGAGGGGAGATCGAGCTCAGGTAGATCTCGAGAACTCCCCCTTCATAGTGATTGAAGAGCAGATAGTAGTTCTCTTTAACGAGATAGGTACTAGACAGTGAGCAAGTCTATAGTGTTGGTTAATCAATAACTTAGGTTGCATGTTTTTAATCGGTGGGAGGAAACCGGAGGACCCGGGGAAAACCCACGTGAGCACGGGGAGAACGTGCAAACTCCGCACAGAAAATGCCCGCTGGTTTGGTAAAGCCTAGAACCATTGACATTCTTGCTGTGAGGCAACAGCGCTAAGCGCTGGGCCACCGTGTCACCCATCTAAAAGAGAGGAGGAGTAGGGGTGGAAGGGGGGATTCTTCAAAGCGAAGATAGCGGTGATATGAAACCCGGGGTATTTATAGTAGCTTAGGGATCATCTGATTGGTGCATGGTGATTTGGATAATGTGGGTCCAGCCGCTAGCAATCATAAGCACGTGATCCCCTCGAAATTAGTTTATAAATAAACTTCACAAAGTGTCCAAGAAGATGCAAAATCATAAAAGTGACCAAGAAGATGAAGGATGGTTACTGTATGAGGACTGAAATGGACTAAAAAAATCTCTGAATGCACTACAGAATTTCACGTTTTCAAACAATCACAAATTGTACTGTATGTATTCTATCCAGCCTGATCTCACGAGGAAACGTAACTATTTTACGTTTTGTCAGTTTAGTGGCTAATTTGTATGAATTCGTACGAGTTCAGTCGTATGAAAATTGTACGATTTTAAAAAGGAGGCGTGGCACCAAACCCCGCCTATAAACCCAACCATCATTGGAGGATAAGCAAATCGTACTGAATTGTACGAATGAGATCATATGAATTCATACAAATTCGTTGATTATGTCAGTGCTGCAGAAGCTTGGTTTGTGGTATCAACTGCTGGCCGCTCACAGTTTGTTAGTCTGGATTTTTAAGACAGAATCTGAAATTTAGCATACCGGCACTACTAGATCCCATTCATCCCCCAGCCACAACTCAGTACTAGGAAACACCCATACACTCTCATTCAAACACACACACTCATACCAATTAAGGCCAATTTAGTTAATTTAATTCACCTATAGCGCGTGTGTTTGGACTGTGAGGGAAACCGGAGCACCCGGAGGAAAACTACGCCAACGTCTTTTGTCTTTTATTATCTTGGCTTTGTTGTTGGTGTTTTTAATGCACATACACTACCTGAGTCTTGTCATCCATCCCAGTTGTAAGAGCAACAAATAATAACTTGACTTCTGGTTGATCATTTGGAAAAGTGGCAGAAGGTGGATTTTTCTGTTGAATCATCTGTTGAGCTGCATCCCAATTATCACAAATACTGCAGAAGACCTACTGGAACCAGCATGGAGCCAAGATTCCCAGAAATCAGTCAAGTTTGGTGAAGGATAAATCATGGTTTGGGGTTACATTCAGTATGGGGGCGTATGAGAGATCTGCAGAGTGGATGGCGACATCAACAGCCTGAGGTATCAAGACATTTGTGCTGCCCATTACATTACAAACCACAGGAGAGGGCAAGTTCTTCAGCAGGATAGCGCTCCTTCTCATAGTTCAGCCTCCACATCAAAGTTCCTGAAAGCAAAGAAGGTCAAGGTGCTCTAGAATTGGCCAGCCCAGTCACCAAACATGAACATTATTGAGCATGACTGGGGTAAGATGGAGGAGGAGGCGTTGAAGATGAATCCAAAGAGTCTTGATGAACTCTGGGAGTCCTGCAAGAACGCTTTCTTTGCCATTCCAGATGACTTTATTAATAAGTGATTTGAGTCATTGCAGAGATGTATGGATGCAGTCCTCCAAGCTCATGAAGGAGTCACACACAATATTCATTCTGTTTCCACTGCACCATGACTTTATATTCTATACTGGACATTATTTCTGTTCAGTGACAAGACTTTTGACTAAGCAAAGTCAGACCTTACTGTCCTAATTAAATCATTAAAAATCAAAGCATGATCATATTTTATTGTGGTAAAATAAGCGTAATCTAGAGGCCTTTGCCTTTCATATAAGCCACTTCTGACACCAAATGATCAACTAGAAGTCAAGTTATTTGTTGTTCCTAAAACTTGGATAGGCGACAAGACTTTAGTCAGGTAATGTATCTTTTACTTTTATACTTCTTATATGTATGTAAAGCGCTTTGAGATGCTGCTTTTAAAGGCACTAAAATAATGTTTGTCATTATTATTATTATTTTCATGACAGTGAAAGCGTTATAATGTATAATCCACCAATGGGCTGGACTGATGATTTCAGTTGATCTCAATGGCTGTATTCGCTGCTTTAGAAGTGTTGTTGTTAGTAATGCGACAGGTGTTGTAATTCTCTCCATCCTCTGGTCTCGGTGGTTCACCTCAAACAGACACACAGCGAGTGGTCTCACTGCATGAGAAAACCAGAGTGAGCTAAATTTATTCCTTCCATGAAATCCTATATTGCCTCTCCAGAACCCCCGTGGCCAAGCTCAGCGCCTTGGTGCCAGTAAAACATGCAGGTATGGGTTTCCCCTCAGTTTTAACCCCAGACGTGCCGTGTATATGTGACTGTGTGTGTGTGTGTCTCTGGGGAGCAGGTGGAGTCTAAAGGAGCTGAGGAAGAGGTAACTAGATCCATGTGAACCACAAGGATCACTCAGCCTCAGAATCCACTCAGCCGTTTGCACTGCTAGAAAAACATTTAGCCAGGACAGACAAGCGAGGACGGATTACAATCCAGTCAGCTGCAATATTAGGAAATTATGTATTTACTTAAATTTTTTAGACTAAATAAATAAATAAATAAACAAATAAATAATACATTCTGTATGTTATGTGTATGAGACAAAATTATAAAAAAAAAAATCCAAGTATTTCGCAAGTGCTGAGAATATAAAAAAAACCCATAACAAATTTAACCCTTGTGTGCTGTTGGGGATGTTTTCATCCACTCTGAGGTGATTTTGAGTCTTAATTTGGCCACAACTAAATTGTACGAATTAGATCTTTTGAATTCTTACGAATTAGCCACTAAATCAAAAAGTTACGCATTGCCGTGAGATTGTGTTGGAAAAACAGGTATTTAGTCGTGCGTTTACGCTGTGCCCTTTAAAGGTGTTTACATATTTGGTGGTATATGGAGTTAGATTTGCCTTCTTTTATCTAAACTCTCTATTTTCCTCAATTTTCTATGTTTTTGTTGTGATGTTTTGTTTGTTTGTTATATGTTAGACTAGTCAATAAATCACGCTATAACCATGTTGGACTGTCTTTGTTTTTTTGCCTCACAAAAATGGTCACTTTAAATGTAAAAGACTCTTGCTACCAGCTTATTAAGTTTAAACTATTCATCTACTTCACAAGAAGTAGCTATAAATCCCTTTCTAAATAAATAAATAACAGAGTCCGCTCAGATGGGCAGGCAAAGTCATTGTTATATGTATTTTGTTAAATGAACTGTAGGTTAATTCTGAATATTCATAATTAATAATAACTTGTTATTATTGATCATTAATATTCATAAATTAAGCTAATTTTGCAACACCAGGAGACAAAAATCTTGAAGCACACTTATATTTTATCTTATGTTAGCTTTTTAACAGTTTTTGTTTTAATTAATGCTAATAGTTGTTTTAGGTGAACTATCGCTTTAACACCAGCGCACCATGACTACTAGGAAACATCAAAGCTGCAATATAATGTTCAGCAGTCACCGATAGTGTTGAGCAGAGGCCAGAAACTGATCTGTTTCTCATTTCTGATTTCACATTGTGGCAATCGTCACTGGCACACACTCCGTCTGTCTGTCTGGATCAGTTTTGCATTGCGATGGCTTGTTTCCAAGTTTGAGCCTCTGACTGTCATTGATTTGCTCTGTAATCCATCTTTTGAACACGACCAGATCAGGTTTTTCCCTCATGTGGACCCTTTTCACAAGTAACAGTTTCCGTATTTTGTATTTTCTGTTTATTTACGGTCGTGAACTACATTGTGGGACCTTGATCTCTGCTCTGTCAACTTTTGATGTGGAAAATGTAACTCTACAGTTTAACAGTGACTTTTGTTGACATTTTAGTAGTTTGAAATAATATAATGAGAAATAATATATACACTACCTGACAAAAGTCTTGTTGTCTATCCAAGTTTTAGGAACAACAAATAACTTGACTTCTAGTTAATCATTTGGTGTCAGAAGTGGCTTATAAGGCAAAGGCCTCTAGATTACGCTTATTTTACCACAATAAAATATGATCATGCCTTGATTTTGAATGATTTAATTAGGACGTAAGGTCTGACTTTGCTTAGACAAAAGTCTCGTCACTTAACAGAAATAATGTCCAGTATAGAATATAAAGTCATGGTGCAGTGGAAAAAGAATGAATATTGTGTCTGACTCCATCATGAGCTTGGAGGACTGCATCCATACATCTCTGCAATGACTCAAATCACTTATTAATAAAGTCATCTGTAATGACAAAGAAAGAGTTCCTGCAGGACTCCCAGAGTTCATCAAGATTCTTTGGATTCGTTTTCAATGCCTCCTCCTCCATCTTACCCCAGGCATGCTCAATAATGTTCATGTCTGGTGACTGGGGTGGCCAATCCTGGAGCACCTTGACCTTCTTTGCTTTCAGGAACTTTGATGTGGAGGCTGAAGTATGAGAAGGAGCGCTATCCTGCTGAAGAATTTGCCCTCTCCTGTGGTTTGTAATGTAATGGGCAGCACAAATGTCTTGATACCTCAGGCTGTTGATGTTGCCATCCACTCTGCAGATCTCTCGCACACCCCCATACTGAATGTAACCCCAAACCATGGTTTTTCCTTCACCAAACTTGACTGATTTCTGTGAGAATCTTGGCTCCATGTGGGTTCCAGTAGGTCTTCTGCAGTATTGGTGATGATTGGGAAGCAGTTCAACAGATAATTCATCTGAAAAATCGACCTTCTGCCACTTTTCCAAATGATCAACTTGAAGTCAAGTTATTATTTGTTACTCTTACAACTGGGATCGACGACAAGACTTTTGTCAGGTAGTGTAGAGAAATAAATCTGTAAAATGACAGAATATGTACTGGCAAGGTTTTTGTACCATAATATACAACACCAACCCAGACAATATATCACTTTAAACTATTAGAAATGTTTATAAAAGTCACTTTTTCCAACTTTTCTAGGTTAAAATTTGTTGGAAGAAAAATGAAGGCCCCACAATGCAATTCAAAAGCATAAAAATAAAAAAATGAATCACAAAATACAGAAAACTGCTAATTTAAGGATATTTTTTATAGTGCAATTATGATGACTTGACTGATTATTCCTCCACAGAAAACAACATTTTTAATCCTGGTTTATATATTATTTAAAAATCAATTGTTGCTCATTACAATCAATTAACATTTAAAAATGAACAGAATTCTAAAATGTATATTGCAAATATAAATGTGAAGCATTAACTATGAAATCATGTTTGCTATCATGAGAAACCCAGAAATGTGAAAAGGGTCCATTAGGCACAACTGACCTGTTCTCCAGGCTCATTTGGACATGTGGAGGAAGGCTCTGGGTGTTGACCTTTGCCTCCAACACGCGTGTAAGACACAAACTCGTGCACCCAACAACTGAGACGCAGATTTGTCACATTCTCTAAGCAGACAGGAATTTCACAGCTGAATCCTCAAGAGACGGATCGGCCTCAGAGGAAGCATCAAAGGCCTCTGACACTGAGTTTTATGTAATCTATTCACCGGGATCCTGTTGCAGCACAGCTGCTAGAAATGACTTGAGGAAATTAACAGCCTGTATTTTATTCACAGTTGAAGTCAGAATTATTAGCCTCCCTGTATATTTATTTCTGTTTAACAGAAAGAAGATTTCTTAACATAATAGTTTTAATAACTCATTTCTAATAACAGATTTCTTTTCTCTTTGCCATGATGACAGTAAATAATATTTGACTAGATATTTTTCAAGACACTAGTATTCAGCTTAAAGTGGCATTTAAAGGCTTCACTAGATTAATTAGCCAGGTTAAGGTAATTAGGCAAGTCATTGTATAACAGTGGTTTGTTCTGTAGACTATCAAAAAAAATACTGCTTAAGGGGGCTAATAATTGTAATGTGATAGGGACGCTGACAATAGAGGTGCAGATCCAAATGCAGGTTTATTATGCAGAGAATGGTCATGCAGGCAATGATCACAATCAGGAGCAAGCTGTAACATGCAGGCAATCTAGACTCGTAGTCATTTAACAGGCGAATGGTCAAAAGGCTGGGCTGGGTCAGTTGGCGTTTCTGTGTGGAGTTTGCATGGTCTCCCTGCGTTTGCGTGGGTTTCCTCCGGGTGCTCCGGTTTTCCCCACAGTCCAAAGACATCCAGTACAGGTGAATTGGGTAAGCTAAATTGTCCATAGTGTATGAGTGTGAATGTGTGTGTGGAAGTTCCCAGAGATGGGTTGCGGCTGGAAGGGCATCCGCTGCGTAAAATCGTGCTGGATAAGTTGGCGGTTCATTCCGCTGTGGCGACCCCGCAAGGGACAAAGCCGACAAGAAAATGAATAAATGAATGGTCAAAAGGCAGGAAGCAGACAGAAATAAACAGTAAAACAAACAAAACAAAGCGAGGGTCAAACACGGCAAGGAAAACGCATCGTGATGTTCCAGCCTGATCTCACGAGGAATCGTAAGTATTTTACATTTTGTCAGTTTAGTGGCTAATTCGTACGAATTCGTACAAGTACGATTTTAAAAAGGAGGCGTGGCACCTAACCTAACCCCAACCTTTATTGGGTGATGAGCAAATCGTACTAATTTGTACGAATTAGATCGTACGAATTCATACGAATTAGCCACTAAATCGAAAAGTTATGAATTGCAGTGAGATTGCGTTGGATGTTCACATAAACAGTTAAACAAGACTCAGCACTGATGTGTGTGTGTGTGCTGTATAAATAGTCTTTGTAATCAGTTCATGAGCAGCTCACAGCAGTGAGAGTGTGTAATCTACTGAATGAGGAACAGGTGCGTGTGAGCGATGCATGACTGGAACTTGTAGTCCATGTCATGGCATATTTGTAGTCCGGTAGCGATCTGCAGCCGCTAAATCACTGATAATCATAACAATAATAAAAATTAAAACTGCTTTTATTCTAGCCGAAATAAAACAAGTAAGAGTTTCTCCAGAAGAAAAAATATTATAGGAAATACTGTGAAAAATTCCAGAATCTGTTAAGCATTATTTGGGAAATATTTAAAAAAGAAAAACAATTCACAGGAGGTCTAATCATTTTAAATTAAACTGTATCAAGCATAGTATAGCCACTGTTAAAATTCCTCTAAATTTTTTAATGATTGTAGATGATTGAAGATTGCATTATTTAGCAAAAAATCAAGTATTTGTAGAGAATAGGAATCTGTAGCTATGTTTCTATCCAAAGATGTGAATTAAATGTATGCGGTTAATCCAAATTTATTTAAAAATCAATTGTTGCTCATTACTATCAATTAACATTTAAAAATGGACAGAATTAAAAATGTATATTACAAATATAAATGTGAAGCATTAACTATGAAATCATATGAACATATTCCAACACCAGACACTCACCCCGCCAACCCCAGTATACACATGCTGCAGTAGAGAATGTAATTATAAACGTGAGAATTTGAATAATGTAAAGGCGTATTTGGGCAACAAGGTGGCGCAGTGTGTAGCGCTGTCGCCTCTCAGCAAGAAGGTCACTGGTTCGAGGGCCATTTGGCATTTCTGTGTGGAGTTTGCATGTTCTCCGCATGTTGGTGTGGGTTTCCTCTGGGTGCTCCGGTTTCCCTCACAAGTCCAAAGACATGCGCTGTAGGTGAATTGGGAAAGCTAAATTGTCCGTAGTGTATACCTGGTGCTCCAGATTGGCGGTTGAGCATTGGGTTTACAACTCACCTCATAAAAAACTTTATGTTACGAAACACCAATATGGTGTGGCTAAATATCAACTTTGATATAAATGGCCCTTGAAGTAAGTAAGAGTAAGTAAAGATGTATTTACCTTGAGCTTCACAGTTGTGTTTAAACAGCACACAGCAGCCACAGAGCAGCAGAACGACAGTGAGTTTCATGGTGTAGGATAATCTGAAACAATCAGAATGAACACATTCATGAAACCATTAACTTTCCTTTCCACATACATTTTAAATATAATTTAAATATAAAAATGGTCCCACTTTATATTGTCGCTTATACCTGTGAACTTACATGGTAATTAGATGTGTAAGTAGTATGTAACTACAGTGTATGTACACACTGGTACAGAGTATTTACTTGTGTATACTGGTGTAACTACACTCATGTAACAACCAACTGAATAGTATATGTAAGTACAAATGTGTAACAGGACATTGGTAACAACAGTAGGAAAGTACACATCTGTAACAAGAATTATGTAAGTGCATTGTGTAACAACAATATGTACTTGCAGATGTTTTCCCACTTCCACACCTGTTTGCAGATCATGCACTTGTGAACACTGTATGGCTGCATTAGAAGGTTTCACCTTGTGATACACGTGTACTTGCATGGTAACTCCACAGGATCCACTCAATATAAAGTGTAAAATGGTCACAAATTACTGTTCATACATTCATTCATTTTCTTTTCGGCTTAGATGGGTTGCAGCTGGAAGGGCATTCACTGTGTAAAACATATGCTGGATAAGTTGGCGGTTCATTCCGCTGTTGCGACCCCAGATTAATAAAGGGACTAAGCCGAAACGAAAATGAATTTTATTTTAAACTTTATATTGTGGACTGTTCCTGTGGAGTTACCATGTAACTACACTGTTATTAAAGTGTTGCATAGAAGATATTTCTACAAGTTACACAGTAATTTGTGACCATATTACACTTTATATTAAGTGGACAGTTCCTGTGGAGTTACCATGTAAGTACACTGGTATCACAAGGTGAAACCTTCTAATGCAGCCATACAGTGTTCACAAGTGCATGATCTGCAAACAGGTGTGGAAGTGGAAAAACATCTGCAAGTACATATTGTTGTTACACAATGCACTTACATAATTCTTGTTACAGATGTGTACTTTCCTACTGTTGTTACCAATGTCCTGTTACACATTTGTACTTACACATACTATTCAGTGGGTTGTTACATGAGTGTAGTTACACCAGTAATACAAAAGTAAATACTATGTAAACGTGTGTACATACACTGTAGTTACATACTACTTACACATCTAATTACCATGTAAGTTCACAGGTATAAGCGACACTTAATATAAAGTGGGACCATAAATATAATTAAATATAGTGTACAGTTGAAGTCAGAATTATTCCCAAATGATGTTTAAAAGAGCAAGGAATTTTTCACAGTGTTTCCTATAATATTTTTTCTTCTGGAGAAAGTCTTATTTGTTTTATTTCAGCTATAATAAAAGCAGTTTTTAATTTTTTAAAAACATTTTAGGGTCAATATTATTAACCCCCTTAAGCAATATTTGTTTTCGATTGTCTACAGAACAAACCACTGTTATACAATGACTTGCCTAATTACCCTAACTTGCCTAATTAACATAGTTAAGTCTTTAAATGTCACTTTAAGCTGAATCCTGTATCCTGAATAATATTAAATATTATATGCTGTCATGATGGTAAAGATAAAATAAATCAGTTATTTGAAATGAGTTATTAAAACTATTATGTTTAGAAATGAGTTGAAAATCTTCTCTCTATTAAACAGAAATTAGGGAAAACAATATACAGGAGGGCTAATAATTCTGACTTCAACTGTATCTCCCTAGTATCTGTATAAAGAGATCAAGCACTCAAAACAAGGGATGGCTGGGTGTTGGCCAATCATAACACCCAAAACCTCAAACATGAGTCACAAAAGCCCAGCGTGAAGCGCTTTCACTCCCCGAACATCAAACACGGCAACACCTGACCATGAAGACACGCTTAATAATTCATCCTAATGCTTAATAATTAAAAGTGCGGCGTGAATTTTTTATTGTGGACATTTACAACAAGACCACACCGCTGCTTTCCTGCCTTGTTAGTCAGTTTATGCAGCGTTTGAGATTTGTTGAGCGCTGACAGAAAGAGCCGCTGCTGTGTTGTGTCTGTCTGCTATAATCCACACCTCCTTCAGCAGTGATGTCTGAGATTAACACGCATGTAATGGATTAATGAGGGACGTTTTGTTGTGTCGAGGCAGCGCGGTGGCTCAGTGGTTAGTACTGTCACCTTACAGCAAGAAGGTCGCTGGTTTGAGTCTCAGCTGGGCAAGTTGGCATTTCTGTGTGGAGTTTGCATGTTCTCCCCATGTTGGCGTGGGTTTCCTCCGGGTGCTCCGGTTTCCCCCACAGTCCAAACACATGCGCTATAGGTGAATTGGATAAGCTAAATTGGGCATAGTGTATAAGTGTGTAAATGTAAAAGTGTATGGATGTTTCCTAGTACTAGGTTGAGGCTGGAAGGGCATTTGCGGCGTAAAACATATGCAGGGTGCTGATAAATAAGGGCCTCAGCCAAAGGAAAATGCTCCGGGTACTTTTCAGATGACAAATCCAATAAAGGGCGCTATATATAACATTTAGATATGGTCTTATAGCCTTTTCCTGACTTATGAGCAGCCACAGGTCCTGACTGAGCTCTTTTGTAATGTAATGTGTATTTATATAGCGCATTTATTGTGTATGGCCATACACCCAAAGCGCTTCACAATCATGAGGGGGGTCTCTCCACACCACCACCAGTGTGTAGCATCCACTTGGATGATGCGACGGCAGCCACAGGACAACGGCGCCAGTGCGCTCACCACACACCAGCTATTAGTGGAGTGAAGAGACAGTGATCGAGTCAATTCAGTGGATGGGGATGATTAGGAGGCCATGATGGGTAAGGGCCGATTGAGGGACTTTGGCCAGGACACCGGGGTTACACCCCTACTCTTTACGAGAAGTGCGATGGGATTTTTAATGACCACAGAGAGTCAGGACCTCGGTTTAGCATCTCATCCGAAAGACGTTTGTCTTAGCCATGACTGTCCACAAACCAACAGCAGAAAGCTTCTGTTGTTCACCTGTTGAGTTAATTAAAACAGCTGTTCACAATGAATCTAAATTTAGATTTAGTGGCTAATTCATATATATTTATAGATATATGCAGTCAAGTCTGAAATTAATTATACCCCTGCAAAATTTAGACTTAATTTTACTTCTATTCAACCAGAAATTATTTTTGACTGGAATTGACACAGGCTTCTTCCAAAAGATCATTAGGTCATGTACAAAAGACATCATTTTATTTATTTAAATTTAAACCAACAGTGG
Organism: Danio kyathit; assembly: GCA_903798195.1. Taxonomy (NCBI): domain Eukaryota; kingdom Metazoa; phylum Chordata; class Actinopteri; order Cypriniformes; family Danionidae; genus Danio; species Danio kyathit. Next base: position 5,263,013 of record LR812531.1, on the reverse strand, counting down.
CATGTCCAAAATTATTCATACCCTTCTTAATAATCGATAGAAAAGCCTTTATTGGCTAATCAAATGCTTGATATAATTGCTGACCAGCGTTTTGCATGTCTCTTTCCGGTTGGAGGGTCTGGTCTCCTTGTCGTCACTCTGATCTTTAGCTACCTCCACAGATTCTCAATTGGATTTAAGTCAGGACTCTGGCTGGGCCACTGCAAAACATTAATGTTTTTGCCTGCTATTCGTATCTGTTTTATATTTACAGTTAAAGTCAGAATTATTAGCCCCCCTGTTTATTTTTTCCCCCAATTTCTGTTTAACGGAGAGAAGATATTTTCAACACATTTCTAGACATAATAGTTTTAATAACTCATCTCTAATAACTGATTTATTTTATCTTTGCCATGATGACAGTAAATAATATTTTACTAGATATTTTAAGACACTTCTATACAGCTTAAAGTGACATTTAAAGGCTTAACTAGGTTAACTAGGCAGGTTAGGGTAATTAGGCAAGTTATTGTATAACGATGGGTTGTTCTGTCTTTTTAATTTTTTTAAAACCATTTTAAGGACAAAATTATTAGCCCCTTTAAGCTATATATTTTTTTTCGATAGTCTACAGAACAAACCATCATTATACAATAACTTGCCTAATTACCCTAACCTGCCTAGTTAACCTAATTAACCTAGTTAAGCCTTTAAATGTCACTTTAAGCTGTATAGAAGTGTCTTGAAAAATATCTAGTCTAATATTATTTACTGTCATCATGGCAAAGATAAAATAAATCCGTTATTAGAAATGAGTTATTAAAACTATTATGTCTAGAAATGTGTTGAAAAAATCTTCTCTCCGTTAAACAGAAATTGGGGAAAAAATAAACAGGGGGGCTAATAATTCAGGGGGGCTAATAATTCTGAGCACGTGCTCCTCTCGAAATTAGTTTAACATTAAAACTCCACTTATTCATTTTACAGTCACATTCAAACTTCGCCTTGTAAATACTTCAAAATTGCATCACACATGTACATTTTAAAGCACTTCACAGGACTTTTTAAAGCTGACATAAATTTTTTCACCCCAAAATAGGGTCTATACTTGCCCAAAAGCTATTACTAAATCTGACGTTTACACTTGTGATCTTGCAAAGCAAAGAGATGAATTAGATTGCAGATAATCAGAGCCAGTGATAAGATGCAAGTGTAAAATGAGTTAAGGCAACCCTTTTTACATAATAAATAATGGTGAAAATACCAGTAAACTTGTGAAATTGGATTCTTGTGTGTTTTGTCCATCTCTTTATATTGCAACGTGCTTCTTCAAACATCATTCTTTAAAAAAATCTTTACAGATATTTCTGTTCTTTGCCATTGTAGATTAACGAAACACTCTTACATCCACTAATAGGAATGAATTTGTGAAATGCTTTGAATGGGTCCACTTCCTCTTCTTCAAGCCTCCATCTATAGCTAAAGATTGTGTGTCAATTATCGCTGGTGCTCTCTGGCCGGTCTCCTGTGCAGACACCTGCTAGAGAAAGCTAAATTTGAACGTTACTTCATTTCCGGAGCCGCTCACTCTGTGATTATGGAAGGTGCTATTTCCAACTGTGTTTAATTAATAGGTGTCACATCGGATGGGAAAAATACAGTCAGAAACCTTTTTACGCCATCTGACACATTGGACGTTATGGACATCTCATTATGGTCCATTTCTCAGATATGTATTAGAGATACAGATATAGATGTGGTCTTACTGTTGAAGGCACACTGAAAAATCAAAACCACGTGTACAGTGTGGGAAATAAGTATTGAACACGTCATGTTTTTCATGGAAATAATATTTTTAAAGGAGCTGTTGACATGGAATTGAACCAGATTTTGGTAAAAACCCAAACATAAAAATAAAATAAAACAAAACAAATCTGAAAAATGAATAACATTGAGATGACACAAGGAGAAAGGACTGAACTACTGAAACGCATTTAATTCTTTAAATAAAAGGTGACGGCAGCTTAAAGACGCCTCTCATATGGAGAATGAAGTCTCATGCATTGCTCAGGCGTGAGCTTTTTACAGACTTCAACAGAGTGTAAAAATCTTGATGGTTCTGTGGGTCTCGTCTATCAAATCTGATCTTTATTTTGTGTTTTCTATTGGATTTAGGTCAGGTGATTGGCTGGGCCATTCTACAGCTTTATTTTCCTTCGCTGAAAGACTTTGAGAGTTTCCTTGGCTGTGTTCTGGCTCATTGTCTTGCTGAAATGTCCACCCTGGTTTCATCTTCATCATCCTGGTAATGTAGATGTTGGACTGAAGCAGCTGATATTCATTTACACTGAGGAAGGGCAGAGGGTTGCTGTAGAACCACTGAGAGATTTCAGCTGCTGTCTGGGCTTTCACTGCCGAACTACACTTCCCTTTCTTCATGTGTTCATTACTTTTTCCCTGCATCATTTCATTTTATTATGCATAACGTAATTTGTAAACAAATTAGATTTGTTTTCTTTGCATATATGGATTTCTTTGGTTGTTACCAACATCTGGTGAAAATTTCAAGTCAACAGCACCTTTAGAAATATGTTTTCTGAGAAAAATGATGACGTGTTCAATACTTATTTCCCCAACTGTAACTCGTAATCCATTCATTTTAGTAATTTTTAAATTTCAACAATAAAAATTAACATACAGCTAAACAACATACAGAGAAATCTCTGCTAAAGTCAATATTATTAGCCCCCTTCAGAAATAGATACACTCAAAATATTATTTTTAGGGACAACCTAATTGTTTTATGTTCAATCAACTTAAAATTGTAAAAACCATTTTGTTTAAGGTGCAGTATGTAAGTTTGACACCCAGTGGATGAACTAGGTATTGCAGTCCTGGTTCAAAACTCGCAAGTGCAGGTTGCTAGATTGTAAGACACCAACAGGAGTGAGCCTGACTATCGAGTCTAACGGCTGATTTAAGAAGGAATATAAGAAGGAATATTTTCCATATTAAAAGAAGTTTTTGTTCTAATCAACACCTGAAATTGAATTTTTAGAAACGGCTTCAATTTCTTGCAGCTGAACAACAGAAAACTGACAATGATCACCTCAGGTACACCTCATGTGCTTTATTCAGTGTTAAATGCTAATAATGTGAGTTTGAATGCCATTTTACATGACATTTATTGCCAAACTACTGAAAGCAGCAGCAGATAGTTCACCTCAGATCTTGAAAATAAAATAAACCATCTGAAATTGAACTTCAGAACTGTGACTCAGCGCAAACCAACACATATCAGTGATTCAGCATCTACATTTAATAATGTTAAAGAGGTTTAATATGTATTAATTAGATTATAAACCTTATTATTTCATTGGAGTGCAGTGAGTGCACTATTCTGTGCTTCTGAATGGCTGGATTTAAATTTCTGTCGTGTTTTGTCTGGTGCAAACAGCCAAATTGCTCATCACTGCAAATCTCGTCACGTAGCGTGTTGTTAGGACATGAGGTCACAATGTAACCTGCTCACCTCATGTTTACATTTGTAATATTTATATTATTTGCTAATTAATAACCTCATGTGGAACTCTGAATCTGTGGCTCATTTTGGAGTCTGTTACTGTCCACTGGAGGTTGCATTTTGGTCACGGGCTCATGCTTTGAGAGCCTTCCTGACTGAATGAATCAAATACGCTGTTTTCCACCAAGGCAACCCATTGTGCTGAAATATAACACCAAAAAAAGACAGACGTTCCGGCATGTAACTCACATTTTCAAAGCAGAATATCTGACTTCAGCCTTGTTTTTCAAATAAACAAGAATGTTCACTTAGCATGTTTCTTAAATATCTGCAAACATATTATGGTATTTTTATGCTTTAGAAGAGTCAAACACTTAAATACAGCACCTTTAACTTAATTGATTTGTGCCGAGACCAGATGAAAGGTTTGTGTGGAACCCAGAATTTTTTACTGTATACAGTTGAAGTCAGAATTATTAGCCCCCCTTTGAATTTCTTTTTCTTTTTTAAATATTTCCCAAATGATGTTTAACAGAGCAAAGAAATTTTCACAGTATCTCTGATAATATTTTTTCTTCTGGAGAAAGTCTTATTTGTTTTATTTCGGCTAAAATAAAAGCAGTTTTTAATTTTTTTAAATACATTTTAAGGTCAAAATTATTAGCCCCTTCAAGCTAATTTTTTTTTACGAGAGTCTACAGAACAAACCATCATTATACAATAACTTACCTAATTACCCTAACCTGCCTAGTTAACCTAATTAACCTAGTTAAGCCTTTAAATGTCACTTTAAGCTGTATAGAAGTGTCTTGAAAAATATCTAGTCAAATATTATTTACTGTCATCATCAAAGATAAAATAAATCAGTTATTAGAAATGAGTTATTAAAACTATTATGATTAGAAATGTGTTGAAAAAATCTTCTCTCCGTTAAACAGAAATTGGGGACAAAAATAAACAGGGGAGCTAATAATTCAGGGGGGCTAATAATTCTGACTTCAACTGTGTATATATTTTTAAAATATTAGTTTTTTATTGGTTACAGAACAAATCACTGTTGTCCAATAGCTTATAATTAACCTGACTGACCTAGTTAACCTAATTAACCTTTACATTGTACTTTAACCTGAATACTAGTATCTTGCAAAATAACTAGTTAAATATAAAAAGGTCATAAAGATGAGTTATTGATACCTAAATGTTCAAAAATGTGTTGAAATATTTAAAAAAAGAATTAAAATTTCACATGATCACAGCTAATAATTAACTGTATAATAATAAATTGATTAATATTAACTGTATATTAATATTGTCTTCAACTATAAATTAAAATAAAATCCTTTGCATTGTATATAACAAAATTGATGCTCGTTTCGATATTCAGCATTTGTATTCTCCTATTCTTTTTTCGAATTAATATTTATGCTTTTTTGTATTTTTGGTGAAGCTGTTATTAGCATAACCTGTCACTTCGACATCTACAAAAATAGCACGACTAAATAAGCAAAGGCATCTGACAACAACCAAGGTGTGACCACTGTGTTCCTCTGATAAACAAGGTGTTTCTCCTGCCGATTGATGTTAATTAAAGAACAAACCACACGAGGCCATGCGTCACAGTCATTCAAACTATTCAGGATGCAAAATGCTTCACTGTTTTAAAAATGGCAGCGACAGAAATGTGTTTTGGAAAAAGAAAGATCCTTCATCACAATTTTCTGCCTTCATTCCATGGAAAAAGTAAACAATCTTTTAGTAGCTCCAAACAATCTTTATCAAGCTTCAAGCGTTATCATACATACAGTTAAGTCAAAAAAAGTTTTTTTTTCTTTGTCAGATATTTCCCAAATAATGTTTAACAGAGCAAGGAATTTTTCACAGTATTTCCTATAATATTTTTTCTTCCGGAGAAAGTCTTATTTGTTTTATTTAGGCTAGAATAAAAGCAGTTTTTAATTTTTAAAAACCATTTTAAGGTCAATATTATTAGCTCTTTTTTTTTCTGATTGTCCACAGAACAAAACACTGTTATACAATAACATGCCTAATTACCCTAACTTGCCTAATTAACCTAGTTAAGCCTTTAAATGTCACTTGAATAAGCTGAATACTTGTATTTTTGAGTAATATCTAGTCAAATGTTATGTACTGTCATCATGGCAAAGATAAAAGAAATCAGTTATTAGAAATGAGTTATTAAAACTATTATATTTAGAAATGTGTTGAAAAAAAATCTCTCCGTTAAACAGAAATTGGGGAGAACAATATACAGGGGGGCTAATAATTCTGACTTTAAAGGTACAACTTGTAAGCAATATTCCAGGTCTTCTAAAATCGAATGGCAGATTTATGAGAGAAACAAACACGTTTATGGTGGAAGTTCCACCTCAGCAACAGCTCTTACATTTAAGATTACAATAGCAGACAGATTGTGTGTCATAACCAAACACAATACAATTCTCACAACAGTTGCATGCTACTGTATATATGGAGTTTTGAGCTTAACAGATATTATAATTGATGGTTGTTGAATGGAAAGATTCCAGAAATATGAAAATGATTATTATAATTATGATAATAATTGTTATTAGATTTATCAGAAAGTTGGTTTCCATTTGAGTATTACAATGGAAGGTGACACGGTGGCTCAGTGGTTAGCACTGTTGCCTCACAGCAAGAAGTCTGCTGGTTCGAGTCCTGGCTGGGTCAGTTGGCATTTCTGTGTGGAATTCTCCTCGTGTTGTCGTGGGTTTCCTCCGGGTGCTCCGGTTTCCCCCAAAGTCCAAAGACATACGCTATAGGTGAATTGGGTAAGCTAAATTGCCCGTAGTGTGTGTGTGTGTGTGTGAATGAGTGTGCATGGATGTTTCTCAGTGATGGGTTGTAGCTGGAAGGGCATCCGCTGTGTAAAACATATGCTGGATAATTTGGCGGTTCATTCCGCTGTGGTGAACCAAGGTTAATAAATGGACTAAGCCGAAAAGAAAATGAATGAATGAATGAAGTCCCATAATGCTTTTCAAAAGCATAAATAAACAAAGAAACAAAAAACATGAATCATGAAATACAGAAATCGGCTAATTAATGTTTGTTTTATAACAATATCTGCACATGCGTGCCTTAGAAAATGAAAAACTTCAAAGATGAATCATGAAAACATGAAATGAAAGACTTTAAATGGTTTTACACTATAAATAATTAGTTAGAGAGTACATTACAGATTTCAAGATCACAAAAATACTAAATAATATACAAAAATCAGTCACACACTACAATAAGGTTTGATTAGTTAATGTATTTATTATAATACTTGAACAATAATTTGGTAACACTTTATAATAACTACACACTATCAATCATTTACTAAGCATTAGCATCTAGTGGATTATTTATCTGTTAATCATTAACTCTACATTAATAAGCGTTAGTAAGCAGTTTATAACTGCAGCTACAAATCATCTTTTCTTGACGTACAACCACATTTATAATGTGCTTAATAATTGTACTTTCATACTTTGTTAATGATTTACTTTTCATTACTTAATTAAGTATTGCATTATTAACAAACCAGTTGCATTTAAGAGTAGTCGATGGTTTTTAAGATCATTCAGAATGAGTTAGTAAATGATTAATAAACTATTGAAATCAACGTTTATATATCTTATTATTCAGGCATTTATTAATAGTTATTTTGTATGTTAATAAATGCTTTATTAACTCAACTTCATGCAGTTTTGTGACCTAATCTAAAGTGAGGACTATTTATGCTTTATAAATCCCTTATAAATTACATATAAAGGCTCAGTATGAACAATAATCATTGCAATCTTATCTAAAAAGTAAAATGACTGTAAAGTTTAAACATTGCTGAATAACAGGAGTGTCAAAATACGACATAAAATTGGATAAAACAACAATATAACAATATAATAAGATGCAATGTTTAAATTGTACAGTAATTTTATTTTAGATAAGGTTGCAAAGATTATTTTTTTTTTTTGAAATACAGTTTGATTTGTGCATCTTCAAACAAATAGAAATGAATAATGTTGTTTGTGTTCTTTTTTCCTGTTTAGAATATAACTGAGCCTTTAATTGTCATTTATAAGGGATTTATAAAGCATAAACAGTCCTCACTTTAGATTAGCTCACAAAACTGCATGAAATATAATAAAGCCTTTATTAACTTACAAATTAACTATTAATAAATGCCTGAGTAATAAGATTTATAAATGCAAATTTTAATAATTTATTAATCATTTACTAACTAATTCTGAATGGTAATAAAAAAACACCAACTATGCTTAAATAACTGGTTTGTAAATAATGCGATACTTAATTTAGTGATGAAAAATAAATCATTAACAAAGTATGAAAGTACAATCATTAAGCACATTATAAATGTGGTTGTAAGTCAATACAGCATTTGTAGCTGCAATTATAAACTGCTTACTAACGTCTGTTAATGTAGAGTTAATGCTTAACAGATAATGAATTCACTATATGCTAATCATTAATAAATGGTTCATAGTGTGTAGTTATTATGAAGTGTTACCAATAATTTTACAGCATTTATGGCAACACATTATTTTGATGGTCCATTTGAGTATTAGTAGACTGTCTGCTTAATATCTGTTGATACTGCTCCTTCAACAGACATTTAACTCACTATAAGATACTTAGCAAGTACATGTCAACTTACACTAACCCTAACCTAACAGTCTTCTTATAATCTAATGAGAATTAATTGGCCTGTAGATGCAATGTAACTTCAACAAACGGACCATCAAAATAAAATGTGACTGCATTTATTAATCATTTACTAATGCATCATTTCATGCACTGTGAATCAACAAGAACTAAGTTAGTTTCATTAACTAACATCAAAAGATATGACTGCTAAAATGAATGTATTGTTTATCATAGTAAATACATGATCTAATATTAACAAATACAACCTTATTGTAAAGTGTGACCCAAAAATAGAAGTGTTTAAACTACAAGTTTGTATTAATTTACCAGAAATCTTAATATACACACGCTTTCTTTAACCAGCATCTACACCTCAGTGAAGCTACAGTATATTCATGCACCATTTCCATCTCGGATGATGTGTGAACACAAACACCTTCCTGCCATTGCGTAAAAAAGTCTGATTATAAAGCAACTTTATGAGCCTGTGCTGACCCAGAATGTATTTATGAAAGTCTTTTACTGCATGTAGCATTTGAAATAAACACCTCTATACAATATAAGAGCTCAAAAGGTACTGCATGATCAAATACCATTAAAACAAGTGTGCCTCCATTCAATAATATATATTTAAAAAAGCATAGATGTACTTACAAATAGAAGTGACACACCTGAGCAGTTGGAAGAGTGTTGCAAACCTCAGGTGCTGATGAAACTCACATACAGTACATGAGGAAGTCAAATATAGATATATAACAAGATCAAATCAACTTCAGCACGCAGCCCCAGTGTGTATGTGCGCACACACTCAAGATCAGCCCGCTAGTGAGACACGTTTTGTTGATAGAAATGCTTGTTTGTAGAAGCAGACAAGGTTCCACCTCCCCACTCAACAAGCCAACCTGCCCAAGGACTGGCTCTTAAAGAGACAGGCATCTTTTAGAACAACCATACTACAGTATAGACGCCTCATGCTTTCTTTTATCATCCCACTTTTCTTTTTTTTATTTCGGGGGGTAGTTTCACCAGAGCATGGAGAGTCTTGTTGTTTCATACCGTCCATGTAAACATTCTTCGGCACAGATGGACACGACTGATAAAGAGGACACTGTGCCGGCTTGTTTACAGTCTATCAGAACTGCGGTCTGGCAGAAACCCGGGCGAATGCTGTAGCCGTAATAGCTGTTGCTGTAGCGACAGACAAGGCTCCTGATGTTGGGGGCTGATGTGCCCACACGTTCCTCTGCAGGCGATAGTGTGGAGAGGATCAGTTTTCAGCAGATTATCTCAACAATATCAGGCCTGCGGAGCATTCGGGAAACAGGCATCTACATGTCTACGCTACACTGCGATGGGAGACCGCACTCACACACGCAGCTCAAGTCTAAATTATTAGCCCTCCTGCTCTCCAAATATTGTTTTTGCTGCTTGTTTAAATGACGCATTTACTAAAAATGAGCCGAATCAACACAATTCTTGAGTTTTTTGGGACAACTTAATTATGTTAAACTTAAATTTGTAAAAGCAATTAAGTTAACTTAATCAATTTGTGTTTGGACAATGTGAATGGATTATCTTGCAACCCAGGCTCATTCTGAAAACGTACCCCTATATACATTTCTGGAGAGCACCAAATATGTCTAAAGATGTACGTTTTTTTGCAGTTTGTGTTTTCGCGAATCCACCAGAGGCCGCTGTGTATGCATTTTTAGATCTCAAATCTCACTTGCGAGTGCCATTCGTGCCTGCTCTTCTCGCGTAAACCCATCAAAGGCAGCTGTCGGCTGACTGAATGACCGATCGACTGACCCACCCTCCTCCTTCCCTAAACCCAACCAATGGGGGAATCAGTGAGATACGATTTACTTTATATGCAAGTGTATTTATTAAGAGTGGCAAACCCAGAATAAAGTTGTTATTCTCCATGTGCAACCCAAGCAACGCTGGTGAAAGCAATGTAGTTTAATCAAAAAGCAAACTGAGCTTGTGCACTCCTTCTTGACGCTGACATGCTGCTCTGCTCCCGGTGTAAGTCCCGGTTGTGAACACGGACGCCAAAAAAATAGCTGCGCTGCTCACACGCTGCTGAGTTGTAAATCGGCATAACAGTCTATTGTGCGGAGGTGTCTGCACGCATTGAGTTTTGCAAGTTGACAAAACAAAGTTTAAATAATATGATGGTGATCTTATTTAGACTAAGCATGGCTCCTGATAGATTGTTTTTGTACACTCTCAGAAATAAAGGTACAGGAGCTGTCACTGGGGCAGTACCTTTTCAAAAGGTACAAATTTGTACCTGAAGGGTCTATAATGGTACCTCAAAGGTACTTATTAGGTACTTTTGGGTACTAATATGTCCCTTTGAGGTACCAATGTGGATTCTTTGGGTACAAATATGTATCTCTTAAAAAGGTACTGCCCCAGTGACAGCTCCTGTACCTTTATTTTTGAGAGTGTATGAAGCAAAAAGGAGGGATGATGAGTCAGGGAGGTAAGAATAAGGCCCAATCCTAATTCTATTTTTGTACCCCTACCTCTTCCCCTTGGCCCTTAAAACTGAGTGTGAAGGGGAAGGGCTTCATAATTTACCTCTAAGAAATGGTACAGCACTACAGCACCTGCACACGTCATCATATGTCATCGCGATCTTTTGCTTCATATGAGATCAGACGATGGCGCCTCCTATAGTTATTTCAGTTGTGTTATTTTTGGTATTTATCTCCAGGAAATCACTGAAGGCATATATTATGTTATCATAACGATATAATGTGGCAATAAGATCATAACTGTACTGTGCATTTACATCCTGGCCATATTCATCGATGTAAACACACGAAAACAACATTAACATTATAGCACACACTGTAAAAATGTTGTGGGACTGCTGTACAGGAGTTATTATTATGGATTATAGATCGCAAAATTTAGCGGTTTTTATTTTAGCGTTTTTTTTATAAAAGCATGACGGTAAAATATGAACGCGGTTATGAATATATTAAAACATGTGCTTGTTTGTTGTAAAAATTCGTAATAATACTAGTTTGTGGATCTCTTTACTTCCGGGTGCAGCAATCCTGCTGTTGTAGCTGGTGTATTCTGGGAAATTTTCTTACCCCTTGGTTTCGAGTGTGGTCCTGAAAAATCTTCATTCCCCTTAGCCCTACACCTTCAAGCTAAAGAGAATTGGGACAGCCCTACCTGTTCACAGGAATGTGCAAAACGAGGGGTAAGGGGAAGAGCTAAGGGGTAGAATTGAGATTGGGCCTATAAATAAACCTAATTTTCAGGTCTAAGACAACACACAACAGATAATTCTATAAAACATCTTTTTGTTTTCTATAGAATTTCATTCTAATGAAATTAATATTCATGCAAAATATTTCTTAAATTATCTTAGCATCACTCCAGTTGTGTCTTTAGATTGTTTTCTAGTTACATTAAGGATTAATTTCTGTTATTTATTTTGAATAATATTTTTATAATACAGTTATTTATTTATAACTATATATAATTGTTTTGGTTTTATAAAAAAATAAAAAAATATATATATACACACACACACACACACACATATATATATATAATTTTATTTTTTTATATTTATTTATTTATTTATTTATTTTTAGGGGAAGCTGTGCCCCAGTAGAGCTTTATGTCTAGCAATGCCCCTGTGGGGAATGTTTCCACAATGAACCTGTGTTAATTAGACAAGTCATTGGACAGCAGTGGTTTGTTCTGTAGCCAGTTATTAATATTAACCTTAAAAATGTTTTAAAAAGTGCTTTTATTCCAGCCAAACTAAAAGAAATAAGAATTTCTCACACATGCGGCTGAAGTCAGCACTATTAGCCTCTGTAATTGGAACACTTATTATATTTTCCAAGTGCTTTTATCGACACATTCATTCATTCATTTTCTTTTCGGCTTAGTCCCTTTATTAATCTGGGGTCGCCACTGTGGGATGAACCGCCAACTTATCCAGCATATGTTTTACGCAGCGGATGCCCTTCCAGCTGCAACCCATCACTGGGAAACACCCATACACTCTTATTCACACACATAGACTACGGACAATTTTAGCTTAACCAATTCACCTGTACTGCATGTCTCTGGACCTGTGGGGGAAACCGGAGGACCCAGAGGAAACCCACGCGAACGCAGGGAGAACATGCAAACTCCACACAGAAATGTCAACTGACCCAGCCGAGGCTCGAACCAGCGACCTTCTTGCTGTAAGGCGACAGCGCTACCCACATGCGCCCTTATCGACACATTTTTAATCAAAAGATTTAATCAGTAATTTATAATAACTCAATTCATTGGTCTTTACCATGGTGACGGTGTATAATACTAGTTATTTTGCAAGATGCAATTGTTTAAAGTGCAGTTTAAAGGCATAACTGGGCAAGTTGGATTAATTAGACACAACCCAGGCTCATTATTGATACGTATCCTTTATACAGTTCTGGATATATCTAAATACGTCCCAGGAGCTGTGTTTTTTTTTGCAGTTTTTGCTTTGGCGAATCCTCCAGAGGTCACTGTGTACGCTTTTACAAATCTCAAATTTCCCTTGCGAGCACTGTTTACGCCTGCTGTTCTCGCGTAAATCCACCAGAGGCTGCTGTCGACTTACTGTTCGACTGATTGACCAACTGACCAATAACTCCACCCACCCCCTTCCCAAACCCAACCGATAGTGTTGGAAGAAAAACCCTCGAGGCAGCCTGATTTTTACAACACAGGCTCATTGTGAACGTACCCCCGTATACATTTCTGGAGAGCGCAAATTATGCAGCCAGAGCCACAGATGGCTGCATTCCGTCTTTAAAATGAAAGTTATGATGTATGTATAAGTATGATGCCGCCTATGGCTTTTGTTTCTTTTCGCGCTACCAGCTGACCGCTGTGTGGACGGCTTTTACAGTGTAACCAGTTTGTTCAGTAGCTTACCATGTACGTCAGCAGACTTGAGATGGAGGGAGGAGTTGACCACAATGATGGGGTTCGAGTCCTGCAAAGAACGGTTCCAAAAAGCTGGTAAAACAAAAACAAAAATAAAATAAACAAGTAAATAACAGGGTGAGAACGTTATTGTACGCTCATTATTGTATACGTACCCCTATATACATTTCTGGAGAATGCAAAATATGTCTCAGGAGGTACATTTTTTGCAGCTTTTGTTTTTATGAGTCCACCAGAGGCCGCTGATGGTGGTGTGTAATATAGTACTTTACTAGTTATTTTACAAGATGCCAGTGTTTAGCTTAAAGTGTAATTTAAAGGCTTAACTGGGTTACTTAGATTTACTGGGTTAATTAGGCAAGTCGTTGGACAAAAATGGTTTGTTCTGAGGGCAGTTGAAAAAAAAAATCTTAAATATTAACCTTAAAATGTTTATTTCCAGGGCAAATGAAAAGAAATAAGACTTTCTCCAGAAGAAAAAAAAATATTATAGGAAACACTGTGAAAATTTCCTTGCTCCATTAAACACCACTTAGAAATATTTCCGAAATTTCACAACAATCTTCAAACAATAGCCTTAGCTGAATACGCACACTTGAACTCGCTACTTCCATATAAATATACTACTATAAATGAGGGCGTGTGTAAGGCAGACGTGTAGCGACCGTCTTTTCTCTTTGGCAAGCTGAATCACTACTGTCAAAAAGGGGTAGACGAGTTTATCGGACTCCTGAGGGCTTATCCTGTAGAGTAGTTGAATAGGAAAGCACTCAAAGCTCATTTGTTTTGGTTGCTTGCTGCGTGTTTATATTGAGATAATGGCGTGCCCATTATTGCAGCCATTCAGCTTCTGGGTTTTAAGCACACATTTGTATGTCTGTCCTGCTGCCGCCTGATTATGATGTTTGTGCTGAAAAGGGCAGTACGGTAATTAGGCTGTTCAAATCTGCTGCTCTGTCATGAGGGCTTTCTGCATCATTATCCACTGCAGCCTCCACAATTATGGCAATTGTGAAAATTAAGGACATTCATTGAATATCACACGCTGATCTGTTTTAGCATGTATCGTAAGGTTACGACAACTTTTTTTTTCTAGCGACATCATACAGCCATTCAGTGAACATGTATAGCAAGTTTGTAGAGCGTAAAAATAACATTTTGTGAAACTGAATGGACTGTGCTACACTTTTTACCAACACAGGCTCATTCTGAAAACGTAGCCCTATATACATTTCTGGAGATCGCAAATTATGTAGCCAGAGGTACATATGGCTGCATTTCTTCTTTAAAACGAACACTACGGGGCGGTATGACAGCATTCCTTTTCACGCTTACCAGCTGACCGATTATCTCCGTACAGACGGCTTTCCCGCTGTTACCAGTTTGTAGAGTAGCAAATCATGTACGTTGGCAGATTTGAGACGCAGAGAGGAGTTGAGAGTAGTTCCAGAAAGCAAGTAAGACAAAAACAGAAGCCAAGTAAAAACAGGGTGAGAATGTGGTTAAATCCAACCCAGGCTCATTCTGAAAACATAGTCCCATGAATGTTTCTGGAGTCCCGGGAGGTACGTATTTTTGCAGTTTTTGTTTTCGCGAATCCGCGAGAGGCCGCTGTGTGCGCCTTTTTGTATATCAAACGCCTTTCGCGAGTGCCGTTCGTGCCCGCGCTGTTCTCATGTAAACCCACCAGAGGCCGCTGTTGACCTACCGTCTGTGTGTCTGACTGAATGACTGAATGATTGACTGGGCGACCGGCCAATCGACTGACACACCCTTCTCCTTCCCTAAACCCAACCAATTTTACCGATTGACCCGCACACCCACATACTTCCCTAAACCCAACCAACGGTTTACGAAAGTCGTCCAGAAAAAGAAAAGTCCTCGTCTGATTTTCACCACGTTTTCGGATTTTGCCACGTTCTCACCCTGTTGTTCACTCGTTCATTTTATTTTTTGGATTCTGTTTTTGTCTTACCTGATTTCTGGAACCGCTCTTCCCCGGACTCGAACCCGGTCGTCGTCGTCGTGGTCAACTCCAGGAATTGAGTTTGACATCCCTGGATTATGGGAAGTGGGTGTTTGGGTTAGGTGCTTTTGAAAACACTATTGGTTGGGTTTAGGGAAGGAGGAGGGTGGGTCAGTCAATCGGTGTGTGAGTCAGTCAGTCGACAGCTTTACATGAGAACAGCAGGTGCAAATGGCACTTACGAGAGAAATTTGAGATTTGAAAAAGCGTACACAGCGGCCTCTGGAGGAGTCACGAAAACAAAAACGTACCTTCTGGGACATATTTGGCGCTCTCCAGAAATGTATATAGGGGTACGTTTTCAGAATGAGCCTGGCTTGGTCTTTACTGTCTACGATGGTTCTTTACAATTGAAATCTAAATTTGCAACGGCTGCGTCCGAAATCGCATACTTCCACACTATATAGTACGCTAAAACTGTATGCGAGCCGAGTTGTATGTGCGAATTCATAGAATTCGAAAAACAGTATGTGAAAAGTACCTGGATGACCTACTGCTTCTGGCGAGATTCTACGCTATCCCTTGATGCACCGTGAGAGAATTCAGGAATGGGAGTGAAGCAACGAAACTGACGCGGGTAGGTCAAGTGATTTAATTATCCAATCGAATGAACTCTAGAATCTGTACCTCTGTTTACAATATAAATAGCTTAAAAAATGGTCACTTGTTTAGTTACTATATTTATGGTAATGGCACATAATGCAGTATATAGGGGATTATCAATTCAGACGCTGTAAATATGTCAGTCAACCCTAGCTACTAAAACATATAGGACCATTTAAATTTAAAATAATATGCTATACATTCACCGGCCACTTTATTAGGTACACCAGTCCATCTGTTTGTTAACGCAAATTTCTAATGAGCCAATCACATGGCTGGAGCTCAATGCATTTAGGCATGTAGACATGGTCAAGGCAATCTGCTGCAGTTCAAACCGAGCATCAGAATAGGGAAGAAAGGGGATTTAAGTGACCAGACGTTTTGGTGCCAGACGGGCTGGTCTGAGTATTTCAGAAACTGCTGATCTACTGGAATTTTCACGCACAACCATCTCTAGGGTTTACAGAGAATGGTGCGATAAAGAGAAAATATCCAGTGAGCGGCAGTTCTGTGGGCACAAATGCCTTGTTGATGCCAGAGGTCAGAAGAGAATGGCCAGACTGGTTTGAGCTGATAGAAAGGCAACAGTAACTCAAATAACCACTCATTACAACCGAGGTCTGCAGAAGAGCATCTCTGAACACACAACATGTCCAACCTTGAGGCGGATGGGCTACAGTAGCAGAAGACCACACCGGGTGCCACTCCTGTCAGCTAAGAACAGGTAACTGAGGCTACAATTCACACAGGCTCACCAATATTGGACAATAGAAGATTGGAGAAACGTTGCCTGGTCTGATGAGTCTTAATTTCTGCTGCGACATTCGGATGGTCAGGTCAGAATTTGGCATCAACAACATGAAAGCATAGATCCATCCTGTCTTGTATCAACGGTTCAGGCTGGTGGTAATGTAATGGTGTGGGGGGTATTTTCTCGGCACACTTTGGGCCCATTAGTACCAGTTAAGCATTGTGTCAACGCCACAGTCTACCTGAGAATTGTTGCTGACCATGTCCATCCCTTTATGACCACAGTGTACCCATCTGCTGATGGCTACTTCCAGCAGGATAACGTGCCATGTCATAAAGCCTGGATCATCTCAGACTGGTTTCTTGAACATGACAATGAGTTCACTGTACTCAAAAGACCTCCACAGTCACCAGGTCTCAATCCAATAGAGCACCTTTGAGGTGTGGTGGAACAGGAGATTCGCATCATGGATGTGCAGCCGACAAATCTACAGCAGTGATGCTATCGTGTCAATATGGACCAAAATGTCTGAGGAATATTTCTAGTACCTTGTTGAATCTATGCCACGAAGTATAAAGGCAGTTCTGAAGGTAATAGGGGGTCCAACCCAGTACTAGTAAGGTGTACCTAATAAAATGGCCAGTGAGTTTTTATCAATATGGAAGTTAGTGAAGCAATGCTTGGACAGACTTTAAATTACTAGCTGTTGCTGCCATGAATGATCATTTGATCAGCTTTATTTGTAAAATATCTTTCATACTCAGATAAATATGGCTTTTCATGTATTTATTTAGCTTTCACCATGGTATATTATATGGGAATATTTAGGTAATATATAAGTATATGGAAATATGAATATGTATCCACATATATAATATATACGTAATAAGTAATAGCATTAAAAACAGAATCATAGTTCAAGATTTCAGGTCTGCTCATGCTAATTATTTCCCAGAAGTTTTACCCATCCTGCCCCTCCTGATTTGTGGTCTAGTTGTTGTTCAGGCTTTTCCGCTTCGCTTGTTGTGTTTTCATCTTAATATAAAATTTCCATTTACAAGAAAACAACACGCCTCCTCCCTCCCCCAAAGTAAATTACATCAGAAATCCAATCTGTACTTTTTCTTGGTTTTTCCAGGGAAAACACAGGAACGTTGATAGTCACGGTATTTGTTTTGTAAAAGAACTAAATCTACAGCTAAACAATGGTAGCTGGAATATCTTCTCCTTTCATTTTCCATATTTACAGTATTACAGTTAAATTCATCACAATGGGATAATTACACACAATACTAGTCAGTTTGAAGAATATATATACATTTGTAGTCACAATTATAGGCCCTCCTGTGAATTTTGTTTTCTTTTTCAAATATTTCCCAAGTTATTATGTTTAAGAAAATTTCCTGCAATATTTTTTCTTCTGGAAAAAGTCTTATGTGTTTTCTTTCGGCTTGGATAAAAGTAGTTTACCACTTTTTAAAAAAACATTTTAAGGTCAATATTATTAGCCCCCTTAAGCAATATTTTCACCATAGGTTTATCTGAAAACTCATATACATTTCTGGAGATCACAAATTACTAGGGGTGTCAAAATTAATCGTTTCTTCGGTGCACCGCGATGCAGATGGGGACAATTCGATATCGGTTCAGTAATAAATCATAACCGGTTATTACGCACTGACGTCATTTATCCCCTATGCGCGATGTCGCGGTAGAATACTAGCGAAGTAGGCGAGGGTGAGTAAATAAAACACTCCTACTACTTAAAAAGCAAATCTTTCACAGACACTGCCCCTCTCTCTCTATCTCTCTCTCCCACACACACACACAAACTTTGAGCGTTTGACCCATTGGCATGTTCGTGAGGTAAAGTTTCCTCTCCTCTCGGAGTCGGTTGTTAAAGAGATACTTGTGGATCCAGACACAAGCGTGCCTGTGGTGCGAGTTTATTGTATTGTATTTATTCTATTACGGATTACCTGATTATGCATTATGCACATATAGACTGAAGCAGGTCGCACGCCAGAAGCGACGCGCCGCGCAGCGCCACGCATATCAGAAATTCTGAATGCACCCAGCCACGACTCAGGACACTGTTCACAATTCTGCCGCGCCACAGAGCGCCATCTGATTAGTTTCGTTTTAAATAGCCTGCAAATGTGCTCGTCTGGTGTGCGATACTTTCAACTGTCATGTGCGCGCCGTGTCACGGCACTGAGCGGCGCATCCGGTGTGTGACGGCCTTGACCCGCGGCTGATTTTCCCGCGTCACTCATGGGGGGCTTTCGTTTCTAATCGCAGCCCTTTCTGTTGAGCCGAGCGGGTGAAGACAATGACCAAACATAGGGGTGTAAGAACTTGCCAGCGCTCAAAAAGCAAGCGGGATCATATTTACATTAGTTTATTTGTTATGAATGCTCGTGCTGTCTTCTGTGCATGTATTGGATTCACAAAGAGTGTTTTTTTTTTTCTTTTTTGAGCAGGTAAAATTAAAGGTACAGTTCATTTATATTACTGCTTGTATTAAAAGACAAAATTGTATTACAAATAATAGGCCTATATAAATATAAACCTATTCATAGATTTTAATAAAAAAAAATTTTCTTGTGTTGTAAAGAAAAAATCTAAATATGTATGGAAAGCATCGTCAATGCACCGTGATGCACCGAGATATCGAATTGAACCGAATCGATGACATGATAATCGTAACCGAACCGAACTGTGAGACCAGTGTAGGTTCACACCCCTACAAATTACGTAGCCAGAGGAACGTATGGCTGCATTTCGTCTTTAAAGAGCCCCTTTAAAGAGATCTCATATGATGCTCAGTGATTCATTTGTTCCCAAACCCCTTCTTAGTGTGAAGCTAATCTGTGCTGTTTGGTTCGATGACCCAGTTTGTTGTGATTGGTCCACTGTGTTCAGCACAAGACGGAGAGAAACGCCCACCACGGCTATGAAGTAGCAGAGTATATGTAAGAGCCCAATGCAGGAATGCAATAAAGCAATGCAGTTAAACACCAGCATATTACTCTACTTTTACGGCCCATTCACACAGGGCGTCAGCGACAACGCTTTCCATTCACTTTGAATGGGTGACGTCAGGCATTGCTGAACTGCATTGTGGATCCATCAGCACCGCTTCAGTGGCGTTGCTTGCTGCAGAAGTTGGGACTTTCTCAACTTTTCAAGCGTTAAAATACACCAGCTCAGACAGTGGCCTATTGCTGATTAATTTAATTGGCTGATGCTGCTATGACGATCACGTCAGCCCTAACTTCAGACACGCCCTCTGTCAAGCGTTGAAGCCCCGTGTGAATCGGGCGTTAAAGGTAACCCCAAGTAAAAACAATGACATGCATTCAGTATTAATCCACACAGTGGCAAAAGCTGAATTATTCTCAAAATTGGCCGCATCGCGCATGTGAGGAACAGCTGATGGTGGCCATAGCAAAAACAAACAGCAGAGGATCGTGAGTTCAGAAACGCATTTAAATCAGTAAAGGAAGAAGCACGCGTCACGTTTTCAACATGGTTTTAGACACGCTATGTAAATAACACAAAGATTTAACCCGAGAGATGCAGTACAAGCACTGATCTATAATAGTTAAGTGATTATAAGCCACGCAGAGTGATTACAAGTTACAACACACAATTAAATACATATTTTGCAAACTACAGAAAACGAGGCAACAATTTTAATTACAAATACATGTTATGATGCGAAGAAACTGGTCCATAGGAACTGTAACAGTTACTAACAAAGTCCCTGTCAAAGTCTGACAAAGTCCCGTAGATAATAGCCCAACCCAGGCTCATTCTGAAAATGAGACCCCTGGACGTTTCTGGAGACCACGACATACGTCCCGGGAGGTACGTATTTTTGCAGTTTTTGTTTTCGCGAATCCGCGAGAGGCCGCTGTGTGTGCTTTTTTCCTATATCAAACGTCTCTCGCGAGTGCCGTTCGCGCCCGCGCTGTTCTCGCGTAAACCCACCAGAGGCCGCTGTCGACCTACCGTCTGTCTGTCTGACTTATTGATTGACTGGGCGACCGGCCAATCGACTGACCCACCCTCCTCCTTCCCTAATCCCAACCAATTTTACCGATTGACCCGCTCTCCCACATACTTCCCTAAACCCAACCAACTGTTTACAAAAGCTGTCCAGAAAAAGAAAAGCCCTCATCTGATTTTTACCCCGTTTTCAGATTTTACCACATTCTCACCCTGTTATTCAGTATTTCATTTTTTTGGATTCTGTTTTTGTCTTACCTGATTTCTGGAACCGCTCTTCCCCGGACTCAAACCCGGTCATCGTGGTCAACTCCTCTCTGCGTCTCAAGTCCGCCGACGTACACGACGAGCTAACAGGACAAAATGGTTGTGGCGGGAAAGGCCTCCACACGGAGGTAGGCGGCCACACGTTAAGCGCCAAAAGGAACGGCGTCATACCGCCCCGTATCGTTTGCTTAAAAAATGAAACGCAGCCATACGCACCTCCTGCCACATAATTCGCGTTCACCAGAAACGTCCACGAGACTATGTTTTCAGAATGAGCCTGTGTTGTAATAGCCTCTGCTGCTCCTTCCTTTAATAGCAAATGGCCAGCGAATCCTGCTTTGCAGTGTACAGTATGTTATTCTATCAAAAATCAGAAAAATGACAGGAACAAACACAGCACATGGTTGGCTATACTGTGATATTGTTGTGAAAATGAACCCTTTATTCCCGGCAGCCGAATCTCCATCTGTCAGTGATCGTCATCATCTTGTCATGATCAGTCTCGTGACCCCCTGCGCTCCGCTAGTGTCTGAAGGGAAAGGCGCGTTCACGTTTTACCGGATCTGGAACTACATATTTGGTGATGGACCGTGTTGATGTGTTTAGGCAAAAGATCCAAACCCAACTCAACTCTGAGTCGACTTTTTCATTAAAGAATCAATCACGGTGCACTTTCAGATTTAAACCTCAGCTGGATGTTTTTATTCACTTAGAGCTGTGTTACACACTGCAAGGAAGGTCAATTTCAAAACCCATAATAGAAGACAAAAACGAAGACTACAGGGTGGTATGATGCTGTTTTTTTTTCGCGTTTACCAGCTGACCGCTTACTATGGTGGACAGCTTTTCCGCTGTTACCAGTTTGTCCGGTAGCTCGCCATGTACGTCGGAGGATTTAAGACTCAGATCAGAGTTGACCATGACATCAGGGTTCGAGTCTGGTGAAGAACAGTTCCAGAAAACAGGAAAGACAAAACCAAAAGCCAAAAAATAAAATAAACAGGGTGAGAATGTGGTAAGATCTGAAAACGTGGTAAAACTCAGGCAGCCATGAGGCCTTTTCTTTTTCTGGATTGTTTTTTGAAAACACTGTCGGTTGGGTTAAGAAAAGTGGGTGGGCGCTGGTCAATCCGTGCTTTTTAAAACACTCTCGGCTGGGTTTAAGGAAGGGGGTGGGTCGGTCAATCAGTCGACAGCGGCGTCTGGTGGATTTACTCAAAAACAGCAGGTGCGAATGGCACTTGTGAGAGAAATTTGAGATCTGAAAAAGCATACACAGCGGCCTCTGGTGGACAAAAACTGCAAAAAAATGTAGCTCCTGCGACGTATTTGGTGCTCTTCAGAAATGTATATAGGGGTACGTTTTCAGAATGAGCCTGGGTTGAATATTTTTTTTCTGATTGTCTACAGAACACACCACTGTTATACAATGACTTGCCTAATTACCCCAACCTGCCTAATTAGCCTAGTTAAGCCTTTAAATGTCACTTTAAGCTGAATAGTAGTATCTTGAAAAATATCTAGTCAAATATTATTTACTGTCATCATGGCAAAGATAAAAGAAATCAGTGATTAGAGATGAGTTATTAAAACTATTATGTTTAGAAATGTGTTGAAAAAGTCTTCACTCCGTTAAACAGGAATTAGGAAAAAAATATACAGGGGGGGGGGGGGTAATAATTTTGACCAACCGTATATATATATATATATATATATATATATATATATATATATATATATATATATATTGTTTTTTGCCACTAAACAACAGGACTGAATCCCGTCCTCTGACTCAGACTTCAGGAAGGCATGAATAGAAGCAAAGTGGGTGTTTAATAGTCAGAGCTCAGAGCAGAACAGCTTGAATGATAGGTATATTCATCCTTCTGAGAAAATGGACTCACACACTGAGCCAATGTTAATGCTACACCTTTGATATCTGTGCTTTTCGTATGAAGATTGAATCCACTTTAAAACACTGGCGTGAAGTGGAGGATAAAAGCATCTTCAAAGAGCCGTGTTAGATGGGCTTTAAATAACAACTCGTCCCTTTTACACCGCATCTATCACACACACACACACACACACACACACACACACACACACACACACACACACACACACACACACACACACACGCGCACACATTTCAAGCAAAGTGGATGAATATCACAGTACAATCCTAGTTTGCGTGTCCGTAGTGGTCACTGTTACTATAGCAACAGTGAGAGAGGATGCCTTCTGTGTGTAGACAGTGGAGCGAGATTAACTAGTTCAAAAGATTGCCTGCTGGAGCTTCCTTATTTCCAGCATATGAGTTTAGTTCTCTGCATATGACAACGTTCAAACGTTTCAGTCCATGAAGTGAATCTGTCTGTTTGTCTGTCTGTCTGTCTGTCTGTCTGTCTGTCTGTCTGTCTGTCTGTCTGTCTGTCTCTCCATCCATCCATCCATCCGTCCGTCTGTCTGTCTATCTATCTATCTATCCATTCGTCTGACTGTCTATCTACCTTTCTGTCTGTCTGTCTGCCTGTCTGCCTATCTATCTATCTATCTATCTATCTATCTATCTATCTATCTATCTATCTATCTGTCTGTCTGTCTGTCTGTCTGTCCGTCTGTCCGTCTGTCCGTCCGTCCGTCCGTCCGTCCGTCCGTCCGTCCGTCCGTCCGTCCGTCCGTCCGTCCGTCCGTCCGTCCGTCCGTCCGTCCGTCCGTCCGTCCGTCCGTCCGTCTATCTATCCATTCGTCTGTCTGTCTATCTACCTTTCTGTCTGTCTGCCTGTCTGCCTGTCTGCCTATCTATCTATCTATCTATCTATCTATCTATCTATCTATCTGTCTGTCTGTCTGTCTGTCTGTCCGTCCGTCCGTCCGTCCGTCCGTCCGTCCGTCCGTCCGTCCGTCCGTCCGTCCGTCCGTCCGTCCGTCCGTCCGTCCATCTACCTTTCTGTCTGTCTGTCTGTCTGTCTATCTATCTATCTATCCATTCGTCTGTCTGTCTATCTACCTATCTGTCTGTCTATCTATCTATCTATCTATCTATCTATCTATCTATCTATCTATCTATCTATCTATCTATCTATCTATCTATCTATCTATCTATCCATTCGTCTGTCTGTCTATCTACCTTTCTGTCTATCTATCTATCTATCTATCTATCTATCTATCTATCTATCTATCTATCTATCTATCTATCTATCTATCTATCTATCTATCTATCTATCTATCTATCTATCTATCTATCTATCTATCTATCTATCCATTCGTCTGTCTGTCTATCTACCTTTCTATCTATCTATCTATCTATCTATCTATCTATCTATCTATCTACCTTTCTATCTACCTTTCTATCTATCTATCTATCTATCTATCTATCTATCTATCTATCTATCTATCTATCTATCTATCTATCTATCTATCTATCTATCTATCTATCTATCTATCTATCTATCTATCTATCTATCTATCCATTCGTCTGTCTGTCTATCTATCTATCTATCTATCTATCTATCTATCTATCTATCTATCTATCTATCTATCTATCTATCTATCTATCTATCTATCTATCTATCTATCTATCTATCTATCTGTCTGTCTGTCTGTCTGTCTGTCTGTATGTCTGTCTGTCTTTCTGTCTGTCTGTCTGTCTGTCTGTCTGTCTATCCATTCGTCTGTCTGTCTATCTACCTTTCTGTCTATCTATCTATCTATCTATCTATCTATCTATCTATCTATCTATCTATCTATCTATCTATCTATCTATCTATCTATCTATCTATCTATCTATCTATCTGTCTGTCTGTCTGTCTGTCTGTCTGTCTGTCTGTCTGTCTGTCTTACTTATTATTCTTACTGCTGTCCTTGTGTTTCATAAGGCTTTGCTCAGTTCAGCTGGAGAAAGTAGATTATGGAAGTGATGGTATTTATGAACTCCATTTACAACCCAGTGATGTTTGCCACACCATGTAGACCAGTCATATACAGCATATTTATCCACCTTCAAATCTGAGAGTTGTTAGTGAGCAATACAAGGCCACATACAGAAAAACAGTTGTAAAAGCTGTCACACTGAGGTGCCTATTCAAAATGTACAATTTGTACTTTTTAGGTGCTAAGTTGTACACTTCCAGTACCAATATGTACAGTTTACATGGT
This sequence comes from Danio kyathit, assembly GCA_903798195.1. Lineage (NCBI taxonomy): Eukaryota > Metazoa > Chordata > Actinopteri > Cypriniformes > Danionidae > Danio > Danio kyathit. The sequence goes on along the minus strand of LR812531.1, from coordinate 5,238,035 downwards.
AGGTACCAATACAGACCAATATGGTACGGACATGACCTGCTTCAGGGTATACATACTCAAAAAATGGTTCTAGTTCTGAGAGAAGTAAGCATTTTAAAAGAGTTGTTAAGTTTGAACTTTAATTAATAACACAGATTCTGTTCATCCAAATGGTTGGACAATCATTAATTCAAAATTAATTTTGTTTTGAGTTCAATTTACCTCAAATAAGATCAAATGAGTAGAAACGTGTGTCATAATTAAATAAAGTTATGCCAGTAGAATTAAATTTTTATGGTCATGTTTAGAGTCAGTTCTAAACTGGTTAATATGTACTATTTTTACATTTACAAGGTACTTATTTTAAGGTACAATTTTTGCTATTAGCAAACCATTAACTAAGCATTTTAGCTCAATAAAGTGCTAATTTGTAGTACTAATTGTAGTTGGGTTTAGGAACTGGTTGGTAGAATATAATCATACTTTATAAGTGCTAATAGACAGCCAATATCTTAATAATAGGTAATAAACCAGTAGTTAATATTGGGAAATGTTATTTAAACTAAAGTGTTACCATGAACCTACCCCTGTACCTAAGCCTAGCCTATGCAGTTATCTAATTTAACCAAGAATTTTCTAAGGTAAATACCCTGTAATAACATGTTTAATACACAAACTGTAAAAACTGCAACCACCGAACTTATTCACAAAGCCCCACAATTACTGGTAACACCTTAGTTTAAGTAAAATTTCCCACTATTTCACCTATAATTAAGATATGAACTGTTTATTAGCACTTATAAAGTATGATCTAATTTTACATCCCAATACCTAAACCCAACTACTACATTCCTAACTATTAATAAGCAGCTCCTTAGTAGTTTATTGAGCTAAAAATTTTACAGTAACACTTTAGTTTGTCACAATCCATGCTATTAACTACTGGCTTATTACCTGCCTATTATGAAGGTATAAACTGTTTATTAGCACTTATAAACTATGATATTATTGGACATCCCAATACCTAAATTCAACAACTACTTACTATTAATAAGCAGCTTGTTAATAGTTTATTGAGCTAAAACAACTTATGCTAACACTTAAGTTTAAGTCACAATTCTTGCTATTAACACTAATTGCTGGCTTATTACCTCCCTATTATTATCATATTAACTGTTTATTAGCACTTATAAAGTATGACGTCCCTAACCCTACCCAAAACCTAAACCCAACTTCTAACTTACTAACTATTAATAAGCAGCACATTAGTAGTTTATTGAGCTAAAAAATATTATGCTAACACTTTAGTTTAAGTATCATGCTATTAACTACTGGCTTATTACCAGGGCCAGACGGAATCTGCGGACGTTTTTTGCTATTTCTGCGGAGATTTTTGGTAAAAATCTGCGGATTTCTGCGGAATTATTTTAGGAGTATCATAACTAAAACCTTAATATGTGAAATAAAAAATAATATCTTTTTAACTTGTATTTAATGTTTAAAATGCAAATCCAATTAGATTAACTGTAAATAGTTAACTTTAAAAAAATAAACAGAATTAATGTTGGGCTAAAAATCTGCGGAAATCTGCGGAAAATCTGTGGAAAATCTGCGGAATTCTGCGCGCGCAGATTCCGTGTGGGCCTACTTATTACCTCTCTATTATTAATAAGGTATTAACTGTTTATTAGCCCTTACAAAGTATGATATTACTTTACATCCCAATACCTAAACCCAACAACTACACAGCAAAAAAATCAGTGTACATTTAACTCAATTTGAGTTTAACTTAACACTCCTTGGGTGTACATGTGACCCCTTTTGGAGTTAAAATAACACTTTCTAAGGTGTGAAATTTGTACATTACTCTCAGAGTTCATTTTAACACAGTAAGAGTTTATTCTCACATCGAACTGGAGTGTGTGTTACCCTTCAAAGTGTTAATGTATTACCTTTTTTTCCTATATTATCAATTGGTGTGTGTGACAGATAACAGTGATCAAATATGTTGAAAATTGTTTTAATTTATAAAATGTTCATTAATCTTTTCAGAAATAATTTCAATATATTCAACTCTTTTTTTTTTTAAATGCAACAAGACATGTTTCAAGTTTCAGTAAAACATACTGGTTTGATCACTGTTTGTCTGAAAGAACCAGTTTGAGTAAAAAAAACTGGAATTCCCATCACTAGTGTGAAATACACTGCATATTAGGTTAGAAGTTTAACACTGGAAAAAACTCTTAAATGTTCGCTTTGACACTCGTGTATTAAAATGTACTCCTGTTTTAACACTGAGCAGCACCAAAAAAAATCACACTGTATATTTAGCACTGGAATTTTTGCTGTAACTATTAATAAGCAGCTTATTAGTTGTTTATTGAGCTAAAACAACTTATGCTAACACTTTAGTTTAAGTCACAATTCCTGCTATTAACTAATGGTTTATTATCTCTTTATTATTAAGATATAAACTGTTTATTAGCACTTATAAAGTATGATCTTATTTTACATCCCAATATCTAAACCCAACAATTACTAACTATTAATAAGCAGCTCATTAGTAGTTTATTGAACTAAAAAAATCTTAACTAACACTTTAGTTTAAGTCTCATGCTATTAACTACTGGCTTATTACCTCCCTAATATTATGATATGAACTTTTTATTAGCACTTATACAGTATGATATTACTTTACATCCCAATACCAACAACTACTAACTATTAATAAGCAGCTCATTAGTAGTTTATTGAGCTAAAAATCTTAGCTAACACTTTAGTTTAAGTCTCATACTATTACCTACTGGCTTATTACCTCACTATTATTAAGATATGAACTATTAAGTTTATTAGCACTTAAAAATTATAGCATCCCAAATCCTACCCAAAACCTAAACCCAACATCTACTTTACTATATTAATAAGCAGCTCATTAGTAGTTTATTGAGCTAAAAACCTTAGCTAACACTTTAGTTTAAGTATCATGCTATTAACTACTGGCTTATTACCTCTCTAATATTAATAAGTTATTACTGTTTATTAGCACTTATAAAGTATGATATTACTTTACATCCCAATACCTAAACCCAACAATTACTAACTATTAATAAGCAGCTTGTTAGTTGTTTATTGAGCTAAAACAACTTATACTAACACTTTAGTTTAAATCACAATTCCTGCTATTAACTAATGGTTTATTACCTCTTTATTATTAAGATATGAACTGTTTATTAGCACTTATAAAGTATGATATTACTTTACATCCCAATACCTTAACCCAACAACTACTAACTATCAATAAGCAGCTCATTAGTAGTTTATTGAGCTAAAAATCTTAGCTAACACTTTAGTGTTAGTCTCATGCTATTAACTACTGGCTTATTACCTCTCTATTATTATGATATCAACTGTGTATTAGCACTTATAAAGTATGGCACTCCTAATCCTGCCCAAACCCAACTTCTAACTTACTAACTATTAATAAGCAGCACATTAGTAGTTTACTGAGCTAATAAATCTTATGCTAACACTTTAGTTTAAGTATCATGCTATTAACTGGTTTATTACTGCTCTATTATTAATAAGGTATTAACTGTTTATTAGCAATTATAAAGTATGAGCTTACTTTACATCCCAATGCCTAAACCCATCGACTACTAACTATTAATAAGCAGCTCATTAGTAGTTTATTGAGCTAAAAATCTTAGCTAACACTTTAGTTTAAGTCAAATCCTTGCTATTAACGCTAACTACTGGCTTATTACCTCTCTATTATTAATAAGGTATTAACTGTTTATTAGCAATTATAAAGTATGATATTACTTTATATCCAAAACCTAAACCCAACTACTTTACTAACTATTAATAAGCAGCTTATTAGTAGTTTATTGAGCTAAAAAATCTTATGCTAACAATTTAGTTTAAGTCGCATACTATTACCTACTGGCTTATTACCTCACTATTATTAAGATATGAACTATTAAGTTTATTAGCACTTAAAAATTATGGCATCCCAAATCCTACCCAAAACCTAAACCCAACATCTACTTTATATTAATAAGCAGCTCATTAGTAGTTTATTGAAGTAACAGTCTTTTTGTTAACAGCGTGAAGTGTTACTTTAAGTGTTACCCTTTACAATATATTTAGTATTAATAAAAGAGAAATGCATTCTCAAATAACCTACCCTCCGTATTATCCCAAGTCTGCTGCTCCTTTGCTGTGTGAATATCAGGATAAGATCCACTGGTCGGCTCTTGTGTGTTGATCTAGCTCTTGATTTCTGCCTATGAGACGTGTCCCCCTGTCCTCAGCGCGTGTATGTCTCTTTGAAGTTATTTCGGCATGTGTCTAAGTTGCAGACAGCATGAAGAAGGGGCTGCTTGACCTCCCCTTCACCCTAAAACCTCCCTCTCAGATGGAGAACAAGGAGGCGCACGCGTCCACGCACTTCACAGCCTCTCGCCACACAGGACAGGGCGACAGGCACGCGTTCGGACTCTGTCACCAAGCGCGCTGTCCCATCATCAGATTGAAGCGGTGTTAAATGAAACCTTTGATAAGATAGCCTCTGCTCCACTCAGGCCACCCAGAGCGCTATTTTTGTTTCCGAGAGTTACTGGAGAACTGCTCAATCCCTATTGTAGATGTGAGACTGCACTGCTTGTTTAAACTACCTATGCAAAATGAGTTGAAACAGCACAATTCTTAAGGTTTCTTGGGGGATAACTTAATTTTTTTGTGTTCAATCCACTTAAATTTTGTAAACACGATTAAGTTAACTTAATCGATTTGTGTTGGGACAGCATAAAGGAATTGTGTGGAACTCATCATTTTTACAGGGTGATCAATATATCGTTTGAGCATCGATATTGCAATGTGTGTATCTGCAATACACTCAAACAAATATTTTTGTTGTTTGTTCAAAGTAATATATTTAAAATGAACCGAATCAACACAACTCTTGATTTTTTTGTTTCCCCCACAGTCCAAAGACATGCACTATAGGTGAATTGGGTAGGCTAAATTGTCCGTAGTGTATGTGTGTGAATGAGAGTGTATGGCTGTTTCCCAGTGATGGGTTGCAGCTGGAAGGGCATCCGCTGCATAAAACATATGCTGGATAAGTTGGTGGTTCATTCCGCTGTGGCGACCCCAGATTAATAAAGGGACTAAGATGAAAAGAAAATTAATGAATGAATGATTTGTGTTTGAACAACATGAGGGAATTGTCTGGATCCCAACTTTTTTAGTGTTGTCACATTGCAGGGTTAGATCATTTATTAAAGATTAAAAGATAAATATATTATAAGGTATTATTTAATGAATAAAAAAGTTATTTATACAATGATGACCATGTTGTTTCCAACATAAGCTCATTCTGAAAACGTAGCCCTATATACAGTTGAAACCAGAAGTTTACACACACTCTAAAAAAAGGAACATAACCATTTTTTTTAAATGTCTGATGGTAAATCATACTAAACTTTTACTATTTTAGGTCCGTTAGGATTCCCTAAATCATTTACATTTGCTAAATGCCAGAATAATGAGAGAATTTCTTTTTGAGAATTTTTTATTAATTTCTAGACAGTCAGAAGTTTACACACATTTCCTTGGTATTTTTTTAGCTTTGCTTTTAAACTGTATAACTTTGGTCAAATGTTTTGGGTATCCTTCCACAAGCTTCTCACAATAGTTTGAAGAAAATTTTGGCCCTTTCCTCCTGACAGAATTGGTGTAACTGAGTCAGATTTGTAGGTTGTCTTGCTCGCACAAACTTTTTCAACTCTGCCCAAAAATTTTCTATAGGATTGAGTGCAGGGCTTTGTGATGGCCACTCCAAAACATTCACTCTGTTGTCCTTAAAGCACATTTTAACTAATTTGGCAGTATGCTTAGGGTCATTGTCTGTTTGGAAGACCCATTTGTGGCCAAGTTTTAATTTCCTGGCTGATGTCTTGAGATGTTGCTTCAGTATTTCTACATAATGTTCTTTCTTCATGATGCCATCTATGCTGTGAAGTGGACCAGTGCCTCCTGCAGCAAAACAGCCCCACAACATGATGCCGCCGCCCCCATACTTCACAGTTGGCATGGTGCTGCTAAGCTTGTAAGCTTTCCCCTTTGTCCTCCAAATGTAACACTGGTCATTATGGCCAAACAGTTCAATCTTAGTTCCATCAGACCACAGGACATGTCTCCAAAAATTTGTCTTTTTCCCAGAGTAATTTAGCAAATTGTAATTGCTATTAAGCATAACAGAAGCAAATTTGATCATTCTAACTTACCTAAAAGAGAAAAAGTTTAGTCACATTAACATCTGACTTTTTTTTAAATGGTTATGTGCCTTTTTATATAGTGTATGTAAACGTCTGGTTTCAACCTTAAATTTCTGTAGATCGCAAATTATGTAGCCAGAGGAATGTATGGCTGCATTCCGTCTTTACTCTAAAATGAACGATACGGGGCGGTATGACACCGTTCCGTTTTGCGCTATCAGCTGAACGCTTAACTCAGTGTGGACGCGAGAAGAGCAGGCGCAAATGGCACTTGCGAGAGAAATTTGAGATCTGAAAAAGCATACACAATGGTGGATTTGCGCAAACAAAAACTGCAAAAAAAGTAGCTCCTGGAACATATTTGACACTCTCCAGAAATGTATGTTGGGTACGTAATCAGAATAAACCTGAGTTGATTGTTTAATGTCTGATCATTCAATTTCTGTACTTATAATACTGTTAAACTCCACAGAAATCCATAAAGCGATGTTTATTAGCTTTTATTTTTGCTCTGTCGCATTAATATATGCGTATACTATTATATTTTATACTGATGCCATAGAAAAAGACTTGATCATCCCAGTTGATTTCAATTAACAGAATCTTTCCAAAGAGAGCTATTCAAATGATGTTGTGAAATTATATTCATATCGCAATATATATATATTCATTCATTCATTTTCTTGTCGGCTTTGTCCCTTGCGGGGTCGCCACAGCGGAATGAACCGCCAACTTATCCAGCATGATTTTACGCAGCGGATGCCCTTCCAGCCGCAACCCATCTCTGGGAACTTCCACACACACATTCACACTCACACACTATGGACAATTTAGCTTACCCAATTCACCTGTACTGCATGTCTTTGGACTGTGGGGGAAACCGGAGCACCCGGAGGAAACCCACGCGAACCCAGGGAGAACATGCAAACTCCACACAGAAACGCCAACTGACCCAGCCCAGCCGAGGTTCGAACCTACGACCCAGCGACGTTCTTGCTGTGAGGCAACAGCACTACCTACTGCGCCACTGGGTTGCCCAATATATATATATATATATATATATATATATATATAGCAGCAAAACAAAATATCGCAATGTCAGATTTACCTAATAGTAGAGACTGTCCTGTGTGCATCCTTGCATGTCTGGATTGTTTTCTGACCACGTTTACAGTCTGTAAACTGAAATTCTGCACTTAGTTTTTTTTTATATTGCAGCTTAAAGTACAAATGAAATCAAAACTAACCATATGATTTCTCTACTCACATTGCTAGTTTTGTGGTAAACAATTCATCTGTGCATGTCATTAAGACAAAAAATTGTTAGCCCTTGTAATCTAAACATGAAATCTGAAAATGCAGTTAAATTCCCAGATTACGTCTGTCTGAGGTATTGGGTGTGGCTAACATAATCAATCAAAGGCCTTTATTTGTCACATACTGTACACTTCCATGTAGTCAAATACATGTCATGTAATAAAATTGGACCCCCTCGACTACTTAACCACGCCCCTCCAACTGTCAGTTTTGACAACAGACAGAAATGGTGAGGAGGAGGAGCCTGTAACTCTCCTAAAACCCTTATCTTGATCCTTCTGAATAAAATGCCTACTTTACTACATCCAATCAGCTAGAAGTAGAAAAAAACAAGCCATGCCCACTGCTTTCTCATTTAGTATTTAGTTTCTCTAGGAACTGCGTCACACTAAGAAAAATGGTCGTAGCTTCCGGTTCATGCGGACTTTAATCTTCTACAGTCACTGCAATGTGCATTCAAAGTGTTAAAAGACTCAATTTATAGGTAATAAAGGTGCAAGTTTGGCTTACCAACACTCATTTGTGAGGCAAAAGACGTCCATAGACAAAAGTAACCGGCTCCCTGCTCTTGATAAAAGCGATCATTTTTTTATGGTGAGGACCCAAGAGCCTAATCCACTTGACATCTGACTGTGTCTGAGCTCCAATTCCTTTGTAAGCTCTCTGTGATGGGTGGAAGCACCAGAGAAACACTGTCAGAAACCCGACACACACTGTTACAGCAGCTGGACCTACACCCATGTACAGAAGTCGTCTGAAAAGAAAAAAAGAAATAGCACTTCACTTTACAGTCCTGTTCTGCATGTGCATTTGTTTATTAATTACAATAACAGTGTACTGACCCTAAACTTCCTTTTAACCCACTTAAAGGTCTGGGTATACCAAGGCATAGAAGAATAATAAAAGATCGGTACATGGAAATGGGCATACTGTGAGCCTCAGACACCACTGTTTACTCGTTCTCATGTAAATTCCACAAGTGTAAAACCCCGGCGCACAACAGGCCAATCAGAAGACAAAACAAACTGTGACGAGACTCGCAGGCCATGCCCTCCGCATTTGCATGTATGCAAAATTTGGGTCGTTCATCCGGAACTGACGAGCAGCCATGTCATCAAGCTTTGAGATCATAAAAAAAGCTCTGAGATCATTAATATGTACGCCTCATGCTGCGTTTGATTAGCAACAACGTTTTCTATTGAGACAACTGTGATAATTTTCCTCCCTAATGCCAGTGTAAACCATAGACTGTAAAAGATATGGATGTAGTATCCGTGACATCACTCATACGTTTCTGAAGAACGCAAAAAGAAAAAAGCAAGTAGGCGTGGCCAACTGTCGCCATTTTGTTCACGCGTCATCGCAACAACTGGGGCGATACCAAATAAGAGCAAAGAGGCGGAGCATGAGCGGAGCTACAGAAACCTCCTAGCATTTTGCTTAGACGGGCTTTTCTTTGGGAGAAACGTTTAACACTTCATTACCTGCGACTCGTTCACTATCCCCCAGTTTCACAAACAAGGTTTAAGGCTAGTCAAGATTAAATTGCATGTTTGAGCTGTCTCAACTCAAAATAACTTGCAGTGAGATGTCTTAAAATACGTCAGTGTCATTTTTTTTCTCCAGGTGCACACCAGTAATATATTTTTCTAAGGCCAATTTTGTAAATGTGGCTTAAATAGCCTAATTTAACTAAGGCCTAGTCCTGGCTTAATCTAAGCCCTGTTTGTGAAACTGGGCCTATATCAATAAAGTCTTTTAAAAACACTGTTGTAACACATTGAGCCAGTAAACATTGTTCTTATGATGTTTTTCTACAGGAGGAAAACGCGAATTACTTCCAAACACTTAAAATATAGTCTGTGTTAGTAAATGCAAGGCTATTGATGAAATCCAGGCGTATGACAACGTTTCAGATGACTGTTCTAGAGCCTACAGCTAATCAATCTGTCAGATTCTGGAGTGCATTACAGGTCTAAAGAAAAATATAAATGATAAATGATCTTAAATAAAACAAATACATTTATAGAGATGGTATATAAGTATATAATTTCACTCACCTGGGAAATGGAGGCCACGTGAATGGTTTGTGAGCACAATTGAGTGCACACAGCATGCCATATTATCTGATAATTGCAGGAAATAATTCCAAAAAGCAACTGACTGTGTAAAGAAACATTAACCAAAACAAAAATATGATGAATATGCCGAGTTCACCGGCTAATCAGCCAGAATCAGCTGAGGTGAAGTGACAGCGACCAGCGAGACCTAGCTGTCACTCAAGTGGCCACGCCCTTAATTATGCAGACTTAATATAACCTAATATAAACGAAACGGATGAGTTATAAAAAATTCACCCCCTCACAGTTGTCATAAAGGGTAATATTAGCTATATGAACCAAAGTCGTTCTTTGTACCAGGTTGTAAACACCTTTTTTTTCTGCTGTAAAGTCGGCCATTTTAACAGTGGGCTCAATATAAATCTGCTCTATTATGGAGCCAGAACTGGCGGAATTTCAATAAATTGCAGTTTCAGTTACATCCGTATCTGTTTCACTAGGGAGAGCGGGAGGTTGCCGTTTGGTCTTATGAAACAGATCGATGTGTTTTTATTTAAAAAATATTTCTAATTTTTTTATTATAAACTCAAATCACTGAAATCTGGCAGTGGCTGAATGCACATTCTAGACAACTTATTGGCTTCTCAGATTGGACGTTAAACACATTCGTAGTGGAAGAGTTATAGTAATATACTGTATAATGTTATACAGCAATGCCAAGCCAACTAGTTTTCTTGTTCGTCGTCATTTTCTGTGGTAAATATCAACTTATTTAGTAAGTGCATCTATTCCACGAGCTTCCTCTACGAATTCGTTTTACAATCAAATATTATTATATAAGCTCCCTTATTATACTGTATAAGCAATATTTTTTCGATTGTCTACAGAACAAACCATCATTATAAAGTGACTTGCCTAATTACCCTAACTTGGCTAATTAGTTAAACCTTTAAATGCCGCTTTAAGCTGAATACTAGTATCTTGAAAAATATCTAGTCAAATATTATGAATTGTCATTTTGGCAAAGATAAAAGAAATCAGCTATTAAAACTATTATGTTTAGAAATGTGTTGAAAAAAAATCTTCTCTCCGTTAAACAGAAATTGGGGATAAAAAATATATTGAGGAGGGCTAATAATTCTGACTTCAACTGTATATTGTCATATTGCACAGGCCTACTGTGGCCCATGGGAAGTGGCCTCATTGTTGTAACCTAATCTTGGAGCTCATCGTGACAGAACATTACCCCGTACAGGCGGGAGATTGTGTGGTCTGGACAGGCTAGGGCTAATTTTGACTGGGATGGTTGGTGACTCTGAAATAGCTGGCGGTTGAGTGGTTGGCCATTTGCATGTACGGTGCAGCTGCGGGATGCCTTCTTCTCTAACTGCTAGTAATCTGTACACAATGCACGGTTGAGAGAGATCCATCAGGAGGCTCGAGACCTTGATGGCTTTAGTATTGAATGACTCTCAGAAATGTGGTAACCGAGGTGCTTCTCCAGCCACCTGGCACTAAATGCATAGCTGTTTATGCTGGGATGAGAATGGAGATGCACAGAGAACAACACACATTCCCCACCAGCAGCAGCAGCCTTGACCCTAGAGCAGCTGAGGCTGGAGAAGAATACAAAGGCCACTGGGCATTTGAGGCCTTGAAGTCCATGGATGACAAGAATACACACACCCTTTTATTTTTTGCGGTTTGCTATGTACCAACACAGCTCTCTCATACTGCAAGTCATGCATTCAGACATTCATAGCACTGTAGTTTCGCCTGTGATGGTCTTCTGGAAGTTGTTATTTCTTAAGGCTGATTTATACTTCTGCATCAAACGCTAACGTATGGTCCGGTGCAGGCTTCGCGTGGTCACATAGTCCTCGCCATGGCTGGCGCTGTTGCGCACCTCTCAAAAAAATAACTACACGTCGCAACGACGTGTAGCACAAGCTCTGTGATTGGGCGAGTGTGGGCGGTACTCTGAGTCGCGATCTAAAGGAGCAAGTGTTTACAAGTGTGGAGTCCTGTGAAGTAGGGGTGTGAACCTACACTGGTCTCACTGTTCGGTTCGGTTACGATTATCATGCCATCGATTCGGTTCAATTCGATATCTCGGTGCATCACGGTGCATTGACGATGCTTTCCATACAAAATTAGATTTTTTTCTTTACAACACAAGAAAAAAATTTGTATTAATCTATAAATATTTTTATATTTATATATTACTTGTAATACAATTTTGTCCTTTAATACAGGCAGTCAGATATATGAACTGTACCTTTAAAGGTGCAGTATGTAAGTTTGACACCCAGTGGTTATACTAGGTATTGCACTCCTGGATCAAAACAAAAGCAAGCGCGGGTTGCCAGTTTGAGTACAGGAGCGAGTGATTTAAACTGTGTTCTAAATAAAAGCAACGACACGCGATAGAGGGAATATTTTCCATATTAAAGGGAGTTTTTGTCCTAACCAACATCTCGAATTGAATTATTAGAAACGGCTTCTATTTCTCACAGCTGAACTTGTGAAACCTATGACAGTGATCACCTCAGGTAAATCTCGTGTGCTTTATTCAGAGCTAAATGCTAACAATATGAGTTTGAATGCCATTATACATTTAATGATGTTAAAGAGGGTTAACATGTATTAAACAGATTCTAAACCTTACCGTTTCGTGAGTGAGTGCATATTCTGTGCTTCTGAATGGCTGTATTAAAATTTCTGTCATGTTTGGTCTGGTGCAAACAGCCAAATAGCTGATCACTGCCTCTCTCGTCACAGCGTGTTGTTAGGACACGCGGTTACAATGTAACCTGCTCACCTAATGTTTACTTTCGTAATATTTATGTAATTTGCTAATTAATAACCTCATGTGGAACTGAATCGGTCTCCCATACTGTCCTTTTCGGTCACGGACGCATGCTTTCAGAGCCTTTCTGAATGAATGAATGAAATGCGCTGTTTTCCAACAAGGCAACCCGGAGTGCTGAATTATAATTGGCTGAACTGGCATGTGCATGTGAAAATTACCTAAACAAAGACAGCGTTCCGGCACGGAAAAAACATTTTCAAAGCAGAATATCTGACTTCAGCATTGTTTTTCAGTTAAACAAGTATGTTCACTTGAGATGTTTCTTAAATATCTGCACACATATTATGGTATTTTTATGCTTTAGAAGAGTCGAAAACTTACATACAGCACCTTTAATTTTACCTGCTCAAAAAAAAAAACACTCTTTGTGAATGTTTTAGACCAGGGGTGTCAAAGTCAATTCCTGGAGGGCCGAAGCCCTGCAGAGTTTAGTTCCAGCCCTGCTTCAACACATCTATCTGTAGGTATCAAACAAGCCTAAAGCACTCAATTAGTTTGATCAGGTGTGTTTAATTGGGGTTGGAACTAAACTGTGCAGAGCTCCGGCCCTTCAGAAACTGGCTTTGACACATGTGTTTTAGACAAAACTCCAATACATGCACAGAAGACAGCACGAGCATTCATCACAAATAAACTAATGGAAATATTATCCCGCTTGCTTTTTGAGCGCTGGCAGGATCTTACACCACTATGATTGGTCATTGTCTTCACCCGCTCAACAGAAAGGGCTGCGATTGGCTTTAGAAACGAAAGCGCTGTTCACCCATGAGTCACGCTGGAAAAACAGCCGCGGGTCAGTCTATATGCGCATAATACGCGGTTATCAAGAAATCCGTAATAGAATAAATACAATACAATAAACTCGCACCACAGGCACACTTGTTTCTGGATCCACAAGTATCGCTTTAACAGCCGAGGGAAAGGAAAATTGACCTCACGAACATGCCAACGGCGGGTCAAATGCCCAAAGTGTGTGTGTGAGAGAGAGAAAGGGGCAGAGATGGAACAGCATTTCTCCCTAGTAGTGAAATAGCGGCCTGTGCTTTACCATTCCTCAGTGTCAGTGAAAGATCTGCTTTTTAAGTAGTAGGAGTGTTTTATTTACTCACCCTCACCTTCTTCGCCATATATTCTACCGCGACATCGCGCATAGGGCATAAATGACGTCATTGCGTAATAACAGGTTATGATCTATTACTGAACCGATATCAAACTGTCCCCATCTGCATTGCGGTGCACCGAAGAAACGATTAATTTTGACAGCCCTACTGTGAAGGACCTCCAGGGGTCCATTCTTCGTACGTCACTTAAATGATCTAAGATGATATGGCAGATCCTGGATCTTTTAATCTTGATAACTGATCTCTGGCTAATTTGGTTCTTCAAACAAGTTCGCGAATCAGATTAAAATGTCTGGATGAACTGATCTAAGATCGCTGCATGTGTTGTGAAGGACAGATCTACCGATCCATGAAATCATGATCAGCAATGCAACGATTGGCTGACGGCACAGCAGTGTAATCACATCATCTGATTAAAGTTTTTCTCAGAGGCTTTGGTGCATTTCTCACAAGACTATTTACATTTGCACAACAACAGTTAATGCATTTCTCCAAGCAATTAGTACAAACTGCAAAACCTAGTTGATAACCTGCAAAAGGGCGTCACTTGCTCAAAATGGAGAGCTCATTCCTCAAAAGCAAGTATTGATGTCAATGAAAGTGTCAGACATCAAGATGAAAAGTCCTGACATTGTTTATGAACAAGATAGTCAAATGGCTTTGTCATGTTTTCATTATGAGTTTACTCTGTACATTTACTCCAATGCTATAAAGTCAGATTTTGGAGACACTTCCTGAGAATGCTCAAGACAGCACAATACACTATATACTATTTGCACAGCCATTTGAGAACTACAGTAAAGTTAGACATTACTGCATTTAGTGAGGTATCTGAGTACAAGACACTGAATATGTGTGTTTCACATTTTTACTGCATTTGCTCTTTGCAATTCTAATTTATTCACAGCATTGTGCAAAAGAATAAACACACCCTTATTTACAACAAACATAAACTCCCTTTGGGTAGAGCTGTGCACAACTGTAAACAATATTGCAGTACATATTGGAACTGAACCTACAACATACACAGGTCTGTAAATCATTCATCAAATTGTTCAATTTAGGAGACATTTTCAGGATTTTTTTTTTTAATGTTTGTATAAAATTTGCTTGACGGATTTTGACAACTAGTTCAACATTTTTGTATGTAATGACTCCAGTAATGAAATGAGGACTATTAGTTTTATAAGGAATGGCTATTCAGCATTCATAGGTTTAGTTAATTTTGACTGACGTGACATAAGCGAATGATAAGGTTATAAAACAGCAGAGAGTTGTATGAAAGCAATTGATGCATGTCCAAAAGCATTTGCAATTTGTTGGAAGGAATGAGAAACTGCTACTATGATGTGCACAAATGACTAATTGTTTTGAGAAATGCATTAACTGATGTGCAAATGTAAATAGTATTGTGAGAAATGCACCAAAGCCACTGAGAAAAACTGTCAAATTCAATTATCCATCTGAGCAAATTTACATAAAATTCATAGTAAACAGTTTGTTAAATATGATACGCAATAACTTTCCACCTTTGATGTGTGCTGCAGGCTTTACACTTTCATGTGTCGAGAGTATTTAGCAATTTATTTAGTTTAATGTTTACAGTGGATTTTCTTTATTATAGTAGTCTATTCAAGTTTCTTAATCGGTGTAAGGAATAACTGGCTGTTTAAATTAATTTTGCATCAAAAAAGCATCATATCGGTATTTGATATTGGTAAAGGTATTTGCAAAGCATCAAATTGCCATCATACAGTATGTGCATGACTGCATAAATTATTATTCCTTTTTTAAAAAAAAAACAGTCGAATATTGTGCATGTCTATTATCATACACAAATTGTACTAAAGCTGGTATCTTAAAATAGTACACGTTTGTATCTAAAAAGTCCATATTAATAAATGTTCACTTTGAACCCCTTAAGGAGAACCACCCCATGACAGTTGTACTTTTATTTTGGAGTGCAGATTGCATAAGTTTCATTTATACAGTATATTTATGTAAATTTTGGTACATACTTTCAGTATTACATTAGTTTGAAATGACCCGATCTAATCCTGTATATGAAATAAGCTGCTGCTCCCGAGCAGGTTTGAGCTACCAGACCTGTTGCTATATAACAACATCTCTCGGATGATGTTTGAAGAATAAAATGATCCTGGATCGTGTCAAATCGTCAATAACCAAATCCAGCTAATTGAGTAGTCCACATACGAAGAACAGACCCCTGATGGAAACTTTTGTTTTGTGTTTACCTTACGATTTAAGTTGTTGCACGTCTGCCGGTTCCCGCCTCTGAATGAGCGAGTTTGAGCTACTTGTACATTAAGGTAGCCATTAAGAAAAACAAAACACACACAAAAAAACTCGACACAGAGGAACATAAAGCCCTGCTGCCAGCTAGTGTTTCGAAAGTGTTACTGCAGAGCAACACAAACAGCACGCAGAACTATAAATGCACGGTTACGTGCAAGGCAGGCGCCATGGGTCACGCCGATCACTCGACACAGAACTCTGGTAAAGGCGGCCCAGGCTCATTGGAGATATGTGCTCAGGGCTACGTTTTTGAGAACCGAGAAATATGTACCCAGGGCTACATCTTCGTGTAGTTTTTGTTAACACAAATTCACCAGAGAGTGACTTGTACATTTTCAAATTGTACAAATATGTTACTGGGGAATGCTTTCTTATTCGTGCCAGTAAATGCACCAGAGACCGCTGTGTACGTTTTTTTCAAATATTAGCTTCCATGAGAGAGAAGCCAATTGGCTTGTCGTCGAGCATAATGCACCTTTTTCACAAGACTGTTATGATGCTCCATCAGGATCTTAAATCCATAAAAGTTTTTAACATTTAGATTTTTTTTTTGTATGAACATTTCAAGAGTTCACACTTAGCTGATGATTAATTATAAAGCTTGTTTGGCATGCTGTCCCGGGAGAGAGCCCTGAGCTCATGAGATCCTCGAGCCCGGGGCTCCCTCCCGTTGCAAGGCGAGAGGGGAGATCGAGCTCAGGTAGATCTCGAGAACTCCCCTTTCGTAGTGTTTAAAGCGCAGATAGTAGTTCTCTTTAACGAGATAGGTACTAGATAGGGAGCAAGTCTATAAAGTTAATCAAACAATAATTTAAGTTGCATGTTTTTAATCGGTGGGAGGAAACCGGAGGACACGGGGAAAACCCACGTGAGCACGGGGAGAACAAGCAAACTCCACACAGAAAATGCCCGCTGGTTTGGTAAAGCCTAGAACCATTGACATTCTTGCTGTGAGGCAACAGCGCTAAGCGCTGGGCCACCGTGTCACCCATCTAGAAAGGGAAGGAGAAGGGGTGGAAGGGGGGATTCTTCAAGCGAAGATAGCGGTGATATGAAACCCGGGGTATTTATAGTAGCTTAGGGATCGTCTGATTGGTACATGGTGATTTGGATAATGTGGGTCCAGCCGCTAGCAATCATAAGCACGTGATCCTCTCGAAATTAGTTTATAAATAAACTTCACTTATAGACCATTTAGAGCAGGGGTGCTCAACCCTATTCCTGGCGATCGATCTTCCTGCAGTTTTCAGTTGCAGCCCTTATCAAACACACCTGCCTGTAATTATGAAGCGCTCCTCACGTTCTAATTAATTGGTTCAGGTGTGTTTGATCAGGGTTGGAGCTGAAATCAGCTGGAAGGTCGAACGCCAGGAACAGGTTTGAGCACCCTTGATTTAGAGGTATGAAAACAATGGTCCCAGCAAATTTCCTATTTTACATTTTTAATTTCTATAGCTTCCGAGAATCCAAAAAGAGCCACATATTGATGAATAATGTTATGATAGCTGCTTTAACAAGTTATTATTAAATTGCCTCTTGTTACAGTTATGAAATAGTTTGATAACAAGCAGGAAATGTTCATGGGCCAATGGCATGACCACATTGAAATTGTCTATATGTATTTATGTATGTTATATCATCTTTGCATCAAATGACTAAAAACAAATTGCTAAATGCATTACGTACTGCATCAAATGACTAAAAACTGATTTCCACTTGTGCTTTTCTAATACAGCATCTATTAGTAAATTTGACATTATTCTCTCTTCTGGCTGCCGTTATCAGTCTCACACAAATTTTTTTATTTTTCTGAATGTCTTGATAACACCATCGTGGAGTTTTTCTTTGATTATTTGAGCAAATAGGATTATAAAAAACATGATTTGTTGTTCTCTCCCATTCACTGCCCTCTAAGTTTACCAACTATGATGACTTCCGCAACTGAGAAACCCGGAAATGTGAAAAGGGTCCATATATCAGCTCCATCCTTAAATCCAACCGGTTTTCCCTGCTGAAAAATCCAGCTTAAACCAGCCTAAGCTGGTTGGCTGGTTTTAGCTGGTCGACCAGCCTAGTTTTAGAGGGGTTTTGGCCATTTTAAGGCTGGTTTCCAGCCATTTCCAGCCTGGTCTTAGCTGGTCAGGCTGGGAGTTGACCAGCTAAAACCAGCTTGACCAGCTTAAACCAGGCAGGTCAAGCTGGTTTTAGCTGGTTTAAGTTGGTCATTTTCCAGCCTGACCAGCTAAGACCAGGCTGGAAATGGCTGGAAACCAGCCTTGAAATGGCCAAAACCCCTCTAAAACCAGGCTGGTCGACCAGCTAAAACCAGCCAACCATCCTAGGCTGGTTTAAGCTGGATTTTTCAGCAGGGTTGTTTTCAAAAGCAAACTAGAAGAGAAAAGCCATTGCGGCAACATGCTTTTACCATAATTTCACACTGCTTTTTTATAATACCGCATGTCTTTGGACTGTGGGGGAAACCGAAGCACCCGGAGGAAGCCCACACCGACATGGGGAGAACATGCAAACTCCACACACAGCAAAGACTCAAACTAGTGACCTTCTTGCTGTGAGGCGACAGTGCTAACCACTGAGCCATCATGCCGAAGTAAATTTTTCTATTCCTAATTTTCTATTCAAATGTTGCATAAATATTTAACTGTTTTCATCATTTCTGTGTTGTTGTAATTGTATCACCTGCTCAATAATGACCACTAAGCTCCATTTCCTGGGTTGTCTGATAATGTGGCACTTGGAGACCGTTGATTGACAAGCAAAAGCAGCCCACTCTGAAACTTGAGCTCTCTTTCCTTGGAAACATCGGTGTTTTTGATTTATGATTACTATGTACTTGACCTTTCCACCCCGACCGGCTCTCAGTGTCTCCGAGGACAAACAGTTGCATGATGCCGGGCATGAACTCTGACAGTTGAACTAACAAACCTCATGTTCAAGAATAATAATATTGACATTAGACTGCACTATTTTTCAAGAACCACCGTGTCTCAGAATGCCTGTGCTAGGCATAAACAATAATAATGCAATTTTATCATCGGTGAAAAGCAATTACAGCATTATAGATGTCACATTTACAGTTAAAACTTGAAACATAAATTCACAGAAAGTATTGACCGTATTCTTCAATGCTGAAGTGCGCTCGTTTTTGCGATTGTTTTAGAACTTCCGATTCAGCTGCCTATGAGAGAAATGGCTTGGAATAATAAACGGCAGAAAACTGTCAAACTACTCGCTCTACAAACAAGTGTTTGCATAACTATACAGACAAAATAAACTAATATAATAAGCAAATATCAGTTTGCAACATCAAGCAGCAAAACGAGCAGTTTTTAATGTCTAAAAATGAATGGAAGTGAATGAGACCAGAAGTCTCCAGCCAATAAGATTCAAAGGGCAGCACCCGCTCGTCGGCGGAGAATATGCTAACAGTATATTGAAACATCTGTTTATACTTTTCAAAACAACTAACCACAGAGTTATGGGATCAAAAAAAGGCAGTTTGTAGACCAGTTTTATATTTTAAGTGAGATAAATGAACATTCGTTATGGATGTGACACACAAACTATGCAAATTTACAGTAAACAACATCATTTGTAGAATTTCTGCAAATTAAACTTTCTCTCTCTATAAAACAAAATATATATTTATATTTATTATACATTTTTTTGCATTTATGAGGAAAAAGATTTGTTATGGATGAGACATTTTTCCATGATGGATGTGACGTGTGAAATTGGAACCTGTGTGACTTTGGTAAATCAAATTTAAAAATTTGAAAACGTTGATGAGGACATTTTGGAGAATTTTTACAGTACTGTAAAATACAACCTCAAATCAGAAAAAGTTGGGACAGTATGGAAAAAGAGCGTAGTGATTCTCCGCATTCTTTACATTTTAAAGGTCCGTACTGGCCCAATAACCCCATAAGTGGTTCCGTTCTCTGATTAGTTGGAGTAGAATAACTTTTGCATAGATTATGATAGAGACAATTTTCTTTTTACCTATGATTACTGACATGTGCAGGAACCACCAAAATTAATTACAGCAACCTAGACCACACAGAACCTAAAAAATACACTTTCAAATTTGAGTTTATTAAAAAAAGCCTCTTTTTTGGAGGGGTTTATTATAAAACAGACAACTTATACAATTATTTTAATCACTTTCAACAGTGTTTTATAAAAATTTAAAGGGTTTTCTTTAAAATGATACCCAACTTACGCATTTACTCCTCTGCATGTGGACTTGGGAAAGCAAAATCCAGGCGGAAACCCCAAAACAGCACTTGACTTGTGTTCCTCATGATTTTCCAGTATTGGTTCTTGCAACACATTTCAAAAAAGTTTGGACAGTAAAGCATTTACCACTTTGTAATGTTGCCGTTCCTTTTCACAACACTTAAAAGACGTTTAGGGACTGACACCAAGTGATGAAGTGTTTCAGGTGTAATTTTGTCCTATTCTTCCTGCAAACAAGACTTAATGTGGGCAACAGTACATGGTCTTCGTTGTCGCATTTTGCACTTCAAAATGCACCACACATTCTCTCTTGGAAAAGGATCGGGACTGCAGACAGGCCAGTCAAGTACTGTACCTGTATCCTTTTCTTTTGCAGCCAGGACTTTGTAATGTGTGCAGAATGTGGTTTTGCATTGTCTTGTTTTGGGATGCACCAATATGGTTTTTTGGCCAATACCGATAACCCATAACTAGGGCCAGACGGAATCTGCGGACGTTTTTTGCAATTTCTGCGGAGAATTTTGGTAAAAATCTGCGGATTTCTGCGGAATTATTTTGGGAGTCTCATAACTAAAACCTTAATATGTGAAATAAAAAATAATAAATTCAGATTTACACACATTTACTCAAGTAAATAAACAGAATTAACGATAGGCTAAAAATCTGCGAAATTCTGCGGAAAATCTGCGGAATTCTGCGCGCGCAGATTCCGTGTGGGCCTACCCATAACTCTTAAGATTTGAAGGCCGGTAACTGATATATTATAGCCGATAAATATTTCAGATGTTATATTTTGATATAGTAAACTACTGATTTTATTTTAAAAACTTCATAAAAGTTTGATCTGATCTTATGAACTGAATAGCCTACTCAAAGCAAAAAAACAATAATTTCAAAAAAATTGCAAGGTGATTATAAAGACCTCGATTCATGATTTCACATAAATCAGCATGCCAAAAATAAATTATTTCCTTTTCTTAACATGGCAAATTAACATGCAACTTGACTGTTGCATAAAAATAGGTTAAATGGGATTTAATTAAAGTAAAATAAATATATTTTAACTCTACGTCTGCTCACAGTTTTTGTAAATTCACCAGAGGCCGCTGTGTACGCTTTTTAATGATCACAAATTCCTTTGGTGTGTCCTCTTCTCGCGGAAATCCACCAGAGGGCGCAATATACGCTTCAGCCGACCAGGCCAGCTTGCTGTCGACTGAATGACTGACTGAGCCTAATCCCTAAACCCAGCCGATAGTGTTTTCAAAAGCAATCTAGAAAAAGAAAAAGTTTACACCTGGAGTATACACGATGTTTATTTATACATTTATTTTTGCTTTTGTTTTACCTGCTTTCTGGATCCGTTCTTTGCTGGACTTGAACCCCGTCATCCAGTCAACTCAGCTACGCATCTTAAATCCGCTGACGTATGCGGCGAGCTACTGTGCAAACTGGTAACACCAAAAAAAGCTGTCCATACGGAGGTAAGCGGTCAGCTGGTAGTGCTAAAATGAAAATAAGTCGAAGGCGGCGTCCCCGTAGCATTCTTTTTAAAAACTAAGGGTGCTTTCACACTTGGTTCAGTTGCCTGGACCGTACCCAAGTTCGATTGTCCCCCCTTGCCACCTTCTCGGTTGGTTTGTGTTCACGCTGTCTTTTTTCCTTCTGAACCCCGGTACGCTTGCGTCATCGAGCTGCTGTTTTGTTTATGGCTGTTGTTAGGTGACGGTCACGAAAGCAAAGCACCAAATTGGAAAGACTTCCGCACATCGCCGTCGATTTGCTTTAGCTGAATCTTTTAGTTTTGGACATACAGAAAGCGACTCACGTCCATCTGCCGCAAAAACATTATAAACATTCAGATCATCACAGAGTTTCTGCAGAAGATTTTTTGGAGGAGACAAGCAGACATCACTGTGCATCACTGTGTTTGCCCTGGCTCAGTCTCGCTTGTCACCAAGGTACAATACGTGACACACACACACACACACACACACACACACACACACACACACACACACACGAATGAATGTTATGAATACGATAGATTGTTGTACAGTTGGTGGTTCACTTTCATTATTTGGTACAATTGCACTTGCACTCATACCAGAAGTGAACCGTACCAGAGTTCGCATGAACCGTACCCCAGACCACCTCTTTCAGGTGGACTCGGGTACGGTTCACAGGTGCGCACCCGAGTTCAGAAGACATGTTTACACTAGCTAAACATACCGTACTATGATGTCAAATAAACCCGGGTGCGGACCAAAAGTGCTAGTGTGAAAGCACCCTAAATGCAGCCAGAGGTACCTCTGGCTACATAATTCACACTCTCCAGAACTGTAGACAGGGGTACATATCCACAATGAGCCTGTGTTGCAATATCATGATATATTTTAGTCCATATTGAGCATCCCTAATAGAGATGCACCGGCTGTTTCACTCAGATCCGAAAAGGGTAGAAGAGTCTATTGCAACTTCCTTTTCATTTCCACTTTAAGTCTTAGCCTTAAATCATGGCTTCCAATTCATTTCAAAGGCATTTGACACTCATCTGACACATAGCATCACTATGTGTCTACAAAAGAAACGTGTATTTGATTCTCTTTTGTAGTTACAGTATACTAACAGAGGTTAACCAGCCAAACTCTGACCCCCTGCACCAGTTACAGTATTTCAGTCATTAAACTGCACAACAAAACCAAACCTTTGTAGTTTCTTCTTATCACACGCCAAGCAGTTTTACAACCCCTCTGGCACACGTGTCTGCGCTTGCTTTAAAGTCTACAATTACCCTTAAATGCCACAAGCTCAAAAAAGCGAAAACATTTACCTGTGCTCGGGCTCAAACCGAGAGAAACCTTAAACCCACAGTCCCGAATGATCCTCCTTTTCTTCCTTTTCCTCCAGATCACCATCACACTCTTCTATGAAAGCAACACAAACTCTCTAAGGCTGTTTATTGCCGACTGCGATGTATAGGATTATTCACAGAGCTCTTGACCACCTGTCCGTTGACCGATCCTGTTCCAAACGTCACACCGATATTAAATGATAATGCAGATGTGACGCTGCCAATGCACCAGGCGCATAAAGGCCAACGAAACATTTATAGATCTCAGAGTGCATGAGGAAAAGTGTTTAAAAGCCGAACGATATCAGTCACAGACACTCAATGCAGTGGTGATTTAGGCAGTTGATCATCATATAAGGGAAAGCGTAAGGAGATGTATAGGCTATCAGATCTCTGGTTTCACACAATATTAAGTGACAGCCGCTGTAAATGAAGGGGAACTACAGAGCTGAGGTCTGCATCTGTGATTGAAATCAGAAGCTAAACAATCTTAATAGGATAAATAATCACACGGTATTTTCACGTGGGTCAGATGACCAGAACTGTTTTTCATTTAAAGGACATGATGTCACCTGTAATCTTAGGCGCTGTTCACACAAACATGGGTATTTTTAAAACCGTACATTTTCTGACAAAGTTTGTCCACACGAAAGTGGAGTGACGGATGACTGAAACTTTCTGAAAACTGTGGTCAGGGTGAAGATTTTCTGAAAGAGTGTGGTTGTGTGGACGCTACAACCAGAGTTTTCACCGCATGACATCAGCATGTTTTCTCCTTTCTGATTGGCCAACATGGCTGGGTTTGCACTAAATGCAGAAGACGGAAATTCTGTATCATGCAAACGTATTACGTATTCCCAGCCTGATCTCACGAGGAAACGTTTTGTCAGTTTAGTGGCTAATTCGTACGAATTCAAGTTCAGTCGTACGAAAATGTACGATTTTAAAAAGGAGAAAAGGAGGCGTGGCACCCAACCCCACCCCTAACCCCAACCGTCATTGGGTGATGAGCAAATCATACTAATTTGTACGAATTAGATTGTACGAATTCATACGAATTAGCCACTAAATCAAAAAGTTACGAATTGCCGTGAGATAGCGTTGGTATTCCACACGTCATCCACACCACATCGTCCTCCACAAAAAAAGTTTGCTTTCAAAATGGCATCTAGATCTCTGCTATGTCAACTTTAAGTTGAAAATTATTTTATTAAATAAATTGAAAGATACAGTTGAAACCAGAAGTTTACTTACACTGTATAAAAAGGCACATAACCATTAAAAAAAAGTCAGATGTTAATGTGACTAAACCTTTTCTCTTTTAGGTAAGTTAGGATTATCAAATTTGTTTCTGTTATGCTTCATAGGAGAATAATGAGAGAGATTTGTTTTGAGAAATTGTTATAACGTTTCTTGAAAGTCAAGTTTACATGCAATAAGATTTTTAAGCCTCTGAAAAAGCTCAGATGATGGTGTCAAGGTTTTGGAGGTTTCCGATTGGCTAATTGACAACATTTGAGTTCATTGGAGGCACAACTGTAGAATAGTATTTAAGGAAAACCTCAAACACACTGCTTACTTGTGTGACAACATGGGAAAATCAACAAACCAGAATCAACAAAAAAGCCAGATTACAATTTGCTAAATTACTCTGGGAAAAAGACAAATTTTTGGAGACATGTCCTGTGGTCTGATGGAACTAAGATTAAACTGTTCGGCCATATTGACCAGTGTTACATTTGGAGGACAAAGGGGAAAGCTTACAAACGTAGGAACACCATCCCAACTGTGAAGTATGGGGGCGGCAGCATCATGTTGTGGGGCTGTTTTGCTGCAGGAGGGACTGGTCCACTTCACAGCATAGATGGCATCATGAAGAAAGAACATTATGTAGAAATACTGAAGCAACATCTCAAAACATCAGCCAGGAAATTAAAACTTGGCCACAAATGGGTCTTCCAAACAGACCATGACCCTGAGCATACTGCCAAATTAGTTAAAATCTGCTTTAAGGACAACAGAGTGAATGTTTTGGAGTGGCCATCACAAAGCCCTGCACTCAATCCTATAGAGGCAGAGTTGAAAAAGCTTGTGCGAGCAAGACGGCCTACAAATCTGACTCAGTTACACCAATTCTGTCAGGAGGAATGGGCCAACATTCCTTCAAACTATTGTGAGAAGCTTGAGGAAGGATACCCAAAACATTTGACCAAAGTTATACAGTTTAAAAGCAAAGCTAAAAAAATACCAAGGAAATGTGTGTAAACTTCTGACTGTCTAGAAATTACAAAAAAAGTTCTCAAAAAAAAAATCTCTCATTATTCTGGCATTTAGTAAATGTAAATGATTTAGGTAATCCTAACGGACCTAAAATAGTAAAAGTTTAGTATGCTTTACCATCAGACATTTAAAAAAAATGGTTATGTTCCTTTTTTTAGAGTGTGTGTAAACTTTTGGTTCAACTGTATATGGATACATGACGCAGTGGGTAGCAAGAAGGTTGCTGGTTCGAGCCCCGGCTGGGTCAGTTGGCATTTCTGTGTGGAGTTTGCATATTTTCACCGTGTTCTCCTACTCACACCTATGAGCTTTGGGTCATGACCGAAAGGACAAGATCTCGGATACAAGCGGCTGAAATGAGTTTCCTTTGCAGGCAGCAGGGCGCACCCATATAGATAGGGTGAGGAGCTCTGTCACCCAGGAGAAGCTTGGAGTAGAGCCGCTGCTCCTCCACATCAAGAGAAGCCAGCTGAGGTGGCTCGAGCATCTGTTTCGAATGCCTCCTAGATGCCTACCTAAGGAAAAGTTCCAGGCATGTCCCACCAAGTTGATGCCTCAGAGAAGACCCAGTATATGCTGGAGCAGGGGTGTCAAACTCAATTCCTGGAGGGCCGCAGCCCTGCACACTTTAGTTCTAACCCTGCTTCAACACATTTAGCTGTAGATTACAAACAAGCCTGAAGGACTCAATTAGTTTGATCGTGTGTTTGATTGTGGTTGGAACTAAACTGTGCAGAGCTGCGGCCCTCCAGGAGCCAAGTATCAGGAGTTTGATACTTGTATGCTGGATGGACTATGTCTCTCGGCTGGCCTGGGAAGGCCTCGGAATCCCCCGTAGGAGCTGGAGGAGGTGTCTGGGGAGAGGGAAGTCTGGGGTTCTCTCCTGAGACTGCTGACCCCGTGACCCGGCCCTGGATAAATGAAAAAATGAAATGAAAATGAACTATCAAATCAAAGTGTAACCTTACTTTGGCTCACCTAACTTTACTTTAAACAACAAAAACAACACAAAGTCTAATTAGAAATAGATTACTTATTATAATGCACAGCACAGCAAGACATGGCATGGAACAATGGAATTTTGGAGTTTGCATGTTCTTCCCGTGACCCCTGATTAATAAAGGGACTAAGCCAAAAAGACAATAAGTGAATGAATGAATGCTTCTTGTTTGGTTTGAGATCCACATTATATTGTGTCTCAATCAGTCAGCAAAAATCACTGATTTTAAACAAACCAGATCTTAAACATGGTGATTTTATAATGGCATGACAATTCATGGGAAGCGACTGAGCGTGTTATTCAGAATTAAAAGTTCCTGTGCATATCCCCCATTGCTCTGAATTTCTAGAATTCCATAGAAGGGTTACATTATTTAAATAAAAAGTTTTTAAATAGTTTTTTTAATCAAATTATTTGTGGTTTAATTTCCTCCATAATTGCCTATGGGGAAAAATGCTGTTTGCAACTTTCTATTGGGTCTGTTTGACCTATTTTTTTGACTACCCACTTGCAGACTCCATGTATGGTTCTGAAAAGAGAGAACTTAAATTGATTTAGTGTTATAGTGTTAAATGAAACTGTTGATATAAGTACAGATAATGTATGCTCACACCATCTGTCTGCTTTAAATCATTGGTCAGATTCCGAGAAGGAGTCCTCAGCATGTAGAAGACTGGATACGGAGTGCCACCATCATGCACAAACCCTGACCATTGCCTCATTCTTCAGAACCATTTTTCATGGAGATGCAGGTGTCAACCAGTTCACACATCTAAACCTGGAATATAAATAACCCCCTTGAGCTATTTTGGAAAACTGCAAGATTTGGACTCAAGAAGAAGAGAGGATAGTCTCAGATGTGTGTTTCCCCCGTGACGCCTAAAGCAGTCTGCGTCACCATTTGACGCCTATAATAACTGGACACCTGATCCCTGACTACTGAAGCTGGGGGTGAAGATGCCTCGTAAGTAAGACACTGTGAATCAATCATGCAGACAGAAAAGGTGACAACTAAGGGTAGGGTGAAAGGAGCGAGACTGTCATGTGAAGACAAATGTTGCTGGAAAGGTGTGAACTCAAATGGGCTTGTAAACATCTGTACATATTTAAAGTATGCTTGAAATCATAATTTACAATGTTTATTTTGCTAGCTCATGTTGTTATTCTTAAGGTGAATAATTAATCTGTGCAAGTTAATTACTGAAAAAATGTGTTTGTTTTGGTAATCTTCTATTAAAGTCTGATGATTATTCGTTTGGAGTAGTGGTCCTTCTGTTGACGTCAACCTGAGAGCTTCCATAGCAACTGCATATTAAAACCTTTACTTACCTTAAGAAAGCCCCACCCCCTACTTAATATTCCATTTCAGTTGGAAATACATCAACAGATTGAAATAAATGTCTCGGCAACTTTTGGTTCACACAGACTTTAAGCAGAAAATAGTATAGTTTGATAAGTACTTTCCCCCATATGTACTGCAATGAGAACAGTGTGGGATATGTATGCAATTGATTTTAATAATTTGTCAGTTATAACAATCACAGTTATTAATGTCTACAAACCCAAACCCAACCCTCAGTTATTAACGTCTACACCTACCCCAACCCTGAGTTATTAACGTCTACACCTACTTCAACCCTCAGTTATTAACGTCTACACCTACCCCAACCCTCACAGTTATTAACGTCTACACCTACTCCCACCCTAAACCCAACCCTCACAGTTATTAACATTTACACCTACCCCAACCCTCACAGTTATTAACGTCTACACCTACTCCCACCCTAAACCCAACCCTCACAGTTATTAACATTTACACCTACCCCAACCCTCACAGTTATTAACGTCTACACCTACTCCAACCCTAAACCCAACCCTCACAGTTATTAACATTTACACCTACCCCAACCCTCACAGTTATTAACGTCTACACCTACTCCAACCCTAAACCCAACCCTCACAGTTTTTAACATCTACACCTACCCCAACCCTAGACCCAACCTTCACAGTTATTAACGTCTACACCTACCCCAAACCTAAACCCAACCCTCACAGTTATTAACATCTACACCTATCACAACCCTAAACCCAACCTTCAGTTAATAACATCTGCACCTACCACAACTCTAAACTCAACCCTCATAGTTATTAATGTCTACACCTACCCCAACCCTAAACCCAACCCTCACAGTTATTAACGTCTACACCTACCCCAACCCTAAACCCAACCCTCACAGTTATTAACGTCTACACCTACCACAACCCTAAACCCAACCCTCACAGATATTAACGTCTACACCTACCACAACCCTAAACCCAACCTTTCTCCTTGCTGGCCAAAATCCAAAGGAAATCTGTGACAGACATTTTTGTAAGCTCCTCTAAAATTTTTGCCATTTGCTTGATTTTTCTCATTAAATTCGGTGATTGCAGAAACTGAAATTTTCGAGGGACTGCTCAACACAAAAGCTGCCTGTTTTTTTTATTCATTATACAACCCAGGCTCATTCTGAAAACGTACCCCTATATACATTTCTGGACAGCGTGAAATACGTCCCTGGAGGTACGTTCTTATTGCATATTATGTTTTCGCGAATCCACCAGAGGCCGTACGCTACTTGAGATCTAAAATTTCTCTTGCGAGTGCCATCTGCGCCTGCTCTTCTCGCATAAATCCACCAGAGGTCGCTGTCGACTGACTGACTGACCATTCGATTGACCCACCCTCCTCCTTCCCTAAACCCAACCAATAGTGTTTTCAAAAGCAATCCAGAAAAAGAAAAGCCCTGACGGCCGCCTGATTTCCACATTCTTACCCTGTTATTTACATGTCTATTTAAATTTTTGGGTTTTGTTTTTCTCTTACCTGCTTTCTGGAACCGTTTTTTACCGGACTCGAACCCTGTCATCACGGTCCACGTCACAAGTCCGCTGATGTACGTGGCGAGCCACTGGGCAAACTGGTAACAGCAGGAAAGCCGTCCATACAGAGGTAAGAGGTCAGCTGCTAAGCGCAAAAAGGAATGGAGTCATTCCGCCCATAGAAACCATTTTAAAAATGAAATGCAGCCTTAGGTTCCTCTGGCTACATAATTCGCGATCTCCAGAAATGTATATAAGGCTACATTTTCAGAATGAGCCTGTGTTGTCATTATAGGTCATGGAAATTCAGATTTTTTGACAGTAAAAGTCAGCAAATTTAACATTTGTCTTAGATTGGGATCCTATTTAATCCTCCAGCTGCACCTGATCACCTGTTTCTGCTCTCTAATGCAACTGCTCTGTGTTCTGCTCAGTGGCGGTGAAGGTGCTGAAATGAGCTACTATTTCAAGTTTGACAGGGGGACTCTTGGCCTTTGAAGTCTGAAGTACAAGAAGATGACTTTTATACCGATGCTGTCATCTGTCAACAACCATATATTGAAAGACGAGCGGTGTATCTCTCAGTCCTGCTGACCTGCGCAATCTAACTGAGTTTTCCATTAGAGATGAAACCTTTGGACACACTGATATCACACACAGCAAAAAAAGTTTTCTAGACAAGTAATAAATATTGTTTTGTGTTTAGAAATATTAAGATAAATTCAGGTGAGTTTTTCCGTAAAACAAGCTAAATTACTATGAGCCATTGGGGTAATTAAAATAAACGTATTTCAAACCAATATTATTTTACTTACCCCATTGGCAGACTATTTAGCTTGTTTTGAAGGGGACCTATTGTGTAAAAATCATATTTATATAGGGTTTAAACACAGTTGTGTGGTAACAGTGGTAAAAATGTACTGTATTTTTATAATCACACTTAATAAGAGTCTGCAGGAACACTTTGATTGACTTTCGCCCTTTATAAGTATCATCAGAGGAGGAAAGCCCCGCCCATTAGTGACGATCTCTCCCTCATTAGCATAAACAGCCCTAAGTGAGAAGCAGCCGTCAGCTATTAGAGTTGTTGTAGCATACATGCTGAAGAGATTGACAGGCAGATTGGTGTAGCAGCAGCGGTCATGTGAACAATGTAACGGTCCATTGTGGTAAAGAAGGAGCTGAGCCGAAAGTCAATCTACTTTCCTACTCTCACCTATGGTCGTGAGCTTTGGGTCATAACCAAAAGGACAAGATCTCAGATACAATCGGCTGAAATAAGTTTCCTTCACAGGTTGGCAGGGCGCACCCTTATAGATAGGGTGAGGAGCTCTGTCACCTAAGAGGAGTTTGGAGTAAAGCTGCTGCTCCTCAATATCGAGAGAAGCCAGCTGAGGTGGCTCAAGGAATGTTTTGGATGCCTCTGTAGCAGAGGCCAGCCTCTTTGTTAGTGCAACTGACTCCCATGCAGAAGGTCGCCAGTTTGATCCCAGCTCGGAGAGGGTTGGGTGGTGTAGGACCGGTGGGGTTACATTGGAGCCATGACCCGGATGGGAGTGAGGTTTATGGGGGTGAGTGTAACAGACGCCAGATACTGAAGTGCTGTGCAGGTAAACCTCACTCCTCTGACCTCTAAAAGGTGCTCTATTGACAGACGCTAGAGGCCATGGTCTTTAGCATCCTTGATAGAGCAACTGACTCCCATACAAAGAATCGCTGGATCGATCCCAGCTCGAAGCGGGTTGAGTAGTGTAGGACTGGCAGGGTTATATTGGTGCCGTGACCCAGATGGGAGTGAGATTTAGGGGGTGAGTGTTGCAGAGGCCAGCTAATAAAGTGCTGTGCAGGTAAGTTCTTTAGCCTCCTTGTTTGAGCAACTGACTCAGATGCGGAAGATCGCCAATTCGATCTCAGCTCGGAGCGGGTTGGGTGGTTTAGGACTGGCAGAGTTAAACCTCCTGGACGCCTATCTAGGGAGGTGTTCCGGGCATGTCCCATCGGGAGGAGTCTCGGTGAAGACCCAGGACACTCTGGAGGGACTATGTCTGTCGACTGGCCTGGGAATGCCTTGGGATCCCCTGAAGGAGCTGGAGAAAGTGTCTGGGGTTCTCTCCTGAGACTGCTGCCCCCGTGACCCGGCCCATGATAAGCAGTAGAAAATGAATAAATGAACATTTTAACATGCACAAATGAACACTGTGGTCTCCTAGATTACCTTTGTCTTAGTCACCTATTTTGAAATTTTCAGTTTTTCAGAGATAACAAAAGTCCTATTTTTGAATCCGCCACTATGCTGATGCATAGGCATTTGTATCTTCGCTCACTTTTGAAAAGAGCACAACCTCAATTGAATTTTAAGTCACCAAAACAGCACAATTTGGATCAAAGCCTAAAAGGGGCAGTTTCAAAGAGTTATAAAACATTATTTATGTGGTATTTTGAGCTGAAACTTAACATACACACTCTAGGGACATCAGAGACTTGTTTTACATCGTGTAAAATGAGGCATAATAGGTCCCCTTTAAAGAAAAACTCCCTTAATTTTGACTTATTATTTCTGAAAACTAAACATTTTTGTTTACATGTTTAGAATACGCTTTTTGATTGAATAGTTTTTAGATATTTGCATTAGAAACAGCGCAGGCCTTCTGAAATAACACTGGCGGCTGTAACAGAGATAGATAGAGAATGGCAGCTGAAAGCGATGTCCATGCGTGCTCACCGTTGACGTTCTTCAGCTCATTGTTTCTCCACACAGGCTCTGGTGTGGGTATTGTCTTTCTCTATACCGAGTTAAGCTGCACTTGTGCTACAACCTTCTGGAATGCAGGAGCGCTGATGCTCCGAGTCGAGATCGACCTGTCTGTCATTGTTGCTTGTAAAAATAACCTCATCATTCTTCAGAAAGCAGCTGCCTACACCACTGCAATCAACCAGGACAAGGAGAAACAAAATGGAGAGCTTCTCTGATTACTGATGGCTGATAACAGTCGGTTTTGTGTAATGAGTGTCTGCCATCTTGTATAGACTAATCAATAGCGCACCTGTAAGTACTACCAAGAGCCATTGCGCTGATTATTTACATTCAAAACGAAGCATTATGAGATGAAACTGAAATAATAAGCTACTAATGAGGAGAAATTGGGCAAGATACCAGCAGATATTTAAGAAACATGCTAAGTGAACATTCTTGTACATCTGAAAAACAATGCTGAAGTCAGATATTCTGCTTTGAAAATGTGAGTTACGTGCCAAAACGTCTGTCTTTGTTTTGGTCATTTAACCTGCCCAATGCCAGTTTAGCCAATTTTATTTCAGCACCCCAGGTTGCCTTGCTGGAAAACAGTGTGAAAAGTGTGCGTCTGTGACCAAAATGCGACCTCCAGTGGACAGTGATAAGCAATTTGGCTGTTTGCACCAGACGAAACACGACAGAAATGTAAATCCAGCCATTCAGAAGCACAGAATAGTGCACTCACTGCACTCCAACAAAATGGTAAGGTTTATAATCTAATTAATACATATTAAACCTGTTTAACATTATTAAATGTAAATGCTGAATCACTGATATGTGTTGGTTGACACTGATTTACAGTTCTAAAGTTCAATTTTAAAGGATTTATTTTCAAGATCTGAGATCTGCTGCTGCTTTCAGTAGTATGACAATAAATGTCATGTTATAAACTCACATTATTAGCCTTTAACCCTGAATAAAGCACATGAGGTGTACCTGAGGTGATCATTGTCAGTTTTCTGTTGTTCAGCTGCAAGAAATAGAAGCAGTTTCTAAAATATAAATTTTGCTTGTTGTTTATGACAAAAACTCCCTTTAATATGAAAACATTCCTTTTATTGCGTGCCGTTAACTTTATTTAGAACACGATTTAAATCAGCCTTTAGGCTCGATCGTCAGGCACACTTCTGTTGGTGTTGTCAATCTGGCAACCTGCGCTCGCCTGTGTTTTGAACCAGGAGTGTAATACCTAATTCAACCACTGGGTGTCAAACTTACATACTGCACCTTTAAAGGTCCCATGAAATTAACTAAATTTTATAGATGTTAGTATCAGTAGGTCTATTGTTAATTATTAAAATATCTATAATTTAGTTCGCACCAAAACAGTGACAAATTCATGTTTAGAAGATACAAAACTGATACAAACATCCA
Organism: Danio kyathit; assembly: GCA_903798195.1. Classification (NCBI taxonomy): domain Eukaryota; kingdom Metazoa; phylum Chordata; class Actinopteri; order Cypriniformes; family Danionidae; genus Danio; species Danio kyathit. The sequence continues at coordinate 5,204,668 of LR812531.1, read as the reverse complement.
AAGCTCAAAGTTTGTCACTTCCAGCTAAATGGATCTACGGTTTTATTCACATCGCCTCATACTTCTGTTTCTCATCAAATCGTGACCAATCAAATGCTTTCCCCGCCCCCTTCAAGGATGCTTCACATTTGTTTCAAACACTATTGGCAGTTTTTTTTAAAGGGGAGGGGCTAAATATGTCCCACCTTCTGGTGGTTGAGATTATGTCAAAGATTGAATTGCACATTTAAAAGCACTACACCGAACCTTTAATGTTCAGCCAATGACAAAGAAAATATTGCCATGATACTGTATTTCTTAACATAAAGTTGAAGTCAAAATTAACTTTATTTGCCAAGTGCTGTTTAATGGAAAGAAAATTCATGTCAAAAGAAATTTAAATATAATAGTTTTCACCCTTATGTCAGGTCATTTTTTATTTTTGTTTATTTTTTATTATTTTTTGCTTCTTTATAGTTTACCCATACTGTAAAAAACACTGGGTTTCACACAATCGATTTGTGTTGGGACATCATGAAGGAATTAAGTTTAAATGAACTTTTTTTTTTTTTTTTTTTTTTTACAAATTTGAGTGAATTGAACAAAACAATTAAGTTGTCCTTCTAAAAACTCAATACTTGTGTTGTTTCAGCTCATTTTTTAAGCGTAATTTAAAGCATGCTGTCCATTATATTTGAATTTGTCATCCAATCAAACGACAGTAAAGCTCGGTCTGTTGTAATTTGAGAAATATTCATTATGCTGAGGAGAAGCATTGCGTTACTTTCACAGACATAAGCAACATCTTCAATGGTTTTGTTCACATTTATTAAAGTGTTTAAAAGTATTTCATAGATTGTACGAAAAATGGGATTGCATTTAATAAAGTTAAATTCAGGTTTTTAAAAAAAAATACATGTCTGGGTTCAGACATTAAACATGTTGTTACTATATATTGTTCAGTGGGTTCTAATAATGTGCAGTCTATAAATCAAAAACATCCAATTTAAAGTTAAATGTTTTGATTTTGAAGTTGGTAATGTTAACTAAAGATCAACAAATTGTATTTTTTTATTTATGGTTTTTGAAGTACATCTATGTTTTGATCTAATATATGACATTTTTATTATTTTTATTTGATCTCATTTATGGAAGCCATAAAGGGACAATTCACCCAAAACTGAAAACTCTGTCATCATTTATTCATCATTCACCTGTTTGAGTTTCTTTCTTCTGTTGAACACAAGTAAAGATATTTTTAAAAATGCTGAAAACCTGTAACCATTGACTTCCATAGTATTTGTTTTTTTTCCCTAATGTGAAAGTATATATGTACTATCCCTTTAAGAACAGATAAAATGCCACCTCTACATTTTTCTGAAACTTGGAACATAATTCAGTTCTGAAGGGGTTTAGGTGACCATACTATGGATTTTTAAAAATGATCAGTCATGCAGTGTGCAACACAACTCTAAGTGGATGAAAACGTCCAGCTAAGTTTTAAATCTGAAAGATCGTCATGTATAAGTAAGCGACTCAAAAAGAAAGAGTAGACTCAGATTCATTTCAACGAGTCCTTATTGAAATGGATATTTAGCCTTTCCTTGGGACGTCTGAGTGAAACATTGTCCACCAACTTGTTGCGCGTGAAGACCAGAGAAAATTGAGAGACACTGTAGTGAATATTGAAATATAGTATATAAGAGTGTTGTAAACATTGATATCCATTATTGGAAAAGGAAATACTATAAAAGTCAGTGGTTACCAGTTTCCAGCATTTTTCCAAATATCTTCTTTTGTGTTTAACATAAAACAGAAACCCGTGAAGGTTTAAAAACCATTTGAAGGTGAATAAATGGCCAGGTAGCTAAGAATTCTGGCCCAGATTTGGCATAAACCTGGCACAGCAGGCCTTCATCCGGAACTGGCATACGGCATGTGGGCCAAATATGGCCCAGGTTTGGCAGAAGTGGCATCATCTTTAATACAGCACACTAGACCTGTCAAATGTAATAATAATAAAAATATATGTAGACCACTTAAGTTTAGCCTATCTTGACCCAGATTTAAAATACTTCTTAAGTAAAGACATATTTTAATGCATAAAGTCATTTCCAGGAAGATGGAAATGACTTTGTGCATTAAAATTTGCATCTTCAGTTTTTTAATAAGATAGAATGTATATTTTCAAAATTCTAATTGCCTCATTTTATGCACAAGCATACATTAAATTGTTCTGCTTTAAAAGCAAAAAATAAAAAAATCTACCAATCAGGTCGCTTCGAGAAAAAGCACTCCCCCATCGTGCCCAAAGCGTAGTGCTTCATGGTTTTTTATTTCAATGCAGTTGTGACACACTAAGTCTGGCTTCCAGACAATAGCCAAACATGGGCAATATTTGGCCCAATTCAGGCCCAGTTCTAGGTGATTAACTTGGGTGAGACATGCCCAGATATGGTCCAAGTTTGGCCCTTTTCTAGAAGCCAGACTTGGTCCAGTCATGTGCTGTAATGCACTGCGGTATGTGACCCAAGCAAAAGCTGATTGTGTGGGTCAGAAATTTTGCGTGGTGAGTAAATTGACAAATTGGGTGAACTAATGCTTTAGGGACCTCTCGCTCAGTTAATGTCATTCAATACAATGTTTACCAGAAGCATAAAGGAGTTGGAATAATAACTGGATTGGTCTGTAATTCCATTAATAGTTATCATATTTTGACAGAGCTGGTATCTGAGCTCTCCTGTGGGGCTCGGTGTTCAGCTGTAAGTGTTGATCTTCAACAGCAGATGGAGACTTTCAAGTGAACTACTTATAGCACTCAAGGTATTATCAAGCTCAAGGGCCAGACCATTAGGCAATCTCTGTTGTTCCTCCATGCTGAATATAATTGGAATATTAATGGAAGGTTTATCAGCTTAGAGAGAAGTAAAAAAAACATCACATATTCATATATATACATATATATATATATAGTGGTGCAGTGGGTAGCACGATAGCCTCACAGTCGCTGGTTCGTTGCACATATATGCACATTGAGTCAAGTATTTAAATTATTGAGTGTCAAAGTTACTTATTTAAATTTAAATACCAATTTAATGATGTAATTAACTACTTCATTGCCCCTTCAACTGCATGATTGTATTTTATGAATTGTAACTGTACAGCCTGTGTAAATCTGCTTTGAATTGAATGTATTGCTTTATACATATATATTCATTCCTTTATTTTATTTTCTAGGGTCGCCACAGTGGAATGAACCGCCAACTTATCCAGCATATTTTTTACGCAGCGGATGCCCTTCCAGCTGCAACCCATCACTTAGAAACATCTGTGGGGGAAACCGGAGCACCCAGAGGAAACCTACGCCAACACGGGGAGAACATGCAAATTCCATGCCATCTGGCCCAGCCGGGGCTTGAACCTGCGACCTTCTTGCTGTGAGGCGATCGTGCTATATACAGTTGAAGTCAGAAATTATTAGCCCCCCTGGATTATTAGCCCCTCTGTTTATTTTTTCCCCAATTTCTGTTTAACGGAGAGAAGATTTGTCCAAAATATTTCTAGACATAATAGTTTTAATAACTCATTTCTAATAATTGATTTATTTTATCTTTGCCATGATGACAGTAAATAATATTTGACTAGATATTTTCAAGACACTTCTATACAGCTTAAAGTGACATTTAAAGGCTTAACTAGGTTAATTAGGTTAACTAGGCAGGTTAGGGTAATTAGGCAAGTTATTGTATAATAATGGTTGTTCTGTATACTGTTGAAAACAAATATAGCTTAAAGGGGCTAATAAGTTTGACCTTAAAATGGTGTTTAAAAAATTAAAAACTGCTTTTATTCTTGCCAAAATAAAACAAATAAGACTTTCTCCAGAAGAAAAAATACTATCAGACATACTGTGAAAATTTCCTTGCTCTGTCAAACATCATTTGGGAAATATTTGAAAAAGAAAAAATAAATCAAAGGGGGGCCAATAATTCTGACTTCAACTGTATATATAACGCTATTTATAAATAACGTTTTTATCTTGATTTCTCCTGTATTTGTCTATGCACATTGTAAAGCATCCTACAAAAACATTAACATTCATGCTGAGCACTGTATGTTTTTAATTGCTGAGCTACCTCTTTAAAAATGCTAAATATGGACAAAAACGGCCTCTATGAATAGAAACGGAGGATCGTTGGAGCTCTCTGACAGACAGGGAAACCTCAGGGACACAAATCAGCACGTATCTGGCCTGCTTCACCCAAAGATAGTAAGATACAAACTGCACAATGCTGGAATTTCTGACATTTCTGCCATCTGAAAACCTCCTGTACTCAAGGCTAAAGCACGACTAGCACTGACAGTAACCTCTTGTAGGCAGCGTTTCCACTGATGTGTTCACTGTTCAGCCCACAGAAACTGCTGCCTACCATACAAGTGGGTAAAGTAGGTTTTATATTCACATTTGGACTTTCTCCTTAATAATATAATGTCAGAAAAGTATTCTTTGCAATTTCCTAATAGTGAAATCATATTAGCAGCCAAAGTACTTAGCTAACCGTCAGTTAAATAGTGCTAATGCTGTTTTGAAGTCATATTTACATGCGATTTCACACCCAAATATTCAAAGTAGCCTAGGCTAAGACCGTGTCAAGTTGTTAGTGTTCAAAAATGAACGAATGTGCGAACATAAAAGCAACATTACCTCAATAATCTCATAATAATCACCTCATAGTGGTGTGTGTGCAGCAATACTGTATAGAATATGGTGAGAATTACTATCTATAAATCAGGTTAATTTGTAGGAACAGGTTTACTTTTCCAGGAGAGACTCAGTGAATGATTGGAATAGTTTCTTGTATTCTCTGTTCAAGCTCATAAATAATACATTTAACTCATGAGTGTTTTAAATATAAGCACATTTTCACTATCCGTTAATTGTTATGATAATTAGCAACAATTAACTACTCTCTGAGACGTATAAATAATGAGTGTGTGTTGTGGTTCTGTCCTTATTCGCTGGCACATATCCTCCCCTTGTGGCTTCTGTTGGTATTGTTCAACTATGAGATTTGTTTTGAAGATTTCTGTTTTTTCTCACACTCAAAGAATGGGTGTTCTGATTTATAGATAGAAATTTAACATTTAACTATCCATATAATAACTGTAACCCTGGACCATACAAACCTGTCATATTTAAAAACAGATTTATATCTGAAAGCTGTAAAATAAAGCTTTCCACTGATTTATACTTTCTTAGGATATTCTTAGGATTGGCCAAGATGCAATTATTTAAATATCTGGAATCTCAGGCCGCAAAAAATAATAATAAACATAAAATATTAAAAAATTGAGAAAATCGCATTGAAGTTGTCTATGTAGTGCAGGGGTTCTCAACCTTTTTCATTTCAGGGCCCTCCTTCTTTGAAATTTTTTTTGAAGGCGCACGTCTGACATTTCTTTTTAACTGATTGTTTAGAGAAAATGCTTATTTTAAACCTTTATTTATTAGCAAAACATTTCTTTTGCTTATACTATTATCTTATTTTTCTACAGCATTTTATAAAAAAACCAAACATTATATGTTATATTATATATATGTTATATATTATATAATTTTATATATATATATATATATTATATACAGTGCTCAGCATGAATGTTAATATTTTTTGTAGGATGCTTTACAATGTGCATAGACAAATACAGGAGAAATCAAGATAAAAACGTTATTTATAAATAGCGTTATACAGTTGCAATCAGAATTATTGAACCCCCTTTGAATTTTTTTTTTCTTTTTTTAAATATTTCTCAAATGATGTTTAACAAAACAAGGAAATTTTCACAGTATGTCTGATAATATTTTTTCTTCTGGAGAAAGTCTTATTTGTTTCATTTTGGCTAGAATAAAAGCAGTTTTTAATTTTTTAAAACCCATTTTAAGGTCAAAATTATTAACCCCTTTAAGCTATATATTTTTTCAATAGTCTACAGAACAAACCATCGTTATACAATAACTTGCCTAATTACCCTAACCTGCCTAGTTAACCTAATTAACCTAGTTAAGCCTTTAAATGTCACTTTAAGCTGTATAGAAGTGTCTTGAAGAATATCTAGTCTAATATTATTTACTGTCATCATGGCAAAGATAAAATAAATCACTTATTAGAGATGAGTTATTAAAACTATTATATTTAGAAATGTGTTGAAAAATTTTTCTCTCCGTTAAACAGAAATTGGGGAAAAAAATAAACAGAGGGGCTAATAAATCAGGGGGTTGAATAATTCTGATTGCAACTGTGTATATATATATATATATATATATTTTTTTTTTTTTTTTTCATTATTTATTTTATTTTCATTTGCCCATGTGGGGCCCACCAGGGATTCAAAATTCATTTCTTACTCTCCACTTGTTCCAAACCTCTTTCTTTCTTCAGCTGAGCACAAAAGATGATTTTATAAAGAAGGTTGGAAACAAGTAGCCACTGACTGACTTTTTCTTACTATAGAAGTCAATGGCTACTAGTTTAAAACCTTCAAAATATCTTTAAGGCATCTTAGACTCATTGGAAATTCAAGCCTCAGAATGCATTTTTTTTTTTGCAAAATGTAAAATAGGTGGGGTGACACAGTGGCTCAGTGGTTAGCACTGTCGCCTTACAGCAAGAAGGTCGCTGGTTTACATTCCGGTTGGGCCAGTTGGTATTTCTATGTGGAGTTTGCATGTTCTCCCCTCGTTGGCGTGGGTTTCCTCCGGGTGCCTCGGTTTCCCCCACAGTCCAAAGACATGCTGTACAGGTGAATTGAATAAACTAAATTGGCTGTAGTGTATGTGTGTAAATGTGAGAGTGTGTGGGTGTTTCCCAGTATTGGGTTGTGGCTGGAAGGGCATCCGCTGTGTAAAAAATATGCTGGAATAGTTGGCGCTTTATTCCACAGTGTCGACCCCTGATAAATAAAGGGACTAAGCCGAATAGAAAATGAATGAATGAACGAATGAATGTAAAATAGGCTGCTAGAGTAGACCTTTTATGTTTTGTTATACGCATTTTGGAAATGCGCATATAAAAAATGCTTAATGGAAACAACAAGATGTGCATACATTTTGAAAATGTGCATAAAAAATACTGAAAATGAACGTTTTATCTAATAAAAGAAAATGCATGTGAACTACGATGGAAACACATTTACTGAATAAATAGGTGGACAGAAACATAACCAGTGAATCCAGCTTGTGTAATCGCCCTAATCGAATCCCAGTGAAGTTGTGGAATAAAAATGCTAATTATTTTTCCCAGCATTTTCAAAGGCAGGCAAAACAAAGACACCAAAACTATACTGGATACTTCCATGTATTTTTTATCATTATTTCCCATGCTATATATTGTCTAGATAGTCGTTATATTTGAAAGGAGAGCTTAACATCAAGCAGAGCTCCACTATATATACATTTTGTGAGCCCTTTATATTTTGTCGTCACATTTTAGTGTTTTATTGTTTATTAGCTGAGAAAAATCAATCTGAAAGTGACCATAATGATATAATTTCTCTACATATTTGTCATTAAAGCTGTGAACTCTGCTGTTGTTTTACATTCAGAATGATTTTTTTGTATTCCACTTTTAATTGTTATCATTACAGTTATCATGCTTGGTGTGAACAGCTCTTAAAGGGGACCTATTACACCCTTTTTGCAAGATCTAAAAGAACTCTCTGATGTCCCTAGAGTGTGTATGTGAAGTTATAGCTCAAAATACACAAATAATGTTTTGTAACTCTTTTAATCTGCCCCTTTTAGGCTTTGATCTAAACTGTGCCGTTTTGGTGACTGTCGCTTTAAATTCAAATGAGATTGTGCTCTTTTCAAAAGAGGGTGGAGCTACAAATGCCTATGTGTCAGCATAGTGGCAGATTCAAAAACAAAACTAAAGTCCTATGCTAATGAGGGAGATATGGTCACTGGTGGGCGGGGCTTTCCCCCTCTGATGATATGCAAAATAGGAGAATGTCAATCAAAGTGTTTCTGCAAGTGCTTTTCTTTATCAAGTGTGATTATAAAACAATTAATTAATTAATTTTTACTATTAGAAGCTGGTTATATTCACACACTGTTGTCACACAACTGTGTTTAAGGATTTTTGCATAATAACAGAGGATATTTCTTTACAGGAAGGTTTTATGAGTGTAACGCAGGACTCATCAACAGAGCGCATCATCCTCACTGATTCACATTAGCGTCCGAGAGCTCCACTGTGCTTCTCCATGCATTGGTTAGGAGTGGCAGCTTTTCCCACTGTGACACAAATGGGTTTTTTCAGCGGCCCAGAACCCGGTCCAACTGTGGAAAACAAACAGCCAACGGCGCCCGAAGAGTAAGCGAATCCCTCTGTGAAGCCTCATGGTTTAGAGTTTCACAAAGTCAGACAGTCTGAATGTATAATTATAATATTCAGTGTGACTGTTCGTTCTGAATAACTGTCCCCATCATTTAGACTCACCCTCATTGTTCTGTGTTTTACAAAACACGACTTGTTACGCTGGAGATACAGAGTGTTGATTCAACCGCGGTTTATCTGACTGTGCTGTTTTCACCATAAACAAACCAGATACTTAAAGTATCCTTTTGGCTGCTGTCGGTCAAACCGTTTGTTTTTGCTGACAGCGGTTTTTGCTTGTCTTACACTTTAATTACTGTGTCAGTCACACAAGACACATGACCATGTTTCATTTCCCCACAAACTCAAATAGTAGTGTTGAAGACACTTTTTTTTTGCCCTCCTGTGAAATTTTTAATTTTTTTTCTGAAAGTGTTTAACAGAAATGTTCACAGTTTTCCTATCTGGAGAAAGTCATTTCTTTTAGTTTGGCTGAATTTCTTTTTTAATTTGTTTAAAACCATTTTAAGGTCAATATTATTACCCTATTAAGAAATTAGGTCTTCGATTGGCTACAGAACAAACCACTATTGTCAAATGACTTGCCTAATTATCCTTACTTGTCTAGTTAACCTAATTAACTTAGTTACGCTATTAAATGGCGCTTTAAACTGAAATCTGCCAATTTAATGAACTACAGATCCCGTCATGCACTTTAGTCACACACCTGGCCCAGATTCCTCTTGATTGCAAACACACACAGCCATGGGCGCCGCTGGGGAGAGTGGAAGTTAGTACGATTCTAAGGGCCCAATACACAGGGTTGTGCTTATTCTCTTATTGAGTTATTGCTGTGTTTTGAGCATAATGTGCATTTAACCAATCAGAGTCTCATCTCACATTCCCTATAGGAGTCAGTTGCGTCATGCCATGGTGCATTTGCTATTTACATGGCGGACTTTGTAAGTGGAAAAACAGTGCGAGAAAACAGTTAAACAGAGCATCTGCAGCGTGAGGATAAAGATCGAGCCTCCTCCATTCAGCCTCTTTACTTTCTCTTTACTTTACTTTTACTCTTCACTTTACTCCTTTACTTTCATGGATAAGGAAACAGTGGAAACTCACTGCACCAAAGACATCCATTAGCCTTTATTTAATTTAATTAACTTATTTTAATTTTGTTTGTTAAGCGCAAAGATTTGTTTCAAAACTATTTCTAAATTCAGTTCTAATTTCCAGCAAACGAATAAATAAACAATAATAATGAAATGTGGTCAAAAAACTGAGTTATATCCAAACACACATCCTGTTCTTATGCCCTATATGACCCAAAACCCGACAGGTGGGCAAATTTAAGCTTGTTTTTATTAAAACAGATATAAATATGCATATAATAAATAATACTAATAATAATAACATTACACAAATGCAAGTAGTCATGATAAAACTGAAAAAAGACCCCTGAGAAAGCATGGAGGCAGTGGTGTTTATATTTATGTAGAAAATACATTTTTTGTAGCATTTTAATCCTTTAATGCTTTTCATATGTAAAGATATTTGTGTATTGATGTACATTCTGTGTGTATTAAGCAATGTGTAAGCGTTTAAGGTGCACAACTAACGTGCTCTGTGCTGGACTTTAGACCAGCTTTCAGCTGGCCTATTGCACAATCATTTGTCAGATTGTCCTACCTCCCATTCGAAAAGTAGGTAGAACATTTTGATAACGCAATATGCTGCCCATCAGATTTTGCTACCAGTGTAAATTTTAATGTGGGGTAGTACAATATGAAGCTGTAATATTGCCCTAATCCCAAACCTCAAACCTCATAACCATTCAAATACAGTGTTGGTAGCATAATCTGATGGGTGGGATAAAATGTCAGGACACCGGCACACCCATGAGTCCACAAAGCGGCGCAAATGGATTTGCTATTTAAACAATAAGGCACAAAACGTAAAAAATTACTGTTTCGCTCGTCTGAAAATAGCAACAAATCGTGCCAAATACGTCTTGCACCTTATTGCGCCGGTTGTATAATAGGGCCCATTGTGGCTGAGTGTTGTGAAGCCATGGTCACACTAGAGATTGAGCATGCGAAATTCGGTTGTATAGTGCTGCGAAAAGGTGCAGGATTAAACGAGATGATTCACTTTAAAAAAGTGAATGAAGCTGCGGTCACACTGGGCTTTACTCCCCATAGACTTTCATTCATACGCACGCGAATGCGTCAGACCGGAAACGCAGGGTCATGCGTCAGGTTTCGCAGGTCGCTGCGGTGCAAAGTTCAAGCTTGGTGAACTCTGACCTGCCAAATCGCATCACTTGATCGCGTGAGCTGAATTGAGGATTAAAACATGACCTCTCTGAACAGAAATTTAAAACATGGAGCAATCGCTCGCTTTTTTTAATGTCTAATCATCTTGTTTAATTTCACAGCGCCGCTTAACAGAATTTCGCATTATTAAACTCTAGTGTGACCGCAGCTTAATTGGTCAATATTTAAATTTTCCGTACAGAGAGATCATGTTTTGATCTTCTATTGGTCTCACGCAATTACGTGATGTGATTTCACAGGTCAGGTTTCATCAATTTTGAACTTTGCAACGCAGCAAACTGCGAAACTTAACGCACGAGCTTGCATTTCTGGTCTGTTGCATACACATGCGTATGAATAAAAAATCTATGGGGCAAAAAACGCAGCGTGACCAAGGCTTAGGAGCTTGATTAGCTAGCCCAGGTGTGTCTGACTGGGGTTGGAAATTAACTTTGCAGGACACCGGCCCTATTATCAATTACAACCTATTATCAAGCATCGAACAAAGTGTTTTTTTTTTCTATAAATTTCCCACAAAACGCCCTACGACACTAATCTTCATGTAGCAATTTGGCATTATGTGTAGAAGTGCTCAGTGTTGATAAGACTCTCAGTATCTCTGCCCTTTATGGGATCATTTCAGAGATATTTATATGACTACTAGCCAACAGCTTTAACCACTAGACTCCAACCACCAGGGAAATTTATTTCTTACCGGTAAACCTTGCAACTGACTTACAGTACAGTGTTTTCAGATTCTTTTATATCAGATCCTCCCGGAAACATCAATTAAATTAAATTAATATTTCAGCCTCTTTTTTTTGTCTGAATGGAGGTGCTCATGTTCCCCATTCACCTGGATTTGAAGAGATTTAGTGGAGGCTATAAAAAAATGTCTGTAAAAATGCTATACAGCTCTGTAACCTGGTTTACAGTAAGTTTCCGTAATAAACACAGTGAATAACTGTAAATTTACTATCCCAGAATTCCCTGCATGACACTACACATGTTATACTTTTTTTTTGTTGACATTGCTATAGTTCAAGTGTTCACACTTAGATATTGCTTTATAATAGGCATGCTGTCCAAACCTAAGAGAAGTGAGAGAACCCTGAGCTCAGAGATAATTGAGCCCAGGGCTCCCACCTGGTCAATGCAGCACTGCTTTACAAACGGATTGGGAAACACTGCACGTAAGAAATGTGTTCTATGTCCTCAAACAAATGTTTATGTTTTTAAGTGGTAAAATATAAAAATTCATAGAAGAAGAATTTATAAAAAATATATAAGCCTTATCAGAACGATATTTAATATTCATTCATTCTTTCATTTTGTTTTCGGCTTAGTCCCTTTATTAATCCAGGGTCACCCCAGCGGAATGAACCACCAACTTATCCAACACGTTTTTTGAGGCGACAGCACTACCTACTCCGCCACTGCGTCGCCATATTTAATATTCATTCATTCATTTTCTTTTCAGCTTAGTCCCTTTATTAATCTGGAGTTGCCACAGCGGAATGAACCGCCAACTTATTCAGCACATGTTTTACGCAGCGGATGCCCTTCCAGCTGTAACCCATCTCTGGGAAACATCCACACACACTCATTCACACTCATACACTACAGACAATTTAGTCTACCCAATTCACCTGTACCGCATGTCTTTGGACTGTGGGGGAAACCGGAGCACCCGGAGGAAACCCACGCGAACGCAGAGAGAACATGCAAACTCCACACAGAAACGCCAACTGACCCAGCCGAGGCTCGAACCAGCGACCTGCTTGCTGTGAGGCGACTGCACTACCTACTGCACCGCTGCGTCACCATATTCATTCATTCATTCATTTTCTTGTCAGCTTTGTCCCTTGCGGGGTCGCCACAGTGCAATGAACCACCAACTTATCCAGCACGATTTTACTCAGCGGATGCCCTTCCAGCCGCAACCCATCTCCGGGAATTTCCACACACACACATTCATACACTATGGACAATTTAGCTTACCCAATTCACCTGTACCGCATGTCTTTGGACTGTGGGGGAAACCGGAGCACCCGGAGGAAACCCACGCGAACGCAGGGAGAACATGCAAACTCCACACAGAAACGCCAACTTACCCAGCCGAGGCTCGAACCAGCGACCTGCTTGCTGTGAGGCGACTGCACTACCTACTGCGCCGCTGCGTCACCATATTTAATATTTTAAATCGTAATTATGGTTTGAGGGAGTGGGGGGGGGGGGGGGGGTCGACGCGGTGGCGCAGTGAGTAGTGCTGTCGCTTCACAGCAAGAAGGTTGCTGGTTCGAGCCTCGGCTGGGTCAGTTAATATTTCTGTGTGGAGTTTGCATGTTTTCCCCGTATTTGCGTGCGTTTTCTCCGGGTGCTCCGGTTTCCCCCACAAGTCCAACGACATGCGGTATAGGTGAATTGGCTAGGCTAACTTGTCCGTAGTGTATGAGTGTGAATGAGTGTGTATGGATGTTTCCCAGTGATGGTTTGCAGCTGGAAGGGCATATGCTGGATAAGTTGGCGGTTCATTCCGCTGTGGCGACCCCGGATTAAAAAAGGGACTAAGCCGAAAAGAAAATGAATGAATGAATGAATATCTATCAGGCAGTGAAGATCTCTGATTTTTAAAGAAATTAGATCTAACAAGTGTCAATTTTGTAATGGAAAGACAGTTCACTGGAAGCGACTGGGCTGGCTAACTGAAAATTAAAAGTCTATGTGCATATACCCCATTCAGGCAACCAGAGCTGCTGGTTTTTTACCATAAATTTGACAGATTTTTTATTCAACAATGTAGGCTCTCTCTGACTGCTTCTTGATCACACAAGTCCACAGGTGCTGGAGAAATGAATCACACAGGGCTGGTGGTTTGAAGTCATTGAAGTCTCTTTGCTTGAAATGTAAATGTTTGCCTCGCCAATTCCTCGTCACGAGCCAGCGGGAGATCTGGGGCGAGTGGACCACGACCCCTTTTAAAAGCACTGGCTTTGTGCTGGCTGTTCTGAGGTCAGCTGTGAGTGAGCGCTCCAGCATTAGTATTCACCTGAGCACTGACGCTATACCTGTCAGATGAAGGGCTTCACATCTGGGGAAAACAACTGAGACAACTGTACCTCACGGACGGATGTGTTTCTTTAGAGAATCGATTTTTCCTTTAAATGCTCTGTCAGACTCGAACAGTGTGGGAAAAAAAGCAGCTTTTATTTACTAACGTGAGAAAAAGAAGATGGAGGTCTGATTTCTGGTGTGACTCCATGGATGGAGGATTGGGGAATGATTGAGAATTGAGGATTGTATTAACCCTTGTGTGCTGTTGAGGATGTTTTCATTCACTCTGAGGTGATTTTGAGTCTAATTTGGCCACAGCTTTTTTTTGTGACAAATCTTATTTTGACACATATTTTGGGAAAGTGCTTTGACATTTTTCAAAAACTTACTAATAGACTCATTTTTAACCCAGGCTCATTCTGAAAATGTACCCCTATATACATTTCTGGAGAGCGCCAAATATGTCCCAGGAGGTCCATTTTTTTTTTGCAGATTTTGTTTTCGCGAATCTACCAGAGGGTGCTGTGTATGCTTTTTCAGATCTCAGATTTCTCTTACGAGTGCCATTCGTGCCTGCTCTTCTCGCGTAAATCCACCAGAGGCCACTGTCTCTCCCCACTGCTCTTCTCCCTGTACACCAACGACTGCACCGCAAAAGACCCCTCCATCAAGCTCTTGAAGTTTGCGGATGACACTACTGTTATCGGCCTCATCCGGAACGGTGATGAGTCTGTATATAGACAGGAGGTGGAGCGGCTGGCTTTATGGTGCAGATACAACAACCTGGAGCTGAACATGCTCAAAACAGTGGAGATGATAGTGGACTTTAGGAGAAACCCCCCTGCACTCCCCCCACTCACCATCATGAACAGCACTGTAGCGGCAGTAGAGTCATTCAGGATCCTGGGCACCACCATCTCTCAGGATCTGAAGTGGGACATTCACATAGACTCTATTGTGAAGAAAGCCCAGCAGAGACTGTACCTCCTTCGTCAGCTGAGGAAGTTCAACCTGCCACAGGAGCTGCTCGTACAGTTCTACTCAGCTGTCATCCAATCCATCCTCTGCACTTCAATCACCGTCTGGTTCAGCTCAGCTGCCAAAACTGACCTCCGTAGACTACAGCGAATAGTCCGGACTGCTGAACGAATCACTGGCACTGCCCTTCCTACACTTCAAGAACTGTACTCTTCCAGAGTGAGTAAAAGGGCACGCAAAATCACTCTGGACGCCTCGCACCCAGCACACTTCCTGTTTGAACTGTTACCGTCTGATCGGCGCTACAGAGCACCAAGCACAAAAACAGCCAGACACAGGAAAAGTTTCTTTCCTCAGGCCATCTACCTCATGAACAGTTAAATATTCCCCTATACTGGGCAATAAACGAGCAATACTTTCTCATACGCACTTGTACACAGCACCTTATAACAATATACAATGCAATACTTTCTCCATTCGCATTGGTACACAGCACCTTTTAACCTGTATATTTACAACATATCTGTACATACAATTCAACATCCAGATATTTTTTACTTACTGCATCTCTGTTTAATGTCTAATGTTTATCGCCTTTTTCTTTTCTCATATTTAATTTTGTATTGTCACTTGTCACTTTATGTACACTGGAAGCTTCTGTAGACAAAACAAATTCCAGATAGCAACTTTTCATTTTCTGTTGTTCTTAGTACATGATGTAACTACAGAAGAGTCAAGCTTTAAATAGGAAAATTAAATAGGAAACACTCTTTGGTCATTTTTGAGCATTTTTTTTGCTAATGGTCTAATCCAATTCAATGATCTATGCTAAGCTAAACGTAAATTAATTCTGTCATTTTTATTTATGTCCCTATTCTGTTATTTACCCACCCTTGGTTTATTTCAAATGTTTGATTTTAAGTTTGAGTTGTTTTTTGTTGTTCTTTTATTGAGTTTAAAGAGCTTAATGTTTTTTTTTTTTGCAGAATATTGTAAATCTGTAACCATTGGCATTCATAGTATGAAAAAAAAATAGTCAAAGCTTACCTGTTTACAACATTCTTCAAAATATGTTCATATCTAAAGTAAATAAGTTAATAAAATTAAATTAAATTAAAAAATGTAAAAAGGAAAAAGAAATAGGAAAAACATTTCTGAGCGAGATGCTAATGGTCTAATCCAATTCAATGATCTATGCTAAGCTAAGCTAAAAGTGCTCGGGGGATCGACTGAATAAATTCAAAATGGGAGTTTACGCAGAACTGAAAATCCTGTCAGCATTTACTCACCCTTGGGCTGTTTTTTTGTTCATTTGAACACAAAAGAAGCTATTTTGAAGAATACTGGAAACCTGTAACCATTGGCATTCAAAGTATGTTAAACAAATAGTCAATGCTTACCAGTTTACAACGGTCTTCAAAATATCTTAATGTCTAAAATAAATAACTAAGTAGATAAAATAAAAGTAATTAAATTAAATGGCAAAATTAAACAGGAAAAACTCTTTGGTCATGTTTGAGTGACATGCTAATGGTCTAATCCAATTCAATGATCTATGCTAAGCTAAGCTAAAAGTGCTCCGGAGATCAACTGAATGGATTCAAAATGGGAGTTCATGCAAAACTAAAGATTCTGTCAGCATTTACTCACCCTTGGATTACAACAATCCAATGGTGCAGTTTGGTTTTTTTTTTGTTCTGTTGAACACAAAAGAAGCTATTTTGAAGAATGTTGGAGACCTGTAACCATTGGCATTTATAGCATGAAAAACAAATAGTAAATGCTTACCAGTTTCCAACATTCTTCAAAATATCTTAATATCTAAAATAAATAAGTAAATAAAATAAAATAAATTTAAATAAAATTGAATAGGAAAATTAAATAGGAAAAACTCTTTGGTCATTTTTGAGCGATATGCTAATGGTCTAATCCAATGTAAGTATCTATGCTAAGCTAAAATAAATGTAAATCAAATTAATAAATAAAAAATGGGAGTTCACCCAAAACGGAACATTGTCAACATTTACTTACCCTTTGAATAGTTTCAAACCAGTTTGAGTTTTTTGTTCTGTTGAACACAAAAGAAGCTATTTTGAAGAATGTTGGAAACCTGTAACCATTGGCATTCATAGCATGAAAAACAAATAGATCTTAATCTTAATATTTAAAATAAATAAGTAACTAAGTAAAAAAAAAATAATATAGATTAAAATGGAATTAAATAAAAGTAAATAAATAAAATTAAATACATGAATTTAATTAAAAACAAATTAAATTAAAACCGGTTTATAAAAAGCCAAGGGTGAAAAATGAGCAAAGTGCTCAGCTTTGGGTGAACTGTCCCTTTAACTGTCAGCATAATCTGCATGCTGGAACCAGTGAGTCAGTGTTTATTTCTCAATGACTTCTGGCCAGATGTCAGCTCACTCTCATTGATGACACAATTAACTACACAAACATCCCGCATACAGAAGCCCCTCGGCAGAGAGATACAGCGCCACCCTTCACTGCCATCTGCTGCTCAGTTTCTCTCAACTACTGTACATATTGGGTTAATAGGCCTCTGTTTGAATGCCCCTCCCTCTCTCTCCCTCTCTCTCCCTCTCTCTCCCTCTCTCTCTCTGTATGCGTGTTAAATGGATAATATGAAGCATATTTTTTATATGTGCAAGTCAAAGATGGAAAAGGATTTTCAAGCATTAAAGCATTAAAAGTGTTTATTGCTTTTATTTCTGTTGCATTAGAATGCATCCTGTTGAATTTGATCAATTTATTATTATTTTTTTTCTAAGCAAAAAATAATCTATAATAATATGACTAATATACTTTTTTTTACCATGATTGGACACAGCGACGCAGTGGCGCAGTAGGTAGTGCTGTCGCCTCACAGCATGAAGGTCGCTGGTGGAGCCTCAGCTGGGTTAGTTGGTGTTTCTGTGTGGAGTTTGCATGTTCTCCCTGCGTTCCTGTGGGTTTACTCCGGGTGCTCCAGTTTCCCCCACAGTCCAAAGACATGCGGTACAGGTGAATTGGGTAGGCTAAATTGTCCGTAGTGTATGAGTGTGAAGGAGTGTGTGTGGATGTTTCCCAGAGATTGCGGCTGGAAGGGCATCCGCTGCGTAAAAATGTGCTGGATAAGTTGGCGGTTCATTCCACTGTGGCGACCCCGGATTAATAAAGGGACTAAGCCGAAGAGAAAATGAATGATTTTACCATGATTGGACACCCTTTCAAATGTCATTCAGTATAATAACATCTTAACAGCCAGAATTAGAACAGTATTCAATGTATTAAAACACTTTGCTTAAGGATCACACAATTCTGTACACACAAGGAGGAATATTTATCCCACATTAGTCATTTTATTTATTACTTATTACATAAATTGTAGGGGTGGCGCAGTGGGTAGCACGATCGCCACACAGCAAGAAGGTCGCTGGTTCGAGCCTCGGTTTAGTCAGTTGGCATTTCTGTGTGGAGTTTGCATGGTCTTCCCACAGTCCAAACACATGCGTTACAGGTGAATTGGGTAAGCTAAATTGGCCGTATGTGTGTGAATGAGTTGTTCCCATTGATGGGTTGCAGCTGGAAGGGCATCCGCTGTGTAAAACATATGCTGGATATGTTGGCGGTTCATTCCGCTGTGGCGACCCCAGATTAATAAAGGGACTAAGCTGAAAAGAAAATGAGCGATGAACATAAATTGTAAATAAATTATGTACATTTTATACATAAATGATATGCAGTTTATTTTTATTTTAATTATATACTATTCATTTATTCATTCATTTTCTTTTTCGGCTTAGTCCCTTTATTAATCTAGGGTTGCCACAGCGGAATGAACCGCTAACTTATCCAGCATATGTTTTTACGCAGCGGATGCCCTTCCAGCTGCAACCCATCACAGGGAAACATCCACACACACTCATTCACACACATACACTATGGACAATTTTAGCTTACCCAATTCACCTATAGCGCATGTCTTTGGACTTGTGGGGGAAACCAGAGCGCCCTGGAGGAAACCCACGCGAACACTGGGAGAACATGCAAACTCCACACAGAAATGCCAACTTACCCAGTCGAGGCTTGAACCAGTGATCTTCTTGCAGTGAGGCGAGAAAGCTACCCACTGCGCCAACGCGTCACCCCTAAATCAAATTTATTAATGTATTTAAATTACATTTCATTTATTAATAAAACGTATACATTTTCAGTGTTTTGAGGGATATTTAGTGACAGGTTTTAGAATAGATCAACGTCTAATGATGTTACAGCTTGATGATGTGTGGACGTTACCACTATGACGTATATCAGATGTTGTATTTGGGTTGCCATACCCGACGAATGTCAGTACTCGATGTCAATATGACGTTGGTTTAAGATGTTGGCTCGACGTTGGATTTTGGTCACTTTCCAACACAACCTAAAATCAACCAAATATCAACGTAATATGACGTCAGTGTTGGACATCAAAATAACGTTGTCCTCAGACGCTGGCTAGACATTGAATTTTGGTCACCTGACATCACAACCTAAATCAAACCTAATATTAACGTCTTATGACATTGTGTGCCTGCTGGGCAATACCTAAATGCACTACAGAATGTTACGTTTACACACATTCCCAAATTACATGTGAATCATCAGCTTTTCACAGTGTAATACTCACTACTCTTGAGTACTTTTGAAAGGGCCACTTTTTACTCATGCTTTGAGTAATATTTACAACAGATACTTTTACTCTACTTACACTACATTTTTGGGCAAGTAATGGTACTTTTAGCTAAGTATGATTTTTCAGTACTCTTTCCACCACTGTATTTAAGTATGACTTCAAAACAACATAAGCACTAACGTTATTTAACTGACTATGAACAATGTACTTTGATAGTCATATGGCTGCTAATATGATCTCCCCATTTAGAATTTGCAAAGAATACCTTTCTGAAATTATTATTAAGGAGAAAGTCCAAATGTGCGAATATAAAACCAACTTTACCTCAATTCACATGTCACAAACCAGTTTGAGTTTCTTTCTGTTGAACACGAGAGTTGAAAAATGTTCTGTTGAAAAATGTTAGCCTAAACCTGTAACCAGGGCCGGATTAACCAATGGGCATTATGGGCACAGGCCCAGGGGCCCGTGCGCACTTGGGGCCCCTGCCAGGGGGGTAAAATGCCGATTTTGGAGTGACTATTTAGGCGAAGAGCAAATAGCGCACCTCGTTGGAATAAACTAGTTGAGTGATTCACGTACATCAACCGTTTGATTGACAGAGACAACCTAAGTAATGAGCACAGCAGGTATCAGCGTGAGTGGCGTAGCTCGTAGAGCACATGGCAACTTAATAAGTGTGTGTATTATGGAGGACTCAGATTCATAAGTTTGTAGAAGTTATACAGTAAACATACCATTAAATATACATTTTTAGTATTGCTTTAGTGAACTTGAACAAGTATATTAAAATCCGTTAATTTTCACTAGTTGTATTAGTATTTTTTTTTTCAAAGTGTGCTTTAAATGCTTTAAAAATAAGTTAAATCTTTGTAGTGTAGAAATATGTACTGTATATCATTTATTTAAAAAAATGCAGACAATACATTATAGATTCATTTTATTTTAAGTGATGTTTTATAAACAAATTTCGGAAGGAGCACGGTCAGTCTCTGACGATGCTAATTCATCACACATAATCATTCTATTATCCAAGCAGCACACGACCAAACCCCTAAAAATAGTCAAACACGTCATACCTCTATGTTCTCTTGACTTCAGCATTCCTCCACCACCCCAACTCCACACTATTAAACCCGATACTTAAGTCCGAAGGGGGAGCGTTCTGGAGCCGGGCTAGACACTGCGCTTGGACCCTATCTCTCTATCCTGATAAGGGGAATAACACGAGTTAGGGTGTCTTCCCAAGCTCAGAGCCCTCTCCCTGGACAGCACGCCAAATACGCATATTTTATTCAGTCAAATATCTGTAAGTGTGAACTCGTGAAAAAAATATTATATTAATCTAATTTTTCTGCTGAAAAATGTTAGCCTAAACCTGTAACCAGGGCCGGATTAACCAATGGGGATTATGGGCACAGGCCCAGGGGCCCGTGCGCACTTGGGGCCCCTGCCAGGGGGGTAAAATGCCGATTTTGGAGTGACTATTTAGGCGAAGAGCAAATAGCGCACCTCGTTGGAATAAACTAGTTGAGTGATTCACGTACATCAACCGTTTGATTGACAGAGACAACCTAAGTAATGAGAGCAGCAGGTATCAGCGTGAGTGGCGTAGCTCGTAGAGCACATGGCAACATGTTTTGATGCGATCGAGTCCAGCGTCTGATGAACACGTTCTTCTTTTTTTCCTCCACTACATATCAGATATTGCCTACTCTTCATCAAGAGAAAGACAAGTAGGAATCCTTAATAAGTGTGTGTATTATGGAGGACTCAGATTCATAGAACTGGATTGAAGAGGTGTTATATTCAAATAATATGCATGATAAGTTTGTAGAAGTTATACATTAAACATACATTTTAGTACTGCTTCAGTGAACTTGAACAAGTATATTAAAATCCCTTAATTTTCACTAGTTGTATTAGTATTTTTTTTTCAAAGTGTGCTTTAAATGCTTTAAAAATAAGTTCAATTCAATTCAATTCATCTTTATTTGTATAGCGCTTATACAATGTAGATTGTGTCAAAGCAGCTTCACATAGAAGGTTATAGTGAATTGAAACAGTGTCAGTTCAGTTTTCAGAGATTAAGTTTAGTTCAGTTTAGCTCAGTTCAGTGTGGGTTAATAATCACTACTGAGAGTCCAAACACTGAAGAGCAAATCCATCGATGCGCAGCTCTACAGATCCCGAACCATGCAAGCCAGTGGCGACAGCGGCGAGGAAAAAAACTTCACCAATTGGCGAAAGCGAAGATTTAAAAACCTTGAGAGAAACCAGGCTCAGTTGGGCACGACCATTTCCCCTATGGCCAAACGTCTTGTGCAGAGCTGCAGTCTAGGCGCAGGAAGCTGGACCTCAGCGAAGACTCGTCTGTCCTTGGAGCATCACAGGAGTCAGTCTCATGCTCTCACTCCATGATGACCACCACAGCAGCTGCTCAGGATACGGCCTGGTCCAGAAAACCTTGGGATCATCTCGTCGCTGGTCTCGGATCGTGTCAGTGGCACTGCATAGTCTGAGGGCCTCGAGATGAGTACCCCCAGGTGGAAATAGAGAATAAAGAGAATAATTAGCGTAGCTGCTGTTCATAGTGTATATAAACGAGAACCAAAATCATGTGTGGGGCACATCATGCGTCATACCGCTATGTGCTGCACTGAGTGTATGCTTTGCTAAAAAGATAGGTCTTTAATCTAGTTTTGAAGAGCGAGAGTGTGTCTGAGCCTCGGACATTATCAGGAAGGCTATTCCAGAGTTTAGGGGCCATAAATGAGAAGGCTCGACCTCCTTTACTCGACTTTGATATTCTAGGTACTACCAGAAGCCCTGAGTTTTGAGATCGTAAAGAGCGGGTTGGGTTGTAGCGAGACAGGAGGTTGGTTAGATAAACAGGAGCTTGATTATTTAAAGCTTTATAGGTAAGTGGTAATATTTTAAATTCAATACGAAACTTAACAGGCAGCCAGTGTAAGGAGGATAAAATTGGGGTGATATGATCATATTTTCTAGATCTGGTAAGAACTCTGGCAGCTGCATTTTGCACTAGCTGGAGTTTGTTAATAGAATGCTGGGCAACCAGCAAACAGAGCAATACAGTAGTCCAGCCTAGAAGTCATGAAAGCATGTAAATCTTTGTAGAGTAGAAATGTGTACTGTATATCATTTATTTAAAAAAAAATGCAGACAATACATTATAGATTCATTTATTTTAAAAAATATTATATTAATCTAATTTTTAATTCAACTATAGGGGTTCGGCCAGGTAGGGGGCCTACAAGACATTGTGCCCAGGGGCCTCTGAATTCTTAATCTGGGCCTGCCTGTAACGGTACCACTGACTTCCATAGTAGCCTATTTGCTTTTCTTACATGGAAGTCAATGGTTACAGGTTTCTAACATACTTCAAACTATCTTCTTTTATGTTCAACAGAGAAGAAAACTCGTAAAGGTTTGGAGGGAGAACAAATGATGAGTAAATAATTTTTACACCACATACACCATAACAATACGTTTGTGGATATGATTATTTGTCACTTCCTGCTAGTATAATCTTCTCATCATGCAGACCCGAGGTTTCCTGAGTTAAAAATAAGTGTCATCATCGCTCTTTTCTCCTGATGATCCCAGCATTCCTGCACTCCAGGACGAGCAGCGAACGCGTCGCGTCGCGTCGGGATTCCTGAGGATTACCCGGCGTGCCCCGCGGGAAAGATGGCGCTGAACGGGAGAGGATGGAGATAACTTTTATCTGAAATCTGGAACAGCGGATATCCACACCTGCCATCTGCGGTAACACTTTAACTCCTCGCCCAGAGATAGAGGCGAGAGGACGCGGGATCGGCGATCGCTACGGACTGCGCGAGCGAGGATATTTTAGCCGCCGTTAGCAAGAGTGTTAGCCAGCGAGGAGAAGAAGAAGAAGGAAAAGCGGGCAAAGTTTATTCAGTTTGAGCAGGAGTCAAGACTGATCGACACCAAACTCTGGATTTAACTGCGGAAAATTACCGGAGAGAGGTAAGAAGTTCATAAATCGTTTTACCTTCGTAACTCTAGTCTATTTTAGGGCATGTAGTATGAAATGTATTTTCATATAATGTTGATATACGCGATCGGTCACCGTTTAGATGAACTGATAAACACACCCAGCAGTGCTGTATTAAACCAAAATCGTGTATTCAGAGCTGTGTTGTGCTTCTTTAAAGGCACCAGTGGTCGGATATGAGATTAGAGATGGTTGCTAATCTTAAAAGTGTCGATGTCAGGTGTTTTACGCGTCTGTATTCGGCGAGTCCGTCATGGCCATGGGCAGTGAAAACAAACCCTTCGGGCAGTGGATACTCTGTGTCTAACGTTCACATGCTTCGTAATTTGAAATACACAAACATTTAATGCTTAAATGCCTTTTTTTGATCTCTTCAGCGCATATATAACGTTACTCATGTTAATGCTACCAGCTGGATCCTGTTGTGCAACCGATCCTGTTACACGGGCTTCTTTAATACTAGACTGCTTAGCTGGTTGATCTATCTAGATGATGATGATGATGATTACGTCCTAAAGCGACGGGGATTATCATTTTATTCACGTGTCCTAGCATGAAATAGTGTGTAACTTGTTAGGATGCTACTGGGAAGAAAATACGGTGGGATATTTCGATGAATATTGTCAGTTTATGCTGATATAACTCGTGGAGTCCATCATGGACACATTGCAGGTAACGATCACGAGCACAGGTTGTCACGATCGCTAAATATTGGTTGATGGTTATTAATTGTCATCTAGATAATTATGATTGATTTTCTGATTTGTTAAAGAGGCGTGCAGTGCATGCGTAATGCGCCTTAATAAACCGCTAACACTTTACAATAGGGCTGTATTGGTTAATGTTAGTTGATAGTTAATGTATTCACTAACACGAATGAACAAGAGATTCATTACACTATTTAGTCGTGTTAGTTAATGGAAATAGAGTTGTTTGTTGTCAGTTCATGTGCATTAACTCAAGAATAAGTTTGAATTTTAATAATGCATTAGTAAATATTGAACTATGATTAATAAATGCTCCACAAGTATTGCACACTTAGTTCATGTTAATAAATGCATTAACTAATGAATTCGGATTGTAAAGTATGACCAATAAACCTTATGACGGATTTCTTCATTCACTTTGATCCCTGACTTCTGTAATTTTCTTTTTATAGTTAAAAACAGGTGAAATATTTCTCATTTGCAGCCTTTTGGGTTCAGCTTTTGCAACAGCACCAATTTAAATATTTAATTTTATTTCGTGTTTTAGCATAATTTATTTATTGTCACTTTAGTTTTAAAAACCAAAAAATGCTTGCATTGAAATTGAGTGAAACCACTGCAGGTTTGTTGGCATATAGTAAGACTTTTGATCAACTTTTTGTGGCGCCTTTTAAGATGTGCATATCACATTCAAAACTAACAGCCAACAAAATTAACAAACCTCTGTTGTTAAAAAAGCCTAGAGCGTCGTCGTCCTTGTGAGTGTGTAGAGTGCTGTCTGTTGTTAAATACTAACATAGACTATCAGCTGTTATTAAAAACTCTCATAGAGCATCGTCTGCTGTTAAAAACTAGCCTAGAGCGCCATCTGCTGTTAAAAACTAGCCTAGAGTGCCATCTGCTGTTAAAAACTAGCCTCTGCTGTAAAAAACTAGCCTAGAACGCCGTCTGTTGTTAAAAACTAGCCTAGAGCGACATCTGCTGTTAAAAACTAGCCTAGAGCGACATCTGCTGTTAAAAACTAGTGCAATCGTAGTTTGCTGTTAAAAACTAGCATAGACCGTCGTCTGCTGTTAAAAACTAGTATAGAGTGTTGTCTGTTGTTACAAACTAGCGCAGAGTGTTGCCTGCTGTTAAAAATTAGTGAAGAGCATTGTCTGCTGTTAAAAACTGGCATAGAATGTTGTCTGTTGTTAAAAAACTAGCCTAGAACGGCATCTGCTGTTAAAAACTAGCCTAGAGCGCCATCTGCTGTTAAAAACTAGCCTAGAGCGCCATCTGCTGTTAAAAACTAGCTCAGAGCGCCATCTGCTGTTAAAAACTAGCGCAGAGCACATCTGCTGTTAAAAACTAGCCTAGAGCGCCATCTGCTGTTAAAAACTAGCCTAGAGCGCCATCTGCTGTTAAAAACTAGCCTAGAGCGCCATCTGCTGTTAAAAACTAGTGCAATCGTAGTTTGCTGTTAAAAACTAGCATAGACCGTCGTCTGCTGTTAAAAACTAGTATAGAGTGTTGTCTGTTGTTACAAACTAGCGCAGAGTGTTGCCTGCTGTTAAAAATTAGTGAAGAGCATTGTCTGCTGTTAAAAACTGGCATAGAATGTTGTCTGTTGTTAAAAAACTAGCCTAGAACGGCATCTGCTGTTAAAAACTAGCGCAGAGCACCATCTGCTGTTAAAAACTAGCCCAGAGCGCCGTCTGCTGTTAAAAACTAGCGGAGAGCACCATCTGCTGTTAAAAACTAGCCTAGAGCGCCATCTGCTGTTAAAAACTAGCGCAGAGCACATCTGCTGTTAAAAACTAGCCTAGAGCGCCATCTGCTGTTAAAAACTAGCCTAGAGCGCCATCTGCTGTTAAAAACTAGCGCAGAGCACCATCTGCTGTTAAAAACTAGCCTAGAGCGCCATCTGCTGTTAAAAACTAGCGCAGAGCGCCATCTGCTGTTAAAAACTAGCGCAGAGCACATCTGCTGTTAAAAACTAGCCTAGAGCGCCATCTGCTGTTAAAAACTAGCCTAGAGCGCCATCTGCTGTTAAAAACTAGCCTAGAGCGCCATCTGCTGTTAAAAACTAGCCTAGAGCGCCATCTGCTGTTAAAAACTAGCGCAGAGCACCATCTGCTGTTAAAAACTAGCCTAGAGCGCCATCTGCTGTTAAAAACTAGCATAGAGCACCGTCTGCTGTTAAAAACTAGCGGAGAGCACCATCTGCTGTTAAAAACTAGCCTAGAGCGCCATCTGCTGTTAAAAACTAGCGCAGAGCACATCTGCTGTTAAAAACTAGCCTAGAGCACCATCTGCTGTTAAAAACTAGCCTAGAGCGCCATCTGCTGTTAAAAACTAGCCTAGAGCGCCATCTGCTGTTAAAAACTAGCGCAGAGCACCATCTGCTGTTAAAAACTAGCCTAGAGCGCCATCTGCTGTTAAAAACTAGCGCAGAGCGCCATCTGCTGTTAAAAACTAGCGCAGAGCACATCTGCTGTTAAAAACTAGCCTAGAGCGCCATCTGCTGTTAAAAACTAGCCTAGAGCGCCATCTGCTGTTAAAAACTAGCCTAGAGCGCCATCTGCTGTTAAAAACTAGCCTAGAGCGCCATCTGCTGTTAAAAACTAGCGCAGAGCACCATCTGCTGTTAAAAACTAGCCTAGAGCGCCATCTGCTGTTAAAAACTAGCGCAGAGCACCATCTGCTGTTAAAAACTAGCCTAGAGCGCCATCTGCTGTTAAAAACTAGCCTAGAGCGCCATCTGCTGTCAAAAACTAGCCCAGAGCGTCATCTGCTGTTAAAAACTAGCCCAGAGCGTCATCTGCTGTTAAAAACTAGCCTAGAGCGCCATCTGCTGTTAAAAACTATCCTGGTGTGCTGTTATTGAAAATTAGCCTAGAGCATCGTCTGCTGTTATAAACAAGCCTAGAGCTCAATCTACGGTTTAAAACTAGCCTAGAGCGCCATCTGCTGTTAAAAACTAGCCTAGAGCGCCATCTGCTGTTAAAAACTAGCCTAGAGCGCCATCTGCTGTTAAAAACTAGCCTAGAGCATAGTTTGCTGTTAAAAACTAGCCTAGAGCACAGTCTGCTGTTAAAACTAACCTAGAGCGCCATCTGTGGTTAAAAACTAGCATAGAGCATCAGCTGTTGTTAAAAACTAGTGCAGAGCGCCGTCTGCTGTTAAAACCTAGTGTAAAGTGTCGTCTGTTGTTAAACTAGCGCAGAGCACCGTCTGTTGTTAAAAACTAGCCTAGAGCGCCATCTGCTGTTAAAAACTAGCCTAGAGCGCCGTCTGTTGTTAAAAACTAGCCTAGAGCACCATCTGCTGTTAAAAACTAGTGCAGATCGTAGTTTGCTGTTAAAAACTAGCATAGACCGTCGTCTGCTGTTAAAAACTAGTATAGAGTGTTGTCTGTTGTTACAAACTAGCGCAGAGTGTTGCCTGCTGTTAAAGATTAGTGAAGAGCATCGTCTGCTGTTAAAAACTGGCATAGAATGTTGTCTGTTGTTAAAAAACTAGCGCAGAGCACCGTCTGTTCTTAAAAAACTAGCCTAGAACGGCATCTGCTGTTAAAAACTAGCGCAGAGCACCGTCTGTTTTTAAAAAATAGTGTAGAGCGCCATCTGCTGTTAAAAGCTAGTGCCGATCATAGTTTGCTGTTAAAAACTAGCATAGAGCGTCATCTGCTGTTAAAAACTAGCATAGAGTGTTGTATGTTGTTATAAACTAGCGCAGTGTTGCCTGCTGTTAAAAATGAGTGAAGAGCATCGTCTGCTGTTAAAAACTAGCATAGTGTCGTCTGTTTGGTAAAACTAGCGCTAAGCACCGTCTGTTGTTAAAAACTAGCTTAGAACGCCATCTGCTGTTAAAAACTAGCGCAGAGCACCGTTTGTTGTTAAAAACTAGCCTAGAACGCCATCTGCTGTTAAAAACTAGCGCAGAGCACCGTTTGTTGTTAAAAACTAGCCTAGAACGCCATCTGCTGTTAAAAACTAGCGCAGAGCACCATCTGCTGTTAAAAACTAGCCTAGAACACCGTCTGTTGTTAACTAGCGCAGAGCGCCATCTGCTGTTAAAAACTAGCGCAGAGCACCGTCTGTTGTTAAAAACTAGCGCAGAGCACCATCTGCTGTTAAAAACTAGCCTAGAGCGCCATCTGCTGTTAAAAACTAGCCTAGAATGCCGTCTGTTGTTAAAAACTAGTGCAGATCGTAGTTTGCTGTTAAAAACTAGCATAGAGTGTTGTCTGTTGTTACAAACTAGCGCAGAGTGTTGCCTGCTGTTAAAAATTAGTGAAGAGCGTCGTCTGCTGTTAAAGGTGCTGTATGTAAGTTTTTGACTCTTCTAAAGCATAAAAATACCATAATATGTGTGCAGATATTTAAGAAACATCTCAAGTGAACATACTTGTTTAACTGAAAAACAATGCTGAAGTCAGATATTCTGCTTTGAAAATGGGTTTTCCGTGCCGGAACTCTGTCTTTGTTTAGATAAATTTCATATGCACGATGCCAGTTTAGCCAATTATATGTCAGCACCCTGGGTTGCCTTGTTGGAAAACAGCGTATTTCATTCATTCATTCATTCAGTAAGACTCTGAAAGCATGCGTCCGTGACCAAAAGGAACAGTATGGGAGACAGATGCAGTTCCACATGAGGTTATTAATTAGCAAATTACATAAATATTACGAACGTAAGCATTAGGTGAGCAGGTTACATTGTAACCGCGTGTCCTAACAACACGCTGTGACGAGAGAGGCAGTGATCAGCTATTTGGCTGTTTGCACCAGACGAGACACGGCAGAAATGTAAATACAGCCTTTCAGAAGCACAGAATATGCACTCGCTCACGAAACGGTAAGGTTTAGAATCTATTTAATACATGTTAACCCACTTTAGCATCAATGTAGATGCTGAATCACTCATATGTGTTTAGTTCTAAAGTTCAATTTCAGACGGTTTATTGTATTTTCAAGATCTGAGGTGAACTTTCTGCTTTCAGTATATGGCAACAAATGCCATGTAAAATGCATTCAAACTAGCATTGTTAGCATTTAGCACAGAATAAAGCACACAAGGCTTACCTGAGGTGATCTAGCTGTCATAGGTTTTTGTTGTTCAGCTGTGAGAAATAGAAGCCATTTCTAATATATCAATTCGAGGTGTTGGTTAGGACAAAAACTCCGTTAAATATGGAAAATATTCCCTCTATCGCGTGTCGTTGCTTTTATTTAGAACACAGTTTAAATCACTCACTCCTGTACACAATCTGGCATCCTAGCGTACTTTTATTATGATCCAGGAGTGCAATACCTAGTTCAACCACTGGGTGTCAAACTTACATACTGCACCTTTAAAAACTAGCGCAGAGCACCGTCTGTTGTTAAAAACTAGCCTAGAGCGCCATCTGCTGTTAAAAACTAGCGCAGAGCACCATCTGCTGTTAAAAACAAGTGCACCTCGTAGTTTGCTGTTAAAAACTAGCATAGAGTGTCGTCTGCTGTTAAAAACTAGCGCAGAGCGTCGTCTGCTGTTAAAAACTAGCGCAGAGCGTCGTCTGCTGTTAAAAACTAGCGCAGAGCGTCGTCTGCTGTTAAAAACTAGCGTAGAGGGTCGTTTGCTGTTAAAAACGAGCCTAGAGAGCCATCTGTTGTATAGAGCGCCGTCTGTTGTTAAAAATTAACCTTGAGAGCCGTCTTCTGTTAAAAACTAGCGCAGAGCATCATCTGCTATTAAATCTAGCGCAGAGCGTCATCTGCAACTCTGAATTGATTCCATAGAGAATCGTGACACATTCCAAAAATCAAAGAATCAATCCTTGTTTCACAACACATTGATTTATCTTCCCAGCCCTAACCTGTATGCAGTTACCATATTCATATATATTCAGTTTTAGCTTTAAATCACCCACAGCGGTCAACGCGAATCACTAATCCAGCTCTCTGTAGAGTAAATCAGCACCCTGATGTTATTGTCTCAAAACCCACTGAGCTGTTGACCTAGACAGTATATTTCGGACATTATAGAGCTGTGTCTTAGCAGTTGATCAGTGTACCATGTTCAATAGTCAACAGACATTTCTTTTCTCTTGCTCTCAAAGTGCTTCAGAGTATATCATGGTACTTTTGGTCCTCTTTTTGTTAGTGAGGGGAGCTCACTGGGTAAAGACCAAGACTGTGTGGATGTCTGTCAGGTGATGTGGAATAAACAGTGTGTTGGTGTGTAACTCTTGCTTGATATTAGAGTTTAGCTGCTCCTTTAGATCTCTCTCTGCTTTTATAGAGCGCACTTAAATTAGTTTGATGCCTTCTCAGCCATTACTTGCAGATGGATAATGTCGATAAACAATTAGTTAAGTGCTGTTTGTTAAGAGCTGAACGTGTTGCTGATAAGGGCTGAGCTGTCAGACTTGAGGCTGAGTTATACTTGCCCATGCCTTGCAGGTAACTGTGCATTTATACTTCTGCATTCTGTTTGTGTTGCTCTGACAATAACGGTACCTTCACACCAGACATGAAGCGTTAAGCGCAAGTGATTTACTTATTTAGTAGTGGTGTAACGGATCACAAATCTGCAGTTCGGATCATACTACGGGTTTTTAGTCATGGATCGGACCATTTTTCGGATCAGCAAAAAAGTGAGGAGGCAAATGTCATTTGCTTTACATTTATATAAAAATATTACTGCAAAAAAACATTGCTTCTAACAAACAGAACTTAGAATCTGTAATGTTAATAAAAATAAAAATCAAGAAAGAACCAGCTGAAAAAAGAAAAGTATTCCATATGAAATATGATCTTTGCTACTGTTGCTGATAATGCTTAATATAGAAATGCAACATCTTGTACAACAGATCATATTTATCTTCAATTAATGATTCAATAATTCACACATAAAAATTCATGTTTTATTATACTGTAGGTTTATTATTTTTTTAAAACATTCAGTGACATAATTTTGATGGTTGTTTGTCACCATCTGTTGGTTACACAATGTGTAACCAACAGCCACAGCAATATCACCCTGCAGCCAAGACCGGTTACTCACTGAAGCTAAGCAGGGCTGAGCCTGGTCAGTACCTGGATGGGAGACCACATGGAAAAACTAGGTTGCTGTTGGAAGTGGTGTTAGAGAGACCAGCAGGGGGCGCTCAACCTGTGGTCTGTGTGAGTCCTAATGCCCCAGTAAAAGTGAAGGGGACACTACGCTGTCAGTGGCCGCCGTCTTTTGGATGAGACGTTAAACTGAGGTCCTGACTCTCTGTGGTCATTAAAAATACCATGGCACTTCTCGTAAAGAGTAGGGGTGTAACCCCGGTGTCCTGGCCAAAGTCCCTCAATCGGCACTTACCCATCATGGCCTCCTGATCATCCCCATCCACTGAATTGGCTCTATCACTGTCTCTCCACTTCACCTATAGCTGGTGTGTCGCATCATCCAAGTGGATGCTACACACTGGTGGTGGTGTGGAGAGACTCCCCTCATGGTTGTGAAGCGCTTTGGGTGTATGGCCATACACAATAAATGTGCTATATAAGTACACATTACATTACAATGTAATTGCTTTCACCAGCATCAAAAAATCACCAGCGTCATGTTTCATTAAACGGGGATCTTTACCATAAACATCAGTGTTTATATCTGAACTATAAAATGGTCTCCCAGCACTTATGTGTTATTTAATTGTGATGGCAGAGGGGTGTCGCGGACGAAAGTGAAGAGGGTTGGGGAGTCGTGGAAGAAACTGAAAGTGAACAGCGGACGGGTGAGGAGGGGGATCGGTAAAATGAGGTGCCGATCAGATTTCAGAGGTGCCGGATCCGGAGTGTTCCGGCACAAATTAAGCCCTGAGTAGGTCCCACCACAACTTTTCCTGTCATCATCATATCTTACAGGGAAGCCAAAATGCTTTTATGCACATGATTTAAATGACGCATGAGGCGATCTCTCTGCAATGGTTATAAATGTTGGATTAACCGACAAATTCAAAATAAATTATTAATCCGCGGGTCAAGTGCGTTCCGAACCGTAAGTTGTGATCCGTACGAATCACGGATCAACAGTGATCCGTTTCACCCCTATTATTTAGTCAATGCATTAAACATCCTGCAGCGCTATTTGTGCAAATGAGGTGGCACAAATCAAGCAAATGACAGTGTGAATTATGTGTTTTGACGTGCTAGATGCGTGAATTGTACGAATCGCTGAAGTTGAAAAAAAATCTGAACTTTGGGGGACGTTTTCGCCTCGTTAACCAATCAGGAGCTTGCTCTAGTAAGAGCGTGATTATGACGTAGCGCCTGTGATTGGTGTCCCAAATAAAATCCTTTTGCCGACACAGAACAACAGCTAATCAAACTGGGATGGCTCCGTCAGAAGGACCCAGTTACGGCTCCGAACGAATCTACGCTGTTTTTCAGCCTTCCTAAAGTACAAAGCACATCTACTCTTGCAATAAAATCCATTTAGCAAAAAACTGGAGTCACCATGCAGACATATGCCCCTTCCATGATGCAAATCCGTGTCTATTGTGAAGTGAATGTGACGCGCAAATGAAATTGAAAAATGTTAGAAATCTTGAGTCATTTTTTTTTATTGTTTTCATAACTCTAGATTCAACCTTTTGTCTTTTTTTTTGCGTAACATAAAATGTCTTTCATGTAAAAGAGTTGCAGACATTTTAAAGTTTTGTCAGCACATAAATCAGAGTTGTGTTTGTGTCTTTAATGATGCTTGTCTGAAAAGAGAAGTGTACTTGGGGCTTTACAGAGGTTGATGCATTGATTATTATTTTTTTAAACATTTTTTTGCATTTTTTTAGTTTCTACCAAAACTAAAGTTGTAGATTTCTTTAACAGAGTTCACTTAATTAGTAGTTCCATGTTCTTAATTGTAATCACAGTATGTTTACAGTGTCTACAGTTGTTTATTAGTTAAAATGGAATAGCATTGTCGTGAAATATAGTTTAAAATTCAGATACTTAAAATTTACGCACAACACAAAAGTTTTAGGAGTTACAATATTTTTTTAATAAATCTTTGTCAGTAAACCATGTCTGTGTATAGTTTAGGGCTGCACGATACTGGAAATATATACGATATTTTTGAGAATTGCGATAACAATTTTTTTTACTATATAACATTTCCCTAAAAAATGCTGTGTTTTAGATAATCTATTTAATGATCTAATTAATTCTAATTCAGACAAGGTGCAATGATTTTTTTTATGATGGACGAAGGTTTCGGAGGCAGTGCGTTTATATGGTTGACACAACGTGAGGTCGAACTAATTTATTAATGTGTGAAAATTAGGGATTCAGTGTGCAATAAACTTTAGTGTTTATTTTCAGCTTTGGGCCGCTCCATCCAACAACAGAACAACAACTGGGTTGTCGGAGATAAAGATAGTAAGGCCCCATCTGATTGGTCAAATTTAGATAAACAACCAATGCATAAAATTAATTAATCGCAGATGTCTGCGATACCAATATCACGATAATGATACTTTTACGATATGTTGTGCAGCCCTAGTATTGCTGTGCAGTCCTAGTATTGTTCTCACAAGATAAAGTGTATCATAACACTGCTGTTTTGTAGTTTGTCTAAATTGTGTGAATAAAACCCCCTCATCAGTGAAACACTAAATAAGCCCTTCTCTTTTGCTAAATGCTAGCCTGAAATGTATTGTTTTATAGCAGTTGATGTTGTATTTTAATGCAATTGATTGTTGGAGTTTGGACTTCAGATTTTAGTTTTCAGAAAGGAAATTCATGTGTAAAGGCCAAAATTGGGTGAATAAAACTAAATTGTGTGAATAAACACAAATTAAACCCTTCTCTTTTGCTAAATGCTAACCTAAAATGTATCGTTTTGGCGTAATAAGTTTAAACCAGTTCCTGGCTGTTCCTGGATACCAGTTGCTTGCTTATTTTTTACTGAATTCTCATAGACGGTTCCATAAACTCAGCTGTGCTGATGTAGTAAATACAGGACTGAAGGTCAATGACCTTTTCTCCCTCATGTTGTTGTTAGTTCACTAAAAACATCCTCTGGGTTTTAGCAGCATTTTGCATTCTCTCTCATCCGGCTCCAAATGCTGAACGTGTGGGCTCTTCTAGCACCTCACACACACACACACACACACACACACACACAGACTCTTAAAGCTGCCGGTGACTGCTGGATTTGTGCTAGGCCGTGTCGTATGATAGCACAGACCCCCGTGGAGGTTTATCAATTAGGAAACAGCCAGTGTGAAAATGTTTGGGGTGGGATTTGTTGAAAGATTACTCTGTCAAATGCCGCTGTGTGTAGCTGGGCTTAGCTGAAGAGATATGGGGTTTTGTGCGCAATCTGGAGCGTTTAATTGGGAAAAGTTCCGATAATTACTGGACGATTGATGCCGTTAAGTCGTCCTCCGTTAAATAAGATGTAATGATCAAGGCTTTGTGCCGGTTAGTCAGGTTTTGTTTGCTCTATTTTATGGTAAGTGACCATAAAAAGTTGAAAGGTTTTGTTTGTAATTCTTTACTAAAGTGCGTGTTTTGTTTATTATTACATTTTTTTTATTAAATTTTATTTTATTTTTTACTTTATTTTGTTGTTTATTTATTTTTAAAGCAGAGCTACTATGGAAAAATCACTTTTATAAGGAGTTTAAACACAGTTGTGTGGCTACAGTCTGTAAATATAACCAGCTTCTAATGGTAAAAAAATTTTTATAATGACATTTGGTACTTGTATATAATCTTTCTTAATATTATAAATCTTTTGTACTTCGACTCATGTAATATTTAAAAGGAGGACTTTAAACTTCTATTGAGTTTTTTTTTTAATGAGGTTATAGCAGTACTTCCGACTGAGCCTATCCCCATTTGATGAGCTGTTCTCCCATGTCGACAGGAGGATTTTCCCTTGGGACACCAATAAAAGGTGCTACGTCATAATCATGCCCCTACTAGAGCAAGCTCCTGATTGTTTTACCGCTAAAGTTCAGACTTTCCAACTCAAGCGTATTGCGCAATTCGCGTGTTAAGTGCGTCAAACGTGCAAAACTCCTCATTCGTGCTGGTTCATTTGCGTTAATTGCATCATTTGCGCGAATAGCACCGCAGGATGTCTGACCATGTCTATGCATTGACTAGACATGTAAATCACTCGTGCTTGACTATTCATCCGTGTCTGATGGGAATGCACCATTATCAGACCCCCTAATTTTTCAAGATTTTTTTTGGTGATTTAAAAATGACTGATTTTATGGTGGTAATTCCCAGAAATTTGCGGACAAATTTTGCGATTAAATATCTTATTTATCATATTAGGTAGCCGACTATGTTAGGTATGCAATCAGACACAATGATTAAATCAGACAAATGATAAAAATAAAGCTTTATTTTGGTCTCTTGTCAAGACAAGATCTAAAACAGATCTAAAACAGTAGTGATTTAGCCAAAGGAAGGTTGTATAACTCTTATTTTTATCCACAAACTTACTTTCTCTTTCTCAGATTTCACTCCCCGCTGCATATCTGACATCATGTAGCTCACTCAGGACATGCGTTAGGGTTTCCTCTACCGTAATACACCTAAAACACGGATTGCTGTAAAACTTGTCAATGGAAAAGTTTTTTTTTGTTATCTGCAGGGAAAGAGTTAAAAGAAATCATTTATCAATTTTGACGCACATCATAATACCAGCCAAACATGTAAAGCACAAATAATGTCCTTCAATTTGTTCATGTCTAGCGGCCGTCATTCTTGAACCTCCATCTCCATCTTGGTGAGCTGCTTGCTTTTCTGGTTGTTCCATTGCTCCATTTGTTAGATGTTTGCTCCAAATTTCTTTTGCAGTCTGAAGTCGCGCCACAGTATGTCTAATCCCATCTTTGCATTGACTTCACATGTAAATCACTCGTGCTTCATCCATGTTTGCTTACTGCACAGGCTTCAAAACACTTCATGTAATGTAATGATTGTGAGGGCGCAGGCGCATTTTTTGAGAGACACTCAAATACATCACGTGCGCGGAGTATGCAACATCTATCATGTTAAACAGTTAATTGCAAACTGAAATAAATATAATTTGATTATATGGTTTGGAATTGGATGTTTTATGAGATTATTCTTGTTATTTTACGTTTAAATTAAGAATTTTGCATGATTGCAAAAACGTGCAGCTTTTTGTTGTTTTTGCGTTGGATTCAGCGATTGCAAAATCGTGAAAAACAAGAGCATCTGCGTTATACTCAAGCGCCTGATTTGCATAATCTATGACTGAAATAAATGTATTCAACTATAATTTTTATTGTACTTCTGTTTCAGTACTATTTTACAGTAATAAATTACCATAATAATGTTTTGTTTTTACTTTCTTTTTTATGCCTTAAATAAACTGTTTATTGCCAACTTCGCTTTTCTTTAAGCAAACACACCAAACCGAGAGATGTTTTTTTTTTCAATCACTAAATCTTAACTATAATTACAGAAATATAGGACGAGCAAATATTTAAAAAATGTCTAAAAATAATAGTAATATAAAATTTTACAGTTATTAAAAATTTACTATTTAAAATTTATATTTTTATATATTATATTTTATTAATAATAATAATAATAATAATAATAATAATAATAATAATAATAATAATTATTATTATTATTGTTAAAACTACGTATTTAAAATGAGCCGAAACATCACAATTCTTGAGTTTTTCTGGGGACCACTTAATTGTTTTATGTTTAATCCACTGAAGTTTGTAAAAACAATTTGGTCAACTTAATCGACTTGTTTCCCAGTACTGGGTTGCAACTGGAAGG
Source organism: Danio kyathit (assembly GCA_903798195.1). Lineage (NCBI taxonomy): Eukaryota > Metazoa > Chordata > Actinopteri > Cypriniformes > Danionidae > Danio > Danio kyathit. The sequence continues at coordinate 5,167,731 of LR812531.1, read as the reverse complement.
GTATCCGCTGCGTAAAACATATGCTGGAATAGTTGGCGGTTCATTCTGCTGTGGTGACCCCTGATAAATAAGGGACTAAGCCGAAGGAAAATTAATGAATAATCGACTTGTGTTGGGACAGCATGAAGGAATTGTGGGCAGCCCAGCAAATTTGACAGTGTACTTCTTCTACTACTACTACTACTACTACTACTACTACTATTAATAGTAATAATAATAGTTTTTATAAAATCTTATGCTAATATGTGACTGCCAGGCTGCTCTTACCATGAAACATATTTTGTTAGAATGTGAAAGTTTGAACACAATTAGACAACATTTTTATAAGCAGAGTACTTTGATGGACATTTTTTAAAAGCTACCACCAGGAAGAGTCTTAAATTATTTATCAAAAATCCAACTGAAAAATCATATTTAACTTTGAATATATTTTTGTGGGAATTTTATTTATTTATATTTTATATATTTGTCTAAGTAACTTTTTATTGTAACACGAATTAGTTTTTATCATGAAATGTTTTTATGTATATTCATCTTGCCATGAAATAGCCATAAGTTGCTGATGTGGCATTAAATAAATAATAAATAAATATGCTAATATATATGCAGTTGCTTGGCTGTGTTGTATAATTTTTGTTTAGTCTGTTCTATTCTGATGGTCACCTTCAATATGCATTTTCAATTCCATGAAAGTTTTTTTTGCTTTAAATACAACACAAAGCAGGGCTGTTTGAGATGACCTTGGCAGTCGGAATTGGCTTAGAATTTCAGATACACTCTATTCATCAGCTTTTGCCCACACACTGCATGGCCTTTCACTTAGAAAGATGTCAGACAGTCTTTTTTTGAAGCAACCATTTGAATGATTTTATTAAAATAAACTGAACTGTTGTTTTCGCTGTATGGACCAGAAGGTATACCTGTGACTTTTCTCAGAAATGCACAGATTCTTGACTGGTTTTGATGTTTATAGTTGGCTAATCTCATTCAAACCTGCAGGAAGGATTTTTCATCAAACAGTGTACAAATATTTCCCAAATGATGTTTGACAGAGCAATGCATTTTTCACAGAATTTCCTATAGTATTTTTTGTTCTGGAGAAAGTCTTATTTGTTTTATTTTGGCTAGAATAAAAGCAGTTTTAACCATTTTAAGGTCAATATTATTAACCCCCCTAAAGTCATATTGGAGTTATATAAACACAATAAGTCTCTTTTTTTTTATATTTCCTGACGGTAAAATAGGATCCAAATCTCTGCCATTTTGAGGCTGATCGCAACGTGATGGAGTGCGGTTTCCCCGCCCACTGAATTGATTGACAACCGTGTATTGTCATGTCTCCATAGTAACGGATATAATCATATGAACAAGACAGGACATGCGCAAAGCAACCGGGAATAAAAGATCTGTTCAGCTCTCTGTGATCATCAATCATCATCAAATGTGGTCAAGAGTGAGTTTTACAAGTTTAAAACGTTTTTAAAACAGTACATGTTTGTAATAAAACCGCTACATAATTCAGCAGCACAGCCGCATGTCAGTACAATTATAAAAGAAGATGCTTCAATCCTGGTTTGTGGACGTTAAATCAGGTTTATTTTGTACATCGACTTAACAGATATCTATACAGCAGTGGATATTAATGTGTATCCTGTCACATTCGCCATGCAAAAACAGTGCAAAGTTAAATGTGTGTGTGTGTATGTGTGTGCATGCACGCAACCAAACTTTATAACGACATTGTGCATGACTCATCATTGCAGAAAGGCTTGAATTAACTCCACAACAAATATAACAAATAACCGTTGATAAAGCTCTTACTGTAGTAAGGGAGGTCTGCTTTATTCTTGTCTGTCACTGTGCTGTTTATCTTTGTAAAGCCTACAGCTCTGACACGCATGTGGACACTGTGGGTGGGGAGAACCAGCTTCACTTATCTTAAGACTTATCCTAAATCTTGAAAAAGGGTTAAAATAGGTGCCCTTTTGATTATCTACAGCAGTGGTAGTGAATAAAATAGGCATGGGACGATAACCGTTTTAAGGTATACCGGGGTTTGGAAAAATTTTCTGTAATGCCGTTCCTAAGGTATGTGTAATATTTTTTTGTTTACTTTTTTTTTGTTTTTTAGGACAACAGTATCTCCAGCAGAAAAAGTATCCAAAGATGTCGTTTTAAATTGTAAATAAATCAGTGTTTTTGAAACAAATGAAGACAGCAGAAGTCAATGATTCATTTGAAATATTTAGCCTGACGTGTTTACTGCTCCAAAATATTTTAAATCTTTCAAATAATAGAATATATTGTTTTCAAAACAGAATTTTTATTTTTATTTTTTTTAACCCAGACATTTAAAAAGAATATATTTTAGAGCAGTGAGCAAAATATCGTGAAATTTTTATCCAAGGTTATCATACCGTCAGGATCTTATACCGGCCCATGCCTAGAATAAAATACGCACCGTCCAAGCGCTCTGAAATCTTATTTTGTCTAAGTTCGGCTAAAGAAGCAGAAAGGATGGATAATGAGGCAGGGAGGTAAGACTTCATAACATTAATTCTCGGCCTTGAGTTAAGTCTATGAACAGATAATTCTATAAAACGTGTAGTAATGGGCGATATAAACGATATGCGATATAAACGATACAAAATTGGCCTACGATAGAGATTCTAATTCTATTGCACTATCGCGATAATGCATGTTTGATGACGCAATCTACCCGCTCTCAACAACAGCACTAAGCAACGCATGGCACCGAATGTAGGCATGTCGCACAACTTGCGAGCCTCATGCATGGCATATCGTGGCTTGTCACACAGATTCCCTCACAGCGCTTCCCACACAGATTTTACCTGGGCGGCCCGGTTCTGTGTTCGCGAGAAACTGAGAACACTCTGCCACAGACTCACATGCTCTGCATGCAAACCCACAGAGACGCGCTGGATACAGAACTGTTGTTCTGCCTTTATAGCAGCTTTGAGAAGAGCGCGAAGACTAAATAGACTGATCCAGCTCATTATTTGGGGTGACAATACATTCTCTTTTCCCCGGACATGTCCGAGAATCTGCTTTCGCTTTCGATATTAATTGTATTCATTTTTGCATTACTTTATAAGCAAACTTTGTCTGGTGCGTCTCAATCTCTCAGCAGCACCAACACTACAGCAGACAGAGAGAGCGTGAGGGAGAGAGAGAGAAAGAGCAGATCAAGACACCAGTTTTAATTTCATTAGGAGAACAAAATGTTTAAAATCAAATGTGTTACCTTAGGCTGCAGATTAGAAATATGTTTTTATTTAAAGTATCTGCAATACACAATTTTATTGGACTAATTTAATACTGGAAGTATTTTCAGTACAGTGTAAGTTCCTTAACTAAACACTAGTTTTTTTTGTTCTCTGCAACTTGGCATTTAGGAACCAAGGACTTAAAAGAAAAGTCTTTCTTTCTAAAAGGCACTACATTTAGTTTATTTATCTGCAACATTGTGTTGTTTAATTACAGTTTTAGTTTTGCACAATAAATGTTCTCAAAATGACATGCAACCTTTCTTTATTTCTTTAACAAAAAATAGCAGTTTGGCTTTCCTAAGGGTCTATGTAACCTGTTCTGAAATGGTTCTATTATAATTTATATATCGCAATATATATCGTTATCGCAAGAGGCTGCAATGTATATCGCAATATGGATTTTAGGCCATATCGCCCATCCCTAATAACGTGTATATTTTTTGTATTGTATAGAATTGTCAAAATTAATTGTTTTTCAGTTACATTTAGGATGGATTTCTGTTATTTAAATAATAATAATAATAATAATAATAATAATAATATTTATTATTATTATTATTATTATATTTATAATAAATATAAATATGTTTAATAATTCCAATTCTGGTTTTGTCTATATTTTACCCAAAGTAAGGGTAAAATAACAAACATTTTTTAGAATGTACATGTTTATTGGTCCTTTTCTATATCAACTAGATGTAACCTAGAACAATACTAGAACTACATTTCTATAAACCAACTATTTATAAGCTTGAGGGAGGAGGGGGCGTATATGGGGTGGTTCGCCCAGGGTGCCATTCAAGCTATTATGTTTAGAAATGTGTTAAAAAAAACTATCTTCTTTCTGTTAAACAGAAACTGGGGAAAAATATACAGGGGGACTAATACTTCAACTGTATTTATCATGGTAGTACTAGTACTATGGTAGCAGCACACTGTTTTCCTTATGGTATTCGTAATATTTTAGATGCGTCATACTGAATTTTCTGCATTAAGTTTTTTGTGTGTGCGCCCTACATGTTGCAGTGTTTTGGAAGCTCCTCTGGAATTTGCTCAAATCTTTTTTTTTTTTGAACTGGAGGGAGCGAGAGTCGTGTGGAAACATTCCTCTGCTTGGCTGAACTCCCATGCTGGTGGAAACGGGGCTCCTCGGCATTCACCAGCATTCAGTTCTTGTGCAAATTTACCCTCCGCCTGCTTGCTCCCATTGTCAGCCTGTCAAGTCTGTTTTTATGTTTGTTGCTTGAATCCAATTATCCACGACCTGCAACATAGCCTGCACCTTTTCTTCTCAGCTCTGCAGACACCGGTTGCTGATTCTTTCCTCCATCTCCGTCTCTTTAAAGGGAGACCTGTTATGCCCCTTTTTACAAGATAAGTCACTAGAGTGTGTACATGAAGTTTCAGCTCAAAATACCACACAAATAATGTTTTACAACTGTTTGAAACCGCCCCTTGTAGGGTTTGAGCCAAATTGTGCTGTTTTGGTGACTTTCGCTTTAAATTCAAATGAGATTGTGGTGTTTTCAAAAGAAGGCGGAGCTACAAATGCCTGTGTGTCAGCATAGTGGCAGATTCAAAAGAGGACTAATGTTATCTCTGTGAAAAATGTCTGAGAAGAGCGCAGTCTATGGAGACCACATTGACTATGTTTACATGGACACCAGTAATTCGATTTTAATGCGATTAAGACAATACTCTGATTAAGAGTCTACCATGTAAACAGCGATTTTTGATTAATTTAATCAGATTAAGGTCATAATCGAACTAAAGAGAAATCAAATTAAGACATGTGGAGTATGCCGATTTTAGTCGCATTATTGAAGTGCAGTACAGACATGCAAACACCTTAATCGAACTATTACCGTCATGTAGGACTTTTCGCCACGTTTTGCGACAGGACAGTCCACACACACAGCTGTTTGACACTCTTTGCACCTACCCAGTCAGTGCAGACCACAGACACCTGCATCGTGAAATGCGGAGGTTTATTTTCTTCCATTCAGCATTCGGTCTGAACTTTCATTAAAACAACTCTTCCAGCAGTTCATAGTTGCATCCAATATCTCGTTTGTCACGGTGGGCATGCATTAACGTTCGTGAAGGAAAGTGAAAGTGCCAAACTGCAGTTAAAGTCGACAAATTAAAAATAAACCACCCAAAATTACATGAAACTCTGGAGAAAATGCGGATAGCGCGGTGACGCAATGATGCTAATCGAAATATGCGCTATAACATGTAAAACGGGGTCATGAAAGGAACATTCAAAAAGCAACTCATGTAAACACCTTAGTCTTATTATTCACTTTAATTAGATTAAAGCAAATAATTCGATTTACTGATGTCCAAGTAAGCGTAGTCATTGTTTATTTGCGTATCCTAAAACTACACAGGTAATTTAACTGAATTATGCTTCTGTAATGCATTATTTAGTAAAAGATAATAAAGCAAAATTTACTCGCATTTATCTGTGCTTTTTGGTCATATTAGGAGCTAGGGTTGCACGGTTTACCAGTACTATGGTAGTATCGTGATACTATGGCTTCAAAATACGGGCAGTGCCACTGTAGTTTGTAAAAGGTAGTATCGTCATTAACGGTCTATCCACAATTAGGCATGGGCCGGTATAAGATTCTGACGGTATGATAACCTTGGATAAAAATATCACCGTTTCACAGTATTGTGATTACTGCTCTAAAATATATATTTTTAAAATGTCTGGGTAAAAACAGGGATTCTGCTGTGTTCATCACGTCAAATTTAAGACTTTTTAAGGCCCTGTTTAAACTAATGCGTTTTCGTTTTGAAACGGCGTTTTAGATCAAAACTGATCTGCGTCCATACTAGCGTTTCTAAACGTATCTCCGTCCATACCACTCCACCAAAAACGTATATCACGTGACCATTCGCGCACTCTGGGCAAGTATAAGCAGAACGCATGTGTCTCGCTCGGCATTTGGTTATTTTTAGTCAACAAACGCTGGTTGAACGATGAATGATTGATTGATGACAATTTCATCAATAGCCCTGCATTTACTATATCTGAAGTGGTTTGGAAGTAATTCGCACTTTCCTCCTGTAGAAAAACGTCATAAGCACAATGCTTAGTGGCTCAATGTGTAATATTGTGCTTATGACATTGCTTATGAAACAGTGTTTTTAAAAGTCTAAACACTTTATTGATATAGTATACAACCAAGCATGAGTCGCAGGTAATGAAGTATTAAGTGTTTCTCATGCGTCTGTAGCTCCGCTCACTCTCCGCCTCTTTGCCCTTGTATGGTAAGCCCCGGTTGGTGCGATGACACGGGAACAAAATGGCGATGGTTGGCCACGCCTACTGGTAGCTTCTTTTGGGTTCTTCATAAACCTATGGGTGACGTCACGGATACTACGTCCATATCTTTTACAGTCTATGGTTTTAACCAAGTCTTTCTCATGAATTAATCCCGCACACTCAGAGACGTCATGATATACTCGCAGGTACAGACATCCACTCTCCACACTGGACTACACGCAAGTATCTAATGACCGTGACGCAGCTTCAAAAATTTTCAAACCGGAAGAATGAATTTGCTCAAAATAACGCAAAAACAACCAATTTTCACTTGTTAGTGAGATATATGTGTCCTAATAGTGTTTATAGCAGCGTGGGACACATATATGACTGTCAACAGCTCAAAAAATGTGTTTTGGTGTTTCGTGACCATGAAATTTCAGACTATCACAGGGCAAAACGCTAACAATTTACTGTAATAACCAGTGGAATTTTTTTACTTGCCCAATTAAAATTAAAATTCAGTTATTTCTTAGTTACATATTTTAAATAATGTGTCAAAACAAGCAAACTTTAGTTATATATACTCTGTATATACTCTGTCCTAGCTCAAATACAGTATCAAATACTCACAAAAAAGTAATAATAATTTGTGCAGATTATCTGGCCTACGAAATCAACCCAATCAAAATAAACATTTTTTTAAAATTAATTAAGTTCTTTTCAAATTAAGCTATTCAACTCATCTGGTGAAATAATCATAGTCATATCGCAAAAAAAATATCGCAATGTCAGATTTTTCCAATATCGTGTGGAACCCCAATAAAAGGTATCCAACGAGCCAGATTGTCCTTTATCAGGGCTGGTTGACTTTCCGATGAGCTGAAGTCTCCAGCTCTCTCCTGTTCCCCCTTGCTTGTTTCCTCTCTTACCTGCTCTTGTTTTTGCCTGTGGTGTTCAGAGAAACCAGAGCGCTAATCTTCACCACACATGAGGCCAGACTGCGCACACACCAGCTGCTGGAAAGAGCTTAGCTTATTTAGATCTCTCAATGGCAGGTGGCTGTAGCCCACTGCTTCACCACTCGGGTCATAAAGAGTCCCGCAGACCCCCGCTTTCCAGACAGCATCAGGTCCAGGCTGATCTACTTGTATTAGAATTGTCTTTAAGGCACTTGCGTTGGAATGTCTTGCTGGGTTTTCTTCTGAAAAGTGCTGCTGGTCTTCAAGGACATTTCATAACACTCCATATTTCAGCAAGTCTGTTTGCGTGTGGACGGCATTGCATGTCTCCCCTGCTTCATTATTATGCGTTGCTAAAGGGACAGTTTATTAAAAAAATATCGTCTTCGTTTACTAGAGCTGGGTATTGATACAGATTTGAATGCAAAATTAATTCAATTATTCTCCTCTCTTATCTCTTATAATTAAACTTAAGTGTTAAAGAGACTCTTAAAGTTGATAAATAAAATGTTACAAACTGTGCAATGGTAAAGTGTAAATGCTGAACAATCTAAGCAAACTTTAAGGTGTTAATAATAATGATACAGTAAACCTCAAACTGTAAACAAATCTGAGAAATTTGATCGATTATACACTTTCATTGTCGATTTCGATTATTTTTCGATAAATTGCCCAGCCCTAGTTTCAAGTTATCCAGAGCAGTATGACTTTACAAATCTTGAATATCACAATATTGTTAAATATTACAATTATAACAAAATCAACAACAACACTCGGGCATAGGCATGGGCTAGTATAAGATTGTGACTGTATGATAACCTTGGATAAAAAAATCAGTTTCACGGTATCACGGTATTGTGATTACTGCTTTAAAATATGTTATTTTAAATGTCTGGGTAAAAAACCCAACTTTTTCACCTATTGAACAATATATTTTATTTTAAGGAACATTTAAAATATTTTGAAACAGTAGTTTTTGATGTGGAGGGTCCTTTTCTGCTGGAGATATTTCTGCCCTAAAAAAACTAAGCAAAAAAGTCATAAAAACACGTAAAAAACTGTACAAATACCATAGAAATGGTATAACAGAAAATTCTAGAGGTTTTAAAACCTTGACTTTTCCAAGCCGCAGTGAACCTTGGAACCTGTTATCGTCCCATGCCTACTCGCGCACAATACGCAGCTGATTCAGTCATTGCCTAACGACATAAAAAGCGCAACGCACTTTAATGTGGTGCGCCTTGCGTATTTGGAACGTAAAAGCAAGTGTTCTGTGTGATTGGGCCCCTAAGGCGGCTAATAATATTCACTTTAAAATGTTTTTTTTTATTCTAGCCAAAATAAAACAAATAAAGTTTTCTCCAGAAGAAAAAATATTATAGGAAATACTGTGAAAAATGAATTGCTCTGTTAAACATCATTTGGGAAATATTTGAAAGAGAGAATTTTGACTTCAGTGTACCGTTACACTAGGCTTGGGCGGTATCCAAATTTTGATACTGTCAAACCTCCTCCCTCGGTATACGGTATTACCGTGCATAATAAAAAAAATGATGATGTAAGGCTCAGACAGCGTCACCAAACTGTTGGCTTGAGCCTAAACCATTCAAAAACCGAATACCGTATATGCGACCTTAGGTTCGCGGACACCTGTTTGTTGCACAATTTGCAAATTGTTTTGTTCGTATTAGAGATCTGCACGGGACTAAATTTTAGAGGGGGGATGATGTGTTCGTGAACAGAAGAGCAAAACCAAAAACCACTCAGCTAGATGATACAGAGAAACAAGCTGTCTGTATAAACACATAGACACACAGCACCATGCTCTCTCTCACATACACTTGCACGCACGCACGCACGCACACACAAACAGTGCTCGCTCGCTCTGGAGCGATATTGTTAGACCGCCCGCTTCCGTTCAAATTACACCAGAGTTACCGACTGCTCCTGCGCTTTAATCGGAAATTTATTCCCGCACCGCAAGAAATCTGGTCGGGTCCCGCAGCTCCCGCGGTACAGCAGCGGGAATGCAGACCTCTAGTTCGTATTTACCATGGCTGCGTCCGAAACCGCCTACTACTCAGTAGGTACTGCATTTGAATTTAAACGTATTGCTCGGCTGTTAGAAAAGTACGTTCTATACAGTATGAATGTAAGAAGTATAAATGGAATTCGGACATTCTACATTCGCCATTTTGTCATGGTCACGTGACCTACCTGCGTCAGTTACGTCGCTTTACTTCCATTCATGAATTCTCTCGCGGGGCATCATGGGATAGCGCAGCGTGCATGGGATGCGCACTTCAGAATCTCGCCGGAAGTAGTAAGTCATCCGGGTACTTCTCGCATACTGATTTTCGAATTCTATGAATTCGGACATACTACTCGGCTCGCATACTGATTTTAGCATACTGTATAGTATGGAAGTATGCGGTTTCGGACGCAGCCCATGTCTCCCTTCTCGTTTGGTCGAAACCCGAAATACTGCCAAACTGCAGAGGTTGTGTTCTTTTTCGAGACCTGGTCACTTGGTGCGTGACTCGCCATCTTACCTCACTTCTCTCTCTCTCATCCCCACTGTCCCGTGATGACAATCACGCATACGCATTTTTAGGCATTAAATAAATAATATTTAATACTTGTCTACCTAGTATTGATACTGATACTGTTGCAATTTTTAGATCCCGCTGTAACGGTGATTGTATAGGATCGACTCAATCTCATTTTAATCTTCCAAAGAAGAAAAATACAAAAAACAATTTAACTTTCAAAAACTGGTATTGAGGTGATTCGAACACAGGCCGCCCGCACCGCAGTCTAACGCTCTACCGCTGGTCCACGTGGCTACTGTAAAGACTGGCTTTTCCACGGCCCTTCACTCCCACTCCCCAGCAGACCTCGAAAAAAAAAATATATATTATAGATTTTCAAAATAAACTTTTGGGCGCCAGACAAAATTACTTTGTCGCCAAAAAATACATATAAAACCCAGGATAGCCACGGCAAGGATTCCTACCACCATGTACACAAAAAAATAAAGATTCTTCTTAAATAACTCAACACACACCCTTTTTAAATGAAAGCAACTGTTCTGTATTTATCAAACAGTACAAGGATCATAGTTTCTAAACAAAATATATTTTATATAACAAATAACTGTTTAGACAAACGTTTTAAAGATTTATAAACCAAAATATCACTCTTTATGTATCAAGAAAAGAAACAAACAAACAAACAACAAAATAAATAAACAGATAAATAATAATGTGTGGCTTATTTAACGGGCAAGAGAGATGGAAATGTACCGAAAGCCTATGTTCTGGTGATGCAATGTGTGTGTGTTGATCATCAGCATTAGTGGGTGTATGAATGACTGCAAATGGACAACTGACCCAGACAAACAACGTCGATTTGTACAGGTCCTCTCCCCCCCTTGAAAATATTACCATATTACCGCCCAAGCCTACGTTACACCCCTAATAATAAATAACGGAATTTTCATTTTTGAGTGAACTAACCCTTTAAATGAAAATCCAGCTGTAACATCCAAAGATCCCAAAAATGTGACATGTCGATTGCTTTTGCGCCTCTTTTAGTACGTCATCTCAATCATCCTCCAGCTCACAACAGGCAGTTCATTGACTCATATCCCCCTACTTCCCTCTATCAGTTCCTCCTTCAGTGTCTTGCTCAGTTTTTCTCCTGACGTAAGCTAGTTTTTCTATTTTTATCCCAGGTGGACATTTTTTCATTGTGGTATAATTAATATCTCTTGTTCCTGAGCCTTTAGCGGTTGGGTTTTGTAAGTCCTGTCATTCACTAAAAGGTCATACTGGTGTTGAATACCTTTATAGGAGACTGTATTTAGCTCACATGAACAGAATGGCCTATTTCAGTCAGTGTTGCCCCAGAGCTTATGTTGCAGGTGCAGCAGACATCTTAGATTTTCCAGTTGGCACAGTTGAGTGTTTGGCATTCCATTAGTAAGACAGTCTTGCATTTTCTGTCCCCATGAAGAAACGCGAGCCTGACCTGTACTTGACACTTAGGCTAAATACAGTATCTAGAGTTGTGGATAGAGTTCAGACCGAAACACTGTTCTTTAAGTGAGTAGTTCACTTGAATATATATACAACTCAATATGACTGTCACACAAAACCAGATGTATCAGATGTAAGTTTAAGTTATTTATCATTTATTAAACTGAAAAATACTCGGGTTCTGGGAATATTCCTCAGAGATTTTGGTCCATATTGGCGTGACAGCATCACGCAGTTGCTGCAGATTTTTTGGCTGCACATCCATGACGCGAATCTCCCGTTCCATCACCTCCCAAAGGTGCTCTATTGGATTGAGATCTGCTATTTGAGTACAGTGAACTCATTTTCATGTTCAAGAAACCAGTCTGAGATGATCCAGGTTTTATGACATGGTGCTTTATCCTGCTGGAAGCAGCCATCAGACGATGGGTACACTGTGGTCATAAAGGGATGGACATGGTCAGCATCAATACTCGTCGTTGACACGACGCTCAATAAGTACTAATGGGCCCAAAGTGTGCCAAGAAAATATCCCCCACACCATTACACCACCACCAGCCTGAACCGTTGATACAAGGCAGGTTGAATCCATGCTTTCATGTTGTTGTCGCCAAATTCTGACCCGACCATCCGAATGTCGCAGCAGAAATCGAGACTCATCAGACCAGGCAATGTTTTTCCTATCTTCTATTGTCCTTTTTTGGTGAGCCTGTGCTAAATGTAGCTTCAGTTTCCTGTTCTTAGCTGACAGGAGTGGCACCCGGTGTGGTCTTCTGCTGCTGTAGCCCATCCGCCTCAAGGTTGGATATGTTGTGCGTTCAGAGATGCTCTTCTGCATAACTCGGTTGTAACGAGTAGTTATTTGAGTTACTGTTGCCTTTTTATCAGCTGGAACCAGTCTGGCCATTCTCCCCTGACCTCTGGCATCAACAAAGCATTTGCGCCCACAGAACTGTCTCTAAACTGGATATTTTCTTTTTTTCGGACCATTCTCTCTAAACCCTAGAGATGGTTGTGCTTGAAAATCCCAATAGATGAGCAGTTTCTGAAATACTCAGATCAGCCCGTCTGACACCAACAACCATGCCACGTTCAAAGTCCCTTAAATCACCTTTCTTCCCCATTCTGATGCTCAGCTTGAACTGCAGCAGATCGTCTTGACCATGTCTGCATGTCTAAGTGCATTGAGTTGCTGCCATGTGATTGGCTGATTAGAAATGTGCGTTAACAAGCAGTTGGACAGGTGTACCTAATAAAGTGGCCTATATATATATATATATATATATATATATATATATATATATATATATATATATATTTGTCTCCAAAACTTTTTGGGCATATGACTCACTGATAATCTTTTAAAATATTCCTCATTACAATTATGACCAAAATTATCGTGATTATGATCTTTCCCATAATCGAGCCACCCTAATATAGACACGCATGATACCTTGTTTTTTTTTTGCTTTGAGCATTCAAAATCCCATTTGTGACTGAATATTGAGCTGGGGTATTACACTGGCTTCTGCCTGCAGGTATGGAAATAAATGAAACCATCTAAAGGCAATAAATGAAAGAGCTCCATTCAGGATTACAAGTGTCCATGTCTAATATTCTCTCTGGCCTCCAAGGTATTTTCAGAGGTGATTCCTATACGAAGCGATGCTACATTTCCCACATGACTCCTGGGGTTCACTGGCAATATTGTAGCGCTGATGAAAGAGGGACTGTGTAGTCAGGACTGCCATTCACTGCATGGGATTTGTATTTACAAGCCTGGCCACAGAAGCCCACTGATCCTCCAGAGTGTGAGAGAGAGGCTTCAGGACTGAATCTCCCTCCCACTTCGGAAGCTTGATTCACAGACACAGGAAACCACTCACTGTTGCCCCGAGCTCTGTCTGCATTCATACACCGAGCTCTTCTGGGACTTCCTGGCATTCAGCTCTAACATGGCATGGGCTGAGACTGTCCAGATCCACCAGCCTGCCTCTTCCTCTGCTGTTTTCCGTCATGAAGGATCACAATTCTGACAGTGAGCGATGATAGAAACGTCAAGACTGTTGTAAGCAAACTGAATTGATTTCCAAGAGTTGCAAAGCAAATCCACATTTTGGAGCTACTCTTTTGCTCTAACTGGCCATGTCCACATATACACAGGTATTTCTTTAACAACAGAGACTTCCCAGCCATCTCTCCACATAAAAACACAATGTGATGCATGTTAACACTAGAACTGCCACAATTTAAAACATTCAATAAAACTTTCAAGCCTCCCAGTTGTTGGCTGCGTCAGAAATCGCCTACTACTCAGTAGGTACTGCATTTGAATTTAAATGTACTACTCGGCCGTTAGAAAAGTACGTTCTATCAGTGGCGGCTGGTCAATAGAGGGCACTGGGGCGCCGCCCCCCCTTCAAGTTAGACCCCTTTAATATGTTAATGTTTATTATCACAAATATTAACAAAATAAATTGATTTAATTATAACATTCTAACATTTATTGTAGTCATACTAACATTTATTGAAAAAAAAAGTATGAACAATATTTTTTCATACGTGTGCGCCGGACTAATGAGTGTCTATGTAGGTACACAAACTTTTGCAATGCACATGATATGACGATAAGCTCTAATTGGCCAGTTTTAAATTGTCTTTGGGGCGCAGCGCTCTGCGTCCCGAACCCTCCCATTTTGTTGTTAGAACGAATCATATTTGTTTTTATATGATTGGCCTTATGTGATTGGACCATTCTCACCAAAGAGCTTAGAATGCAATTTCTCGAGATGAAGGAAAATTCCGTTGTATCTTTGCAAAGATATCCGTTCACAAGGCGTTTGGATGAAGAAAAAAAAAGAATCAAAAAGCTTGGACCAGATCGACCGTCTTTGCAAATTCACCAGTAGTCAAGTGATGGCGAGCGCGCGAATATTCGGGGCTTTTCCAGCACTTGTTATGACAAACGGAGTTGGCCGGCAGGTTCATGTAAGTCATACCTTTTACTATTTCCGTGTTTGCTGTTTCAAAAAGCATGACGCAAGAGAGGCTGAATGCATTGGCTATGCTGTCAATAGATAAGAGACTGGTGACTGAGATGACTGACTTTTACGGTTATTGAGAAATTTGCAAGCCAGAAGAAAAAAAGGAGAGCAAATTTATTTTCAAGTAGTGCTACTGGCCAGTGATTAGGCAACATTTATGTGTATGTGTGTGTTTACTGATTATCTTGATTACTTCATTACTGATAATAAACCCAAATTGAACTAAAATGAACTGATTTGTGATGCATTTACAGTGGCGTAGCGGACGGGCCCGCAGGGCACGCACCGCGGGGGGGCCCCGCGTGATAAGGGGCCCCCGCGGGATATTTTTGTGTCAAAACGTCACGGAGAAGTGATATCAGCCATTGGCGGCAAACTGCGAAGAAATGACTGGGGCCTCTTTCGCGCGCTCTAGGTGTCGCGCGCACTCGCTCTCACGTGCACTCTCTCTCCCTGCCTTCACGCGCGCTCTCTCTGTAACGGCGCTGTGTGCATTAGTTCCCGCATTCAGAAGTTAACCCCCAAATTGACACAGGTAAAAAAAAAGATTCACTTGAGTCATGTTCTTGTTGTGAAACACTATCAAAATGTCCACTGTTGATTATATTAGACTTTTGTTTTCAATAGCGATTTTAAACCTTTTAATATAGGAAGTCCTCGGCTCTGCATATTATTAATCAGAAGCTGAGTGTATATAGTTTTACGTTAGGAAATGCAGTCTTGAATTTACAAACAGTCGGCAAGTACCGGAGAACAGATGCAACACATTGATCAAATTTAGTTTTCAGTCACGTTGAAAGTAATATTCTACTCGTTTAGTTTTGCCTTCATTTGTTTTAGATGTCAGTACTGACCAATGACTGTATATAAGGTACTGACATACGAGTCTTCAACGCATGATTTTTTACAACACGTTTTTTTAACATAATAGTTTAACTAACTAATTTCTAATAACTACCTTTTTTTATCTTTCCCATGGCGATAGTGCATAATATTTTACTAGTTATTTTGCAAGATAGTTGTATTTAAATTAAAGTGTAATTTAAAGACTTAACTAGGTTATGTTAACTAGGAAAGTTAGAATAATTAGTCAAGCTATAGTATAACTGGTTTGTTGTGTAGACAATCAAAAATATACAATAAATATTTCTTAAGGAGGCTAATAATACTGACCTAAAATTGTATTTTTAAAAATAAAAAAAACTGCTTTTATTTAAGAAATAAACTATAAGAAAGAAAAATTATTTATTATTATTACTTCTTTTTTTTTTTTTACAGGAAATACTGTGAAAATGTCCTTGGTTTGTTAAAGATCACTTGGAAAACATTATTTTAAATTAATGGGAGGGCAAAAAAAATGACTTCAAAGTTTACAGGTGTAAAAATGTGCCTTGATATACTAGAATGCTAGAAATGTGTTATCCACTACAATACAAAGTTACTTGTCAAATAAATTAACTATTAATTATCTTGTTTATATATATAAATTAATTATCTTGTTTATGAAGACTGCAGTCATGCATGAAAAAAATTACATTTGTGATAGCCCCCCCCCGTACCCCCCCCCCCCCCCCCACCACCACCACCACCCCGGCCACTTCACCAGGGGGCCCCGTCAATAATTCTTGCAGGGGGGCCCCCACATTTTGCGCTACGCCACTGTGCATTTATTGTATGCTTTAGTCATATTTTAGTTTTTTGATACATCACCTGAAAAATGGCTTTTACACTCTTTACCAAGTTAGATTTTTTTCTGGTGTTTGCGCCCCCCCCCCCCCCCCCCCCCCCCCCCAAATTTTTTAACACCAGCCGCCACTGCGTTCTATACAGTATGAATGTGAGCAGTATGAATGGAACTTGCTGGTTGTGTTGCTCCACTCCCATTCATGAATTCTCTCACGGGGCATCATGGGATAGTGTAGCGTCTATCCGATGCGCACTTCAGAATCTCACTGGAAGTAGTAGGTCATCTGAGTACTTGCATACTGTTTTTCGAATTCTGTAAATTCGGGCCAATGACTGTATAAAATATGGACGACGCGACAGCGCCATTTCCCATTGAACGGTGTGAAGGAAAAAACGCCTCGTGACGGGCACAAACTGTCGCAAAAGACTGCTGAAATTGGAGCCTGGGCATGCGCAGAAGGACTGCCTGATGGAGCCAGAGGAGGAGCTGGGGAATCGAACTTCCAACCAAACACTTGTATATCAAATCAACCACGCTCCCCGAACTTCTCACTTGATCGCTGGTGTCTGCACTATAACAAAGGCTCGCTAATGTACACTTTGCGTTTACATAGTAGCCTGCGTTTGCTGTTTTATCAACACAAATAGTTGTAATAACATTAACAAAAGTGAGGTTTATATAATGAAGATTTAATCGCGCCAGCTCCAGGCTGCAGCACACATTACTTGTGGGCCGATTCCAGCTCGGATGCGGCAGCATCAGCTCGCTAACGGCCGCCACATCTGGCCCGATTGACTTGGGCCGGAATCGGGCAGTGAGTCCATAGGCATCCGGCCTCCGAGTAGGTACAGCAGACGGAATCAGGCCGAGGGGTAAGTCTCCGGCAGGCGAGAGACTAGCCAGAACTGGCCCGAGTGTACTTTGCTATCTGGGTGGTTAGGTGTGTATCAGCAAACTGATAAAGCCCTGACCTTACCAAATAAACAGTGTTTCACTAGATCCTGTATGTCAAAAACTAGTTTACTGCTGAGCAACTCGTTTTATCATGGTAAAATAACACCGAAATCGAATAATACCACTTCAGTCTCCTGCCGAAGCTCCGACGAGAAACTGTCATCCACAGCTGTCAATCACGATGACACGCCCAGCATTAAATTACTGCTCAAAACATACTCTTTACAGAAATGAAGATCTGCACCTATATCAGCATGATAACCAGTGCCTTAACTGACCACAAGCATCTTTCGGGACATTTTAATGCAAGTGTAATTCATTTTTTTATTTGGGCTCAAGTCTCGTTCATTAACACGGAGGAGGCGGGCTTTATGACATGTATTGCAGCCAGCCCCCAGGGGGCGATCTAACGACCTTCACTCAAAAGCAGGCTTGTGGTACACTTGATTCGGGCATACGACTTACATACTGATTTTAGCGTACTATATAGTATGGAAGTATGCCATTTCGGACGCAGTTGTTGACTTTTACTAAAATGGTCTCTTGTACAGTTCTCAGCTGTTAAACATTGTTTAAACGAGGCATTTATACCTGTAAACGTCAGCGCTGTTCAAATTTACCTGCATTGTAATGCCTGTATTTATGCGCTACATGTTTGATCTTGCTCTGCAATGACTTTCACTTACTGAATTAGAGGTTAATATTAATAAATAAAGTCATAATGAATAAAAGAAGGCAATTTGTTAGAGGTATTAGAACCACATAATGCCATGAATGATGGTGAGATGCGCGGCAGGCCAGACTCACGGTGGCAGGCCAGATTGACCGTCAGGTCACCGGGAAATGTCCCGGTGCTCCCTATGGCCAGTCCGCCCCTGCTGGCCAGAGTTTTCAGAAAGTTTCGTTTTCAGTCACCTCATGCTGCATTTGCATGTGAATAAACACACACAAAAAAAAACACGTCTCAAAAAACTGCGATTTCTGTGGACCGGGCCTAAATATTGTTGGCTAATGCTAACTGCTAACGCTGTTATGTCCAGCACAGTTGGCCTGCTCAAACAAACAGACTGCGTTTCTGCTTAATTCTGTGAGTGCCACATAAATTACACACTTCATCTGCTTCCTTCAATGAGAAAATGTTTTGGATGTTGTAGAGTGGGCACTCATTTGTCGCTGCTGGAAGGAGATTTTTGGCAGCGCTGGTGGACCGCGGTGACTATGGATGCCTCTCTCTGAATATTCCCGCAGTTAGGAAGTTCATAATAAAGGCCAATCGAGTTCAAGCACTCAAATCTAGTGGAGGGATCGATGTCTGTCATGAAGCATTTTTCAAGGCGTAGCGCTTTCCATCATCCTCGAAGCATGTCTTCTGCTCTGATCACACGCTCTGAAAGCCTTTGTATAAATAGACAGATATAAATCAATAAACCTTCTGGGAAATGTAGACATGTTTTTTATTTACTAAGGAAGCTCGCTTCTCAGAGAGCCTTATTTTCAGAATTGCTTTGGACAAAAAGTGATATCAGTGAATTAGACCTATGACGTTATTCAATACAGTTGCAATCAGAATTATTCAACCCCCTGATTTATTAGCCCCCTGTTTATTTTTTTCCCCAATTTCTGTTTAACGGAGAGAATTTTTTTCAACACATTTCTAATCATAATAGTTTTAATAACTCATCTCTAATAACTGATTTGTTTTATCTTTGCCATGACGACAGTAAATAATATTAGACTAGATATTTTTCAAGACACTTCTATACAGCTTAAAGTGACATTTAAAGGCTTAACTAAGTTAATTAGGTTAGCTAGGCAGGTTAGAGTAATTAGGCAAGTTATTGTATAACGATGGTTTGTTCTGTAGACTATTGAAAAAATATATAGCTTTAAGGGGCTAATAATTTTGACCTTAAAATGGTGTTTAAAAAAATTAAAAAACTGCTTTTACTCTAGCCGAAATAAAACAAATAAGACTTTCTCCAGAAGAAAAAATATTATCAGACATACACAAAATTTCCTTGTTCTGTTAAACGTCATTTGGGAAATATTTAAAAAAGAAAAAAAAATTCAAAGGGCGTTCAATAATTCTGAGTGCAGCTGTACATCATGATAACAAACATGCACAATATTGATATGGTGGGCACTTCAAAGTATTGTGAATAGGGATGCTCATTTCGTTTAAATTTGCCAACCGGCAACCGCCGCTCATTAACCGAATATTAACCTTTAACTGGTCAGATTAATATTAAATTATGTTTTAATAAAAAATAAATGAATTGATGTGTGTATTTTGTGTCTGACACATTAACTATTGCATTTTAAAATACTGATTTATTTTAACATGTCAACAACAGCATACAGAACATATTAACAACAGAACATATTCACGCACATGCAGCGTTTCCAACAGCATAGAAATAAAGAATAAATTAAATAAAAAGAATAAAATAAATAGTCCTGCTCTAGATATTTTTCACTTAAATTACAAATGTAGATTACAAAACGAACACACTGACTGAATCCTTTTAAACTGGCATAGGCTGTTTTTTCCGATCATGTATTTGTTCTTCAACAAACGATCACTCAGTGCCACAAACTGAATGTTATTTACAACTTTATTTCCTGTTATTCACAGCCTATGCAGGTTCTGTTTACTAACGTAAACTTCATTCACAGGCGCGCGCCCGCCCTGTCTGTGGTAACAGCAGGACTAAGAGCTCACGTCACGTGATTTCGCAGCCGTGAATACATCATTACATTAAGACAG
Source organism: Danio kyathit (assembly GCA_903798195.1). Lineage (NCBI taxonomy): Eukaryota > Metazoa > Chordata > Actinopteri > Cypriniformes > Danionidae > Danio > Danio kyathit. The sequence continues at coordinate 5,147,710 of LR812531.1, read as the reverse complement.
AAATGACATTTTTGGGTGAGTTATACCTAGGGCCAGACGGAATCTACGGATGTTTTTTGCTATTTCTGCGGAAAATTTTGGTAAAAATCTGCGAATTTCTGCAGAATTATTTTAGGAGTATCATAACTAAAACCTTAAAATGTGACATAAAAAATAATATCTTTTTAACTTTTATTTAATGTTTAAAATGCAAATCCAATTAGATTAACAGTAAATAGTTAACTGTAAGTAAATAAACAGAATTAATGATGGGCTAAAAATCTGCGAAAATTTGCGAAAAATCTGCGGAATTCTGCACGCGCAGATTCCGTGTGGGCCTAGTTATACCATATATATAAATATACAATATGTGACTCTTTCAACACTATTTGGAGGTGTCTATGTTGCTAAGCTACGTATATAATACAATGTGAAGACTTGAAATGCCGCCTTTTTTTCTCTTCTGAACTTGAAAATATGATTGGCAGAATCTTAAAAATGCTGGATTAAGATCGTTTAGGGGGTCGAATCGAGATCGCGATCTTTTAAGGATTAATCGTGCAGCTTTAATCTGACCCCCTTAGACTTTAATCTTTGGGGTCATCTGAAAGCAATTGTCTATGTAATTTATTAAGGTGTATCCATATAAACGGCCCACCCTGTATTAAAAATGTCAACAAAAGTCACTTTTTCGAACTTTAAGGTTAAAAGTTGTTGGAAGAAATATTAAGGTCCCATAATGCAACTCAAATGCGTAAATAAATTTGGAAAAATGAATAAAAACATGAATCCCAAAATACAAAAAAGTGCTAATTTACTGATATTTTTTACATTGTATATTTACAGTAGGAGATTTACTACATATCTTCATGATCTTTACTTAATATTCCAATGCTTTTTGGCATAAAGGAAGTAAAGCTGATCATTTTAACCCATACAATGTAAGTTTTGGGATCCAGGGTCATAAATATTTAAGCTAGAACTGATCTTTTTTTGGAAGAGCTCAGCTTTGCTTCTCATACCTCAGTGGTTTTAGATATGCTACAGTCTGTCACGGTGGATTTACAGAAACTCTCTTAACAAACCTTATTGCGGCTGTCTGCTTCCTGGCTGCCGGTGCGTGAAACCTGGAAAACAGTTGATTTGTTTTCTGTTTATTCCACATCTACTCATTCCCTGCTGCCTCATGCTCTCGCATTTCTCCTTTTATTCTTTCAGCACAGTCATGATTCTCAATATGTCCGTCTTTAGCTCAGAGCTCACCGAGAGCCCTTTCTAATTAAACTAGTCTCAGAGACGCAGACTGTGGAAACATCTGTTGAATAACTCCTGGAGACCGACTGTTTCTGCCACATCGTTTCTCCTCCAAAGAGCGCAGCGGTGCAGAGAAACTGATGAAGAGGGAAACCGCTAGGCCTGCACAATATATAGATATTTTGATCGATACACATTGATATTGCAATGTGTGCATCCACAATAGTCACATTGCAGGATCTGCAATGTTAAATTGGGATTAGGGCTGCACGATATTGAAAAAAATCTGACATTGCAATATTTTCTGCGATATATATTGTGATAAGAATACAATTTCACCATGTCTTAAATAGCTCTATTTGGGAAAAAAATAACATTAATTTAGATTGATTGGGGTGATTTTTGTAAGGGTGTAAAAAATGTATAAAAACGATCGCTTGTTAAGTGTGACGTCAAGGCATTTCTATCACTCGTTTCTCATGCGATACTTCAAAATGCGCATTAACAGGATGATGTAAACCCAACTGATGCTGCTAGTAAACACTAAAGTTGCTGGTTGTTGTTTATTTGGGTTGTTGCTTTGTTTCTACAAGTGCTACATTCAAATGAATGTTAATGTTGCATATTCAATACCATATTTGTATTTTAAGTGCATTCTGGAGCGCATTTTTGTAGGCTGCTTATATATTGTTGATATTTGATTGAAAGACATGTCACTTTGCAGACATCTGCATTATTCTAAAATCTCTCATTAATATAATTAGAAAACTCAGTGGTCCAGTTGAACACTGACATTTCTAATGTGTCAGCAGACTGCAGCGATTAAGAGCAATGACGTGCGCGCTCTCATGCAGACAGGTTAATCAGGCGGTGCTGGGATGTAGAATGTCAACTGTTGTGTTATATTTAAATGCCTCTGACATCTACATATTTTAATGCCATAAAAATTTATTGGCTTTCTAAGCCATTTTATATCAGCAGAGCGTTAAAGTCACTCTTGTGTAATTACAGGTGGGTTATGTTAATTAGACAAAGTTCTGACTTTGACATTTAAGAGCTCCATATTGTTCCTGTAGTAAATGCAGAGCACTTTGACTTCATGATGGATTACTCATGGAGCTCTTTCAAACTGAACAGAATCCACTTTTCCAGCCGTTTCATTTCTTTCTTTATTTAAAAGGATGAATAAGGTAAGTAGAGCTAGTCAGTCTACTGGCTGTGGATCATTTCCAAAAGGCTGATTTATACTTCTGCATCAAGCGCATGTGTATGCTACAGCGCAGACTTCGTGTGGTCGCATGGCTGACGCTGACGCGCAGCTCTCAAAATGTGTAACTACACGTTGCAACGACGCGTAGCGCAAGCTCTGTGATTGGTCTGCTTGGTAGCTGTGACCAGTGTGGGTGTGAGTCGCGCTCAGTTGGGCACGACCATTTCTCCTCTGGCCAAACTGCTTGTGCAGAGCTGCAGTCTAGGTGCCGGAGGCTGGAGAACGCTGGACGTCCATCATGGAGAAGCTGCAGGTGTGTATAGTTCAGCAGTTGTTCAGGCGAGCCTACGGGATTAGTGCGGAGACTCCTCTGTAGGGATGCAACGATTATAGATTTTGGTTGTAAGATTATAGTCTAAGAAATAATCACGGTTTCACGGTTATCATGATTATTATGCATTTATTAATTTTTAAAACACTGCTACTTTAGAAAATCACATGAAAACTCCTTATATTTTAAAGTTTTATTTATTGCTGCTCAGTAACCAGTACAGCACATAATAATAATATTAAAAACAAACAATAGTCCATGTCTCACTTTGTGCTTAAAAATAAGTAAAATTTTTGACATTTAAACATACATAATTTTTACACTGTAAATAAATGACAGAAAAATTAATAAATCAATAAAAAAATAGCCTTTGTCTAATGTAGGGCTTGAAATTAACATTTTTACTTGGCACCACTGGTGCTCCCAACTTCTAAAATTTTAGGAGCATCATAAAAAAAAATTGGGAGCACCCACCAAAAATGAATGAGCACCACTGCAAATGGTATATTAACAGATTTATTGCAATTGAAAACAGCATCAATCAGGACTAACAAAAACCAGAAACAACTAACTAATTCTGTTATGACTTATTGATATTTGTGCAATAATTCCAAAATAAATGTCTAATAATTATAAAATATTAATGATGTCGATGATGACAATAATACTAACAGTGAATTACATTATCATGCTGTCCTGAATGTGCTTGAATGTGAGTTATCTGCTATAAAAAGTCCTGCTGTTACTTTATGAGAAAAAAAATCTATGGTTTGCATCAAACAAAAATGAAGCATTGCAGTAAGAAATATGCATTTTGCACTATTGTTTTTATACACATGTCAATATAATAACCAGAAAGATCGGACAAAAGAAAGAAAGAAGTCTCACTTCTACCACTCTTTAAAGGTTTTGGTTTGTGTCATTTTAAATGCTCAGTCTCATTATGCGCTGATTTTCAGTTTTCTGTGTTTGTGGAAAAGCAGGCGAGTCAGCCGACCCAATATATGACCGGCACAGAGCAGGATTCTCGCGATGAACACCTGCACAGTATACTTTGTCATGAGCCAAAGTTTCAGTTTAAACTTAATAAAGTCAAGCTTCTTTGGCAAAGAGATCTATACACTGTTAGATTGTACATTTAGCGTCCATTTGTGCTGAACACGCAGAGAATCCAACGCATCGAGATTCGGGCCATTAAACAGCTGATCCACTCCGAGTCTTTCAGCACTCTCTCTGAAATCACTGGATTGATCTCGGCTGGTGGATCAACATTCACCGCATGATCCTCTCATCGGCGCCAATAATTCTAACTTTAAGTGGGTTTGCCAACTTGTGTACTTTTCATTGCTTCTTCCTCAAACTTCAGCCGTTTGCAGTTCCCGCGGTCACAAACGCCACCATCTCAACTAGTGCGGCTGAAAAGCGTGAGCGCATTGCATCGCGTGCGCGTCCCTCCTTTGGAAATAATTAACTTGCACAAGCTAGCCTTAGTTAATAGCCTCAGTCATAGTTAATCCAGTGTGCGTGGTTATTAATCTCGGTGTACAAACTAGCGCACAGCTGGCATAACTTTGTTTAGTTGCTGCAGTTTTGTTCTGTGCAGAAACGCGCTGTTGAGAAGCCTTTACGATTAATTAACCGTGACGAATTAAAGCGCGGTTAATAGTGAAACCGGTTAATCGTTGCATCCCTACTCCTCTGTTGGTGTGGTCTTTCTGGAATCTTCATGACCACCACAGCATCTGCTCAGGATACGGCCCAGTCCAGCATTATGGAGACCTCGGGATAAGAAGAAATCATCTCACAGAAGGATCTCTCGACTAGTTTTGAGGTGAATTTGGAGTAAAAACGTGTTATTATATTTTGGATTTTTGTCATCAACAAGAGTCATAATTACAAAAGATTATCTGAATGTCATTATTGACTGATCAAACTGAAACTGAATTTTTTTTGTCTAGCTTATTTGTGTGCAGCAGTTCTGTGTGGTAAACTCTGCTCCATCTAAACACACATCCTGGAAGTTTACTAGAACTGATTTTACTGACAAAATGCGCATGAAACCCAGCCCTATTTCAATCTTGTTGCTTTGCCGCAACAATTTTGCCCTTGTCAAAGTCACTCAGATCTTCATTTTCCTGTCCTTTTCTCCTGAATCCAACATGCTGATTGTTTGCTTATCATCTTATTCACCTAGATCTTAATATGTGGCCTTCTTAGGAGAAGAGCAATATTTTTACTTCACCTGCGACTGCGCATAGTGTTTGGCTCACTAGTGTATACCCTTAATTCAGTTTCCTTGCTCAAAATCCAGAAGAAGCGTTACAATTGTGGTCCTCATAGAGGCTTGACGGCGTTTCCTCGTACTCTTCCCTTTCTTTCTCTCTCTTTCTCTACACCTTTATCATCATGTTTCTTTCTCCCCCTGGAAAAAGAAAATAGGAATAACAAAAATCTGACTGTGAGTTGGAATGTCAGTGCGAGTTAAGGAGCTGCATTTGATGAACTGAGCAGTGTTTTACTTTCAGCGTTTATAAAGCTCCAGCACTTGACTCGAAATGTCACTTGAGGGTTTCTGCTGCAGACACATCAAACCGAAGACGTCACGCACATATGCACACAGTTTTTCTCATGTCTTTTAGAAGCAGGGTTGTATCAGCTCACTGATTCAGTACATTTCTCTTTTCCATGCTGATTTCTTCTTCTCTCTCACCAGCATGTTTTTTTCAAGCCCCTGATTCTCATTGCTGCAATGGTTCCCAAGCTTTGCTTTGCTTCCTGAGGCGTGGATATGCAGCAGCAGTTGGTCTGAAGTAAGGGGCAGTTCACATAGAGCATGTTTTTCCTTTCTATTGTGCTACTCTTATATTTATTTTCAGTGTAAATCATGACCGTTAACCTTGTGTTATACTCTCGTTATGAAGCGGCGCACATATGAGTGCTTTTTTTTTAGATGCAATGTGAAGTTAATAGAACTTCAACATTCACATGAAGTGCTGCTCATCTCTGTCAGTTCCACAGCAGTGAAGCAATCAAAAGAACTTTAAAGAGGGGGCAACTGTTGCAAGTTTCTGTTTACAGGCGCTCAAGGCTAATTTATTCTTCTGCGTCAACCGCACACGTATGCTCCGGCACAGCCATCGCATCTACGCCGAACCTGATGTGCACCTCTCAAAAAAATTGTAACTATGCGTCGCAACGACGCGTAGCTCAAACTCTGTGATTGGTCTGCTTGGTAGCTGTGACCAGTGTGGGCGGGACTGAGAGCCACGCAAGGGCGATGGAGTGATTGTTTACAAGTGTCGAGTCTCGTGAAGTAACTCTAGACGGAAATTTGTTTTGTATTTACATTATGATTAAAGTTGTTGCACGTCTGACGGTACCCCCCTCTGAATGAGCAAGATTCAGCTACTTGTACATTAAGGTAGCGTTCAGAAAAAACAAAACACCTGCAAAGAAACTCGACACAAAGGAACATAACATAACCTACTGCCAGCTAGTGTTTCTGAAGTGTTATTGCAGAGCAACACAAACAGCACGCAGAAGTATAAATGCATGACTACGCGCAAGGCATGCACAGTGGGTCACACCGATCACTTAACACAAGTATAAACCAGCCTTCAGTGGTTGTGTTCGGATACCCTCTCACTTTGTGGTATTCTTAAATGATGCGTCTAGTGTTTTTAGAAGCAAAGACGCTAGGGTTGGGCCGAAAGACATCACAAGGCTGAGCTGGGATCGCCGATCCTCCGCCCCGCCCCCATCGCAAACCCGCTCGTGAAAAATACACACTCAGGCCCCGTTTACACTAATACAGCTTACTTTTAAAATGACCCAAGTCCACACTGGTGTTTCATCTAGCGTTTCTGAACAGCCCTCCGTCCGCTGAAAACACACAGACACAGCCACACACACACAGACACACACACACTGTGTCATGCGCTCGTCTGAGCTCCAGAGAACAGTGCACGTTGGACAGTTTATCAAGGATGTATTGCTGGATTGTGTCTCACTATGGTTGTTAAACGTGATATTTAATTAATCTCGTCTCTATCCAACCTAGCAGCGACAAAGGAGCACGAGCGCAAGGTGCATTGAAAATAAGGGAAGTGACTCTCTCGCACTTTCCACACACTTTTAAATGCAATATGTGAATTGACGCCTAAAGGGGGTCGCACACCAGATGTGTCGCTCAGTGACTCGACACGGCGCACACATTAGGGCTGGGCCGATAGACTATGCCATTGTCCATCGCTGATGGCCAATAGACATCACGATGCTGAGCCGGCAACGCGATCCTTCACCCCGCCCCTGTCACAGCAACAACCCGCTCGCATAAAAAATTACACACTTGGGCCCCGTGTACACTAATACGCATTTTAGAACGAAAACGATCCACAACCACACTGGCGTTTCATCTAGCATTTCTGAAGAGCTCTCCGTCCACTATACCACTGAAAATGCACATCACGTGACCACACACACACACACACACACACACACACACTGTCATGTGGTCTAGCATATGCGCTAGGGTTGTGACGATGAGGAAATTTCCCCACCGGTTAATCGACATGTGACAACACCGGTAATACCGGTATCACCGTGGGGGTGGGCGTTTCCTCTTTTCCTCTTTTTTTCTGCTTTTAAATAGCTTATAAATGCGTGCGTATTATACTTTCACTTTCAGTTTTCGGGAATTGGCAACTCGCGTCAAACTACAAAAAAATCACTGTTATTAAACACAGAACTTTTATTAACATAATGAAAAAAACAACAACAATGCTACAGGCTGAAAAAAAAACTGAAAATTGGAACCAAACAAATAACAACCATAGAACGTTTATTACTTATGTTAGAATATTTTTAAAACGAATAAGAAAATAAAATAAAAAGATAAGTGATTAAATAGCACAAAGTTTAAATAAGATTAAAGGAATGAACAAGAAACAAATATAAAAAACTTCCAAATTACATTAGGCTACAAAAATGGCAGGTCGGCAGTCTTTAAAAAAAATAAAATAAACAAAAACACTGCATTTTTTTTTATTAACAGTGCAGTCTACATGGTCTTTGCCAGGAAACCCATGTTGACCATCTCTGATGGGATCTTGAGGCACACTATGTTCCCCATCGTGTTGAACACTCTCTCGGGTGCGCAGCTTGTTGCGCACACGCAAAGATACTTTTTGGTTACCTTTGCCAACTGGGGGAACCTACTTTAGTTGTCTTTTGCTGTCCTAGCTGACTTCAATGTCTTATGTATTATTTAGCCTAATGTATTATATATTAATAGCTTAGTCCTTATAAACAATCCGTTTATAAAATACATTATTAACGAATCTATAGGTTACTGAAGAATAAACGGAATATGAAATATGATCCTTGCATAATGATCACAGCTAAACAAGCTATCACTCAATTTATATATAAACTATGAATAAAAAAAATGAAATAAATTTTAAGTAATGGAACATTATGTAAAAAATCTACTACAGTCTAAATAAAAGTGCCTCATCAGAGCTGAACATCACTGTGCGGTCACCGCGCGCGTGTCTCCCTCAGAGATATTGGAGTTCAATAACGTGGTGCGCAGTAGCTATGACTTTTGGCCAACACCTCCCTGTAAGTTTACAGATAGACTATAGATAGCTCTGGTGAGGTGTGTTATGAATTGCGTGTTTTAAATGACAGCGACACATGCTACATTTAGTTTTTATTGTAAAATATACATTATAACTCAGTACACAGTAAAATATTTTTTTTCAATGGCTTGCCTATTGGTAGTGTATAACCACGCTTAAATTGGCTAAGCATATTTTCATTATTATTAAAACACATGAATACAAACTAGCCATCCTTTGATTTTTTTCGTTTTCGTATATTTTTTATCAAACGAAAAATGCAATGAATTGTTTATTTTGGTTTACATTTTATTAAAATTAATATAATTATTAGGCGACTTGACTTGTGTGTCGTCTATCATGGATGACAGCAAGAGAGAGAGATGAGATCACACCTCAGTTTCGATGTGTGGCCGCACGTCACATTTACTTTACTGCAAGTTTTTAATATAGGCTCATCTAAATTAACTTTTCATTCGATTAAAAGCCGAAATATTGCCAGACAGACAAAGCAACTTTCGGTTTTGGGAGAGAGAGACTTCAGTGAAGACGCGCGCACACACACAGGATACACTCTTGTCGGCCTTTTCATTATTGATTTTTTTTAACATTAAACTCATAATAATCAAGTGCACAAAAGAACAGATGAACTTCGGAAAAGTGATCACTGCGGTTGCGGCGAGGTTGCTTTGTTTCTCTGCAGTTGGCTTGTCAGTGGCGCGGCAATCACTTTCAGTTTAATAAAAAATAAGATTATTTATCACTAAACACTGTGAGATGATGGTCGCGGGATTTTTTAAATGAGGCGCTTTTGCTTTGCGTTTTGACACTAAATCCTCCGCCATTCTCTTTCTGTAAATTCGACTCATCTTGTTCTCCTCACATGATAAATGAAATATGAAGCAATGTAGCTATGTTCCGATTTTAACTACAGCCTACTGCATGCTATCGTCTTAAGTAAATTATTTGGAATTATATTTTCCATTTAATTTAAATAAATATTGAATTAAAAAAGGAATTCTTAAAAAAATGAGGGCACGGTGTCACGGTGAAAAAGTGATGTCACCGGTGTTGCGTCTTAAAACCGGTAACACCGTCAACACCGTCTATCGTGGCAAGCCTAATATGCGCACGTCTGAGCTCCAGGCAGTCAGTGGGTGCTTTGAGCACAAAAACCCAGAGAGCAGTGCACGTCGGACAGTTCATCAAGGATGTACCGCTGGATCACGTCTCACTATAGTTGTTAAACGTGATATTTAATTGTCTCCATCTGACGACTCTTCTGCCTTTTGAATCTATTAGGCACACTGCTTCAATCTTTCGCTTTCATGCTTGTACTTAGTAATTTTATCGAAAACCTCAGATACTGCTGGTTGGTTCCTGTTGGTTGTGCACATTTTTTACCAACCAAGTTTGACGACGCCATTATAACGTCACAGATCACTCTGCCTATTCATGCCAGAGTCCAGGGAAAAAGTGATTGACAGGTGGTAACTTATGTGTGTAACTTATGTTTATTTATTTATGATTTGGTTATGGGTAAAATAAAGACCATGTGGGTCAGGTAGTAGAAACGGTAGGCTACAAATAATTCATTCGTTATGAATTAATTAATTATTTATGAATAATTAATTCACCGCCTAAAACACTCGGCACTATCCCGGACAAATCCCATACAATGAGTCAATGAACAAAACAACAATGAGAACATAGTTTAGCGGGTGACTATGAAAAATAGAATAAAGAAATGATATATAAATATTAAATAGGTAAAATAAGTAAATTAAGTCTCTGAAGAATTTACAGAGGTTGCGGGTCTGGTTTGTTCATCCAGATAGTCAAGAAATAAAACAAATTGCAATGGAATGAGGAAATACCCGGATAGAAATCTATGTTTAGAATTGTAAAATGCATGGTGCTGCGTGGCACAGCGCATCACCGAGCGGCGCATCCGGTGTGCAACCCCCTTAAGGTTTTGGGCTTGCCATTTTGGTGACTTTTAAAGTCAAAAGAAACTGTGCTCCCAGCTCTCTTTTCAAAATAGGGCGGAGCTACAAATGCCTGTGTGTCAGCATAGTGGCAGATTCAAAAACAAGTCTATCATCCTATGCTAATGAGGGAGATATCGTCACTAATGGACGGGGCTTTCCCCCCTGTGATGGCACAGAGGGAGAATGTCAATCAAAGTGTTTCTGCAGACTGTTTTTATCAAGTGTGATTATAAAAAATGTTATTAATAAATTTGTACCATAAGAAGCTGGTTATATTCACAGACCGTTGCCACACAAGTGTTAATCCCCCCTATAAAAGCAATTTTTGCATAATAGGTTTTAATAACAGGCTTTAAAAACGCAAACAAATGATAAACCTTTTGGTAAATTTAAGGTTAAACTTCGCAGTGACTTCACAAATCACGTATGTTTACATGACTTGACATTGCAGATCCTGTGTGGTGACTGTTACGAATGCGCACATTGTGATATCAACGCTCAAAAGATATGATGTGCAGCCCTAGTCTGAAGCTGACAGAAATGATTTTGAAAAATGTCTTTTCTTATTGGCTCCGTGTCTCTCAGCTATTTATGCTCTTTCCCCCTGCTGTGTAATTGCACGACCCACTCGTGAACCCTGCTGGGTTAAATAGGAGTGAATTGTCAAAGGTGCAATGCAAACAGCCTTTGAAATGAGTGTGTGAAAGCAGAGGTATGGGTAAAGACAGGAAGTGCCTGCTGTCTGTCGACTGACTGCGGTGGAGGAGGTTGAGTGTGTGTGTAAACTTCTAGTGTATTCTTCTGTATAATGCTTTCATTAGGGCGTTCTGGTTTTCTTCCCCAATCAGAGAGGATTTTTTTTGTGTGTTTTCGAATACCGTGTCCTAGGGCTGGGCGATATGGCAAAAAAAAAAAAATCTAGATTATTTGATAAAGTTTGACCGATTCACGCTTTCGATTGTGAATTTTTTTTTTTTTTTTTTTTTACTGTGTAACTATAGTCAACTTAAAACATTACAACAACATGACTGACGTAACAATCTCTTTATAAGTAACTTGAAAAAGCATCTGGTTAAGGAACATGTATTTTTAATGGCCATACATACATAAATTGGTCAACAAGGTGTAGCCTATTACATTCCTATAGACAAATTCCTGCTTGACGTTTAGAAAATATTTGTGCGTAGCTACACCACCCAGTATATATTAAAGATCACCGTGAACAACAAAAAACCTCACAGAAACCTGTTACATATCTATCTATATTTAAATGTCTATCTTATATTTAACTGAATCGTATAACAGCCTATAACTGAAATGCTGAAAATTGCTCAAATTATTTTTATAAAACATTTGTCAAAACGTATTGATATTTTTTTGGAGTAAAAACAATACCGACATTTAACAATCCATATTTATTTTATTTATTCATTCATTTTACTTGTTTATTGGTGCATATATGGGTTATGATTTAATTCATAGCTACAGTACCTTGAACAGCTACTGTGCCACTCCGTAAAGCTTTCGTAGCATACGTTTCATTTAAAAAGATGGTATCGGATTGGTTTATAGTTTCAAATACTTGCCGATACCAATGCCAGAATTTTTGTCAGTATTTCCGATACTAGTCAGTGTTTCCTCTAGGATTTTTTCCAGCAGTGGCGGCAGGACTTTTTTTTTTTACACAGATCTGCCAACTATTTCAAAGACCAATATTACACGCATTATTGCAAGGCGAGATAGCATTCATGTAATACGAGCATGCGAATCTCTTTGCTTGCGCGCCGATTTCCTCTTCGTGCACAGAACTTCTTGCACGCACTCAAATTTACACGTTCAAGTGCAGATCTTCTCGTGCGCTCTCCAGTAAGCGCTGCTGAAGCGCGATTTAGTGCGTTTTTGTGCGTTTTCCGACATTAACGTGTCCTGAAGTAAAGTGAAACTCCAGCAAGATAAAGTCATTGTATGCAGAGCCATTGACATTTATCAATAAAGTATACTTATGGAAACTGTGTTCATCTTAACTGAAAGCTACGCGGTGTTTGCTGGACTCACGCACCTGTCAGTCAGTCTGTCAGAGAGTCAGTCAGCATGTCACCTTAAAGGGTTGAACAAATAGCGCACAGCACTACTACGGTTGCAGAAAAGTTTGCGCTGTTTACCTCTAATATGTTTTGGTGCGATTATAATCCGCTATACAAAACACGACTAAATGTTTAATGAGAAGTTGTAATGTAGCCGTGGCGGGATGAATTTTGGCGTGGCGGCCCGCCACGGATGAATGAATGTAGCGGAAACCTTGCTAGTATTGGTATCGGAACAACCCTAACTAACAACCCAGCCATTCATTTTAAATACAAGCTACTGCACTCCTGACGAAATGGTAGGTTAGAATACATATTTAACATTATTAAAAGTGCATAGGCTGAGTGACTGTCGTTGGTCACAGTTCTGACCTTCATTTTCAAACCGTTTGCTAGTTATTTTATTTTCAAGATCTGAGTTGAACTATTTGCTGCTGTTTTTATGACAGTAAATGTCAGATAAAATGGTGTTCGAACTCACATTGGTAGCATTTAACAATACAGCACATAATCAGTACCTGAGGGGATAACTGTCGTAGTACTTTATGCTGTTGTTTTGCCGTGACATTGGAGAAATCGAAACTGTTTCTAAAATAGAAATTTCGCACTTCGTTGTTGCAGATGGTTAACAAAAACTTGTTTTACAATACAAATGAAATAAAAACTAGCCATATTGATTTTGTTTGCTCACATTGCTAGTTTTGTGGTGAACAATTTATCTCTGCATGTCATTAAGATAATTAATTATTTGCCCTTGTAATCTAAAATTGAAATCTGAAAATGCACTTCCTGTTTATTTTTCGGTTAAATTCTCAGATTACGTCTGTCTGAGGCATTGGGCGGTGCTAACATACTTAACCACACCCCTTCAGCTGTCAGTTTTGACAACACACAGAAATGGTGAGGAGGACTCTTTTAGGTTGTAATAACTTTCCTCAAACCGTTTTCCCAATCTTTTTGAATGAAATGCCTACTTTACTACATCCAATCAGCTTGAAGTAGAAAAAAAACAAGCCACGCCCACTGCTTTTTCATTTAATATTTCGTTTCTCTAGGAACTCCGTTACAATACGAAAAAAGAATGCCGAAGCTTTCAGCTCATGTGGACTAACACTGAATACAGCACATAATCAGTACCTGAGGCGATCATTATCATAGTAGTTTATGCAGTTGTTTTGCAAAAAAAAAAATGTTTTTAAAATAGAAATTTCGCACATCGCTGTCACACATGGTTAACAAAAACTGTTAAAAAGATTCGTTTTATCACATGGCACTGTCGCATGTAGTTAGAATACAGTGTAATATATAATTTGTGTTTTGAGTTGGTGCAGGGACATGTGTCTGAAAGTGTTGTCCTACTGAAGTGTGGGTCTTTATTTTTGCTGTAGTAAAGCATTATTGTAAGAGCTGTTGGCAGAGGGGACGAGAGCTCTGTTAAAGCTCTTCGTATTGTTCAGGTGAGTGTGAAGAGCAAGATCAAAATTAATAGAGGGTGTTACTCATTTAATTAGACCCCTTCAGTTTCATTAGCTGACGCAGACCTGAGAGCTGCCACACACAGACATGCTTTCATATACACACCACAATGCTGTGTCTCACTGGATAACAGTGTTTTACAGAGGGTTGTTAAGGGCCTTTTACACCAAGGACAATAACTATAAAGATAACGATGAAGACATTGCTCTAGAAATGGTTCTGAATGAAAAACAACAGCAGAGTTCAGACCACAGCAATAACAATAAAGATGTATTGAAACAATATTGTTGGAATTACTCAGAACTTTTTTTTTTAAGATAATAAACAATATAACACTGATAGCTCGTCAGAATCCATTGAAATGTAAAGGGCTTATGCATTTTAAAGGGCACCTATGATGAAAATCATCTTTTGTAAGCTGTTTGGACAGAACTGTGTGTATGTATAGTGTGTCCACAATCATATTGGAGTGATATAAACCCAACAAGTCTCTTTTTTTTTTTAATTTCCTGATGTTAAAATCCCAGTGATTTTGAGACCCTCTGCAACGTGACGTAGGAGTGTTATGTGATGCATTACGTGTTTGCTTTGCTAAAAAGATAGGTCTTTAATCTAGTTTTGAACTGAGAGAGTGTGTCTGAGCCTCGGACATCAGGAAGGCTATTCCAGATTTTGGGAGCCATAAATGAGAAGCCTCGACCTCCTTTAGTAGACTTTGCTATTCTGGGTATACCAGAAGCTTTGAGTTTTGAGATCACAAAGAGCTCGTTGGATTTGATGGAGAGAGGGTGGTGCATACACAAGCCTCTCCCGTTTTAAAAATGGTATGTCAGATACTAGAGAGCATTTAATTTTGAGACCCTCCACCAAGTGACGTTGGAGTTTTATGTGATGCATTGCATGTATGCTTTACTAAAAAGATAGTTCTTTGATTTAGTTTTGAACTGATAGTGTGTGTCTGAGCCTTGGACATAATCAGGAAGGCTATTCCAGAGTTTAGGAGCCATAAATGAGAAGGCTCGACCTCCTTTAGTAGACTTTGCTATTCTGGGTACTACCAGATGTCCTGAGTTTTGAGATCCTAGGATCTTAGAAGCGTCTTAGAGGGGGTGTGGCATGTCAGATACTACAGAGCATTTGATTGGTTGAAAGATTTGATTGCAAATTGAAGTTGACGTAAAAAAAAATATTGATCCATTTAAGCGGAAGTGACAAACTGCAAGATTTGCTTGTTTATGTCTTCCAATAATTAATTCATGCCTATGATTAGCTAATTTAGTTCATGGGCATCCCCAGGTGGAAATAGAGAACAAGGAATATAATTAGCGTAGCTGCGGTTCATAGTATAGTTGAACAAAAGATATTAAATGTCAATGTGAAAATAAAGCGCTTTAAATCAAAATAGGACTTATATAAACAAACACAGGAACAAACATATAAAGTCTGTAAGTATTTCTAACAAAATGTCTGGTGCATTAAGACAGAATTAGTGTCCAACAGGTGGTTTGTCAAGCCCACTCACCTGCATGGAGCACATTCATGCATCATACCGTCATGTTATGCATTGTGTGTATGCTTTACTAAAAAGATAGGTCTTTAATCTAGGTTTGAACTGAGAGAATGTTTCTGAGCCTCGGACATTAGGAAGGCTATTCCAGATTTTGGGAGCCATAAATGAGAAGCCTCAACCTCCTTTAGTAGACTTTGCTATTCTGGGTATACAAGAAGCTCTGAGTTTTGAGATCTTAAAGAGCGAGTTGGATTTGATGAAGAGAGGGTGGTGCATACACTAGCCTCTCCCGTTTTAAAAATGGTATGTCAGATACTAGAGAGCATTTGATTTTGAGACCCTCCGCAAAGTGACGTTGGAGTTTTATGTGATGCATTGCATCTATGCTTTACTAAAAAGATAGTTCTTTGATTTAGTTTTGAACTGATAGAGTGTGAATGAGCCTTGGACATTATCAGGAAGGCTATTCCAGAGTTTAGGAGCCATAAATGAGAGAGCTCGACCTTCTTTAGTAGACTGCTATTCTGGGTACAACCAGAAGCCATGAGTTTTAAGATCTTAAAGAGCGAGTTGGATTTGATGAAGAGAGGGTGGTACATACAGTAGCTCCTCCCCTTTTTAAAATGGTATGTCAGATACAAGAGAGCATTTGATTGGTTAGAAGATTTGATGACAAATTGAAGTTTAAGTTGACGTCAAAAAAATTGTTTATTCATTAAAGCGGAAGTGACAAACTGCAAGCTTTAGACGTTATAACTTCTAAATGCATATGTTGTCCCTGTTTTGGTTCCCAATAGCTAATAGATATCCTTAAAACTAACATACTGATACTAACTACTACCTAAAAAACCTTTAATTTCATTTAAATTTTATTTAAATAATAAATATAATAGCTGTCTTGAAAACAAGGAATGATACAATTAACATAATATGGAAGCTATGCAAGTCAGGAGAGCAAATTGGAAGTATAAAAGTAAAAGCACCTCAGGTATCCTGTGCTAGTTTCGTCATCCTTTTGTTGCCTCGTTTGAAAATATTTGGCAAAAATAATTTGGGTTGTTTGTTTTTCCAGTAGACTGACTGCTATTTCCCAAATTCATTGTTTAATTAGGTTGATTACATGAGCTGGATTCACTGGTCAAACGTTGCACACTGAGGACATCTGCTGGATACAAGGGGGTAATGCAAAAAGAAAAGTGTAAATTAAAAATAAAGCAAGCACATTGGAATATCTGCAATTGTAGAATTGTAGGTGTAGGTGCAATATAGGTGCAATATAAATTAAATTTATTATGTGTGCCAAATATTTATGTTGGATGCATTGGTTGTTAATTCCAGATTTGACAAATCAGATGAGGCATTACTATGTTTAAACTTGTCTCCCCAGTAGGTGTTATTATGCTATTGGTTAGACTGCACCCAGAGGTGAACCTACCAATGGTGGAAGTAGTGACAACCACGAAAAATGATGATTAAATAAGAATCAGAATATCTTCTGAGGTTTTCAGTCATTCATAGCATTTTAAAGTCTGAGTAAGGTTGACGTTTTGTTTTTATAGCCTAAATTAAGTTTAATTAGATTAGAAAAATATCCATTATCTGTCTATTTTAGTATGATCATTACATAATAAATATCTTTAAAATAGATTTTCTTTTCTAGAGAAATGTTATGTCAAAAGAAATATGATTTTTGCAGTATTTAACAGTATTGCATATTGAATATTTTTAATGCATCGTGCAGCCTTACTAATAATCATGTTTGATATGTAAAATCTGTTTAATTGTGTTTGGAGATGTTAATTTATGACTATGATTAGCTAGTTTATTCATTAGAAGTAGCAAAAAAAAAAATCATAATATTATTAATGTAATGTAATGTGTATTTATATAGTGCATTTATTGTGTATGGCCATACACCCAAAGCGCTTCACAATCATGAAGGCAGTCTCTCGACACCACCACCAGTGTGCAGCATCCACTTGGATGATGCGACGGCAGCCACAGGACAACGGCGCCAGTGCGCTCACCACACACCAGCTATAGGTGGAGTGAAGAGACAGTGATAGAGCCAATTTGGTGGATGGGGATGATTAGGAGGCCATGATGGGTAAGTGCTGATTGAGGGACTTTGGCCAGGACTCTGGCGTTACACCCCTACTTTTTACGAGAAGTGCCATGGGATTTTTAATGACCACAGAGAGTCAGGACCTCGGTTTAACGTCTCATCCGAAAGACGGCGCCCACTGACAGTGTAGTGTCCCCTTCACTTTTACTGGGGCATTAGGACTCACACAGACCAGGTTGAGCGCCCCCTGCTGGCCTCTCTAACACCACTTCCAACAGCAACCTAGTTTTCCCATGTGGTCTCCCATCCAGGTACTGACCAGGCTCAGCCCTGCTTAACTTCAGTGAGTAACCGGTCTTGGGCTGCAGGGTGATATGGCTGTGGCCATTATAAATTATACAATTATAAAATTATAATATTATATTATTATAAAATTGTCTTTGATTTTATAGTGAAATTTGATTCAAGCACATCTTGGTTGTATTTATCCAAGCACGCAATCCTGTTTTGAAATTGTGGTGAAATACTTGATCTACAGTGAAAGGAATTTCAAGATAACACACAGACTTCATATCTCTCAAAGGTGCAAAACCCTCAACAAACAATCCTCTGTGTTCGGTGTACTCAGTCTTCAGGCGGCTGCTGACTTAAATTAGCATGCATATAGACTAGCTCTATCAAGAGAGAGGGCAGAAAAAAAGTCTCTGAAATTAAGCTGGTGACGACAACAGGTTTAGCTGTCAGACTTTCTTTGACCTTTGAAAGAAGTTCTGTGAATTATGCAGATATTCTTTATTCAGGGTTTGATTTACTATTTAAAGAAATGATAATGCCAAGGTCAAGTGCTGCTAATGCATGAGTGGTCTGTGCTCCACAGATACTGGGTAAAGCATCATTTGCATAAAGGTAAGATGTTTAAATCTCGTGATGAAGTGAATTAAGGAGTCATTCATTCATTTTCCTTCGACTTAGTCCCTTTATTTATCAGGGGTCACCACAGCGGAATGAACCGCCAACTTATCCAGCGTATGTTTTAAGCAGTGGATGCCCTTCCAGCCGCTCCCAGTAATGGGAAACTTCCATACACCCTCACATTCTCACACATACGCTACGGCCAATTTAGATTACTCAACTCACCTATAGCGCATGTGTTTGGACTGTGGGGGAAACCGGAGCACCCAGAGGAAATCCACGCCAACACGGGGAGAACATGCAAACTCCACACAAAACACCAACTGACCTAGCTGGGGCTCGAACCAGCGACCTTCTTGCTGTGAGGTGACAGTGCCGCTGAATTAAGGAGTCATTTAAGATATATTGTAGTATAAAGAATCAAGCGATTCACAGTTGACAAATCACAGTTGATTGGTCCAGAGCAGTTTAGCCATGTGGCATACTTTACCATTGTGACAAAACCCAATTAAAACCAAACCACCTTTTTGAGGCCAAAAACAAACTTACCTGGGTAAGGGGCCAATCACACCGAACACGATTTTTGCGTTGAGAGGTGCCTTTTTTGAATAGTTTACTTATGGTCGTGAGCATTTTGCTTGCTGCTTATGTGCCCTGCTTGCCTCACATTTTTGCCGTTGCGTGCTGTGTGCTCGCATTTAAAAAAAGTAAACTCTGAGCTACACTGTTCTCTGCAGCACAGACGAGCGCATGACAGTGTGTGTGTGTCTGTGGCTGTGTGTGTGTGTGTGGGTGTGTGTGTGTGTGTGTGTGTGTGTGTGTGGGTGGATGGGTGTGGTCACGTGATGTGCGTTTCAAGTGGATGGAGGGCTGTTCAGAAATGCTAGATGAAACGCCAGTGTGGACGTGGGTCATTTTCGTTCTAAAATGCCATTTTAAAAGTAAGCTGTATTAGGGTGTACTCACACTATGCTATCCGAACCATGCCCAGGCCCGTTTCCCGGATCGTTTAAGAAGTGTGAGTGCTCTGAATCGGGCTCGGGCACGGTACACTTGGCCGGCCCTGGCCCGGTTGGAAGAGATGTGCCAGAGCGCGGTTCACTTGAGCTCAGGCGCGGTACGCTTACAGTGTGAGTGCAAGCGTGCCTAAGCCCGAAACTGAAAGCAAGAAATGAGGCTGTGATATGCCCTAAATGACCCATCTGCGCTTAAATTACCCATCTAAAGTCCTCGTAAATAAAAAAAAGTCCTCGCCTACACAAATCTGTTTGATATGGATTAATTAATCATTCGTACTGTTCAATGAACGGAAACTGTCGTAGTTTATTAAAGACGCAAACCCCTCACTGCACTACAGCTGCGCCTTCAGCAAACCTCCTAATTTCTGCAGCACGAGGACTTTATGATTGTTTATGAGCGTCAAAAGTGGCTGGTCTGTTCAGCGAAATATTTGACTACGTGTCACCGCATATCAAACGACTTAAACGATATAACTATAACTTACTAAAGAAATCTCCACTGTGCTGAGGGAAAGCGCTTACTGAACTGCGCGTCATCAATGACGTAACCGTGCCCAGGCCCGAATGTAATGTGAGTGCGGCCCGTCGGGGGAGAGGGGAGGGGGCGCAATCGTGCTTCGGCCCGGTTCAAGGCAACTGTACGTAGTGTGAGTACGGCCTTAGTGTAAACGGGGCCTGAGTGTGTATTTTTCACGAGCGGGTTTGCGACGGGGGCAGGGCGATGGATCACGATCCCGGCTCAGCATCGTGATGTCTATCGGCGATGGACGATGGCATCGTCTATCGGCCCAACCCTAGTGGGTATAATGTGCAAATTGTGCATATAGGCATGCTGAGGTAAAGAATACACATGCCTTATGATGCTTGTCAAACTCAGAACTGCTCAAATGTACAGCATTAAGCACTGGCAGTTGTAGCTGCCAAAGCTATAACACTTTATTCATCTGCCGGAAGCGGCATTAGGCTGTGTGTCAGTGTCTGCATTGCGGTGGCTTTATTTTTGAAGTGAACAGATTCACGCTGAAATCATAAGCATTCATTTAAAATAATGGATAGTTATTCAGCATTTAGAATTTCTTTAACATAACAGTTTCTGATATAATCAGCAGAGTGAGAATACAACACAATAGGAAACAGTTTGACAGTTTTGAATGTGAAAACTTGCACACATTAGCTAGAAATGTGTTGTTTTGCTTCTTCAAATCATTCATTAAACAATTAAACTGCTGTCATCTTGTGCAATTATGAGACGGGAGCTCAATCAGATGAACATCACAAAGAAAATAATTGCGTTAGAAAATAAACGTGTGACACACACTCGTCACAACTGCAACCTGCTTTAAAGTTTCATTTGTCTTTAATTTCCCCCACAAACAAAATTAATCAGACAGAAGTAATTAAATACACCTGTCTCCGTGGTAATAGTTTCCATGGTAATCGGTTTTCGATTCATTGCACCAATATGTATCTGTGCCTTTCAGACTAGTTTTCCATTCCATGACAAGCTGAAGTGAAAATGCTGATAATAGCTCAACCTTGTGAAGCCTGACGTATAAAGGAATTGTCAGAAAAGGGTATTTTAATTTAACATAATTGTGTTTTGGATTTTTGGACTTGAATCTAAATATTTGCATGCATAATCAAGTCCAGTAAGTGTTCATCTTGAAATAATACTGTACAGTGGATCTAGAAAGTCTTCATAGTGCTTCACTTTTTCCATATTTTTTTAATGTTACAGTCTTATTCCAAAATGGATTAAATTCATTGATTTCCTAAACATTCTACACACAATCCCCCATAATGACAATGTGGAAAAAGAGGTTTTGAAATTGTTGCAAATTAATTAAAAATAAAAAAGCTGAAAAATCACATGTACATCAGTATTCACAGCCTTTGTTGTGAAGGTCTAAATTGAGCTCAGGTACATTCTGTTTCCACTGATCATTCTTGAGATTTTTCAGCAGCTTCATTGGAGTTCACCTGTGGTCAATTCAGTTGATTGGACATGATTTGAAAAGACACACCAGTCTATATAAGGTCCCAGGGTTGACAGTGCATGTCAAAGCACAAACCAAGCATGAAGACAAAGGAATCGTCTGTAGACCTCCGAGACAGGATTGTCTCGAGGCACAAGCAGGGTTCATACACATTTTTACTACTAAAATTCCATGACTTTTCCAAGACTTTTAAGTAAATTTCCATGACCTAATCTTTCATGCAATGCCTGCATATACTTGGCAAAAGAAAAACAATGCATGCTCAAATTTATTACAGCATATCGTAAAACACGCAACGATCTATTTAGTTTAAATTTATATTTTATTAATTAATTCTCTTTTCGGCTTAATCTGGGGTCGCCACAGCGGAATGAACCGCCAACTTATCCAGCATACAGTATGTTTTACACAGTGGATGCCCTTCCAGCTGCAACCCATCACTCGGAAACACCCATACACTTTAATTCACACACATACACTACGCCCAATTTAACTTACCCAATTCACATATACCGCATGTCTTTGGACTGTGGGGGAAACCGGAGCACCCTGAGGAAACCCACGCAAACGCAGGGAGAACATGCAAACTCCACACAGAAATGCCAACTGACCCAGCCGTCCCAGCCCAGCTCGAACCAGCGACCTTCTTGCTGTGAGGCGATTGTGCTACCCACTGTGCCACCGTGACGCCAAATATATATTTATATCTATGTGAAGTTTATTTAGATAATGCTTACACCGCACTAATAATGTGAGAGTATGTGATTGGCCAAGGACAGAATAGAAGTCAAGACAACTAACCTTTTTTCAAGTATACTGATATCTGTTATTCATGACTTTTCCAAAACTTTGTACGTTTTTCTGTTTTTCTATGACTGTATGAACCCTGCACAAGGCTGGGGAAGGTTACAGAAAAATTTCTGCTGCTCTGAAAGTTCCAGTGAGCACAGTGGCCTCCATCATTCGTAAGTGGAAGATGTTTGGAACCACCAGGACTCTTCCTAGAGCTGGCCGATCGGGGGAGAAGAGCCTTAGTCAGGGAGGTGATCAATAACCCGATGGTCACTCTGTCTGAGCTCCAGCGTTCTTCTGTGGAGAGAAGAGAACCTTACAGAAGGACAACCATCTGTGCAGCAATCCACCAATCAGGCCTGTATGGTAGAGTGGCCAGACGGAAGACACTCCCTGCCTGGAATTTGCCAAAAGGCGTCAGAAGGATTCTCAGACCATAAGAAAGAAAATTCTCTGGTCTGATGAGACTAAAATTGAACTCTTTGGAGGCAGCAGGAAGCAGGCAGCGCTCATCACCAGGCTAATACCATCCCTACAGTGAAGCATGGTGGTGGCAGCATCATGCTGTGGGGATGTTTTTCAGCAGCAGGAACTGGAAGACTAGTCAGGATAGAGAGAAAGATGAATGCAGCAACGTACAGAGACATCCTGAATGAAGACCTGCTTCAGAGTGCTCTTGACCTCAGACTGGTGCGATGGTTCATCTTCCAGCAGGACAATGACCCAAAACACACCGCCAAAATATCAATGTAGTGGCTTCACCACAATTCAGTGAATGTCCTTAAGTGGCCCAGCCAGAGCCCAGACCTAAATCCTATTGAACATCTCTGGAGAGATCTGAAAATGGCTGTACACCTTCACTTCCCATCCAACCTGATAGAGCTTGAGAGGCACTGCAAAGAGGAATGGGCAAAAATTCCCAAAGACAGGTGTGCCGAGCTTGTGGCATCATATTCAAAAAGACTTGAGACTGTAATTGCTGCTAAAGGTGCATCAACAAAGTATTGAGCAAAGGCAGTGAATACTGATGTACATGTGAGTTTTCAGCTTTTTTATTTTTAATTAATTTGCAACAATTTCAAAAATCTTTTTTCACATTGTCATTATGGGGGATTGTAACAAAGTATTTCATAACTACAGTATAACAAGAGGCAATTCAATTATAACATAACATTTAAACAGCTATCATAACATTATTAAGCAATATGTGGACCTCTCTGGATTCTCTGAAGTTAAAAATGTAAAACAGGAAATACATTAGGACCATTGTTATTGTTTACCTTCTTCAAAATGGTCTATAAAAGATAAACCTGTAGGCTTTGTTGACTAAGACACTCCTGAAAGGCTGCAAGAGTGTACAGGGCAAGAACAGGGAAGCTAAGGTTACACGAGCGTGTTGTAAACGTCATGATGACTAAGTCAGTGTCACATCAGTTCCTCCACGTTTTGGCAGATGCTGTACGGCGACAGCTGCCCGTTGCCACATGCGCAGTGTGCGGGCCAGAGAGAGCGACCTCAGAATCAAACGTCTGCTACACATTGAGCTGACAGCGTCCAGACACAACCACTGACTCCTCTCAATCTGACACACAAACACGACAGCTACTTCTGTGGCTCAGACCGTTCCTTCCTCTGCTATGTGTGTGTGTGCGCATTTGTGCTTATACAGAATTATTAGCCCCCTGTATATTTTTTTTCCACAATTTCTGTTTAATGAAGAGATTTTTTTTCAACACATTTCTAATCATAACAGTTTAATAACTCATTTCTAATAACTGATTTCTTTTATCTTTGCCATGATGACAGTAAATAATATTTGATAGCTTAAAGTGACATTTAAAGGGTCACGAAACACCAAAACACATTTTTTGAGCTGTTGACAGTCATATATGTGTCCCACGCTGCTATAAACACTATTAGGACACATATATTGCACTAAAAAGTGAAAATTGGTTGTTTTTGCGTTATTTTGAGCAAATTCGTTCTTCCGGTTTGAAACGAATTTTTGAAGCTGCGTCACGGCCATGAGATACATAGGTGTAAATCCAGCTGGAGAGTGGCTGTCTGTCCTTTCTAGGACGTTCTGACGTATCTGAGTGTGCAGTATTAATTCATGAGAAAGACGTGCTTCAAACCAATCAGCGCGCTCTATTGTGTATGACGTGAAACTTCATTAATATGCATGATAGCTCCGGAGACTGTTTACCAGTTTATACTGTTCAGACGGCAGAGAGACGCCACGTTGTGTTGCCAAAACAAGTGAAAGTACAAGAATTTCAAGACAAAATTCGTAGGTGTTATTAGTGTGTTGCAACGAAGGTTTTGTTTTCATTTTCCCTTTATGAGAGAGCTGCTGGACTCACGTGTGGATTACAGTGCACGCGACAAACGCGTTTGTAAGGAACATTTTTACCCGAGAGCTTTTTCTCATCTGGAAATGGTGAAATCCGGATTTGCTGCTCGTCTCCTTTTAATAAAAAGACACAGCTCCAGTTTGATTGTCTGTCTACAGATTTGGTAAGTGTTTGCAGTGCAGTGCTCTTTGTTTAAATGCTGCTCTCAGAGTGTAAACATGTAGACACAAACTATTCCCGTCGTGCAGGATTTTCGCTGCAATTTGTGACAGGATAGTCTGTACACACACGGCTTTCTGACGCTACCTACAGAGTACATAAGTTACAGAGAAATGCGGAGGACTTTTTTTCTCTTATTCGCCGTATCAAATCAGCCTCTGTGTGTTTGTTTTTCCTGTCAAACTTAGCGCGTGCCCAAATGTTAACTCCCTTCTATGCAAAATCTTATCCTCTTTCCCTCCCCCGACACTCCCACACTCCCAGAGCTGGACACGCCCAACTTTCCTGACTTTTTTCAAAACAGAGGTGTGAAAACACCCTGCTGAGACAGGGGGTTTCGTGGCCCTTTAAAGGCTTAACTAGGTTAATTAGGCAAGTTATTGTATAAGAGTGGTTTGTTCTGTTGACAATAGAGATGCCACGATTCTCAGTAAAAGGCGTATCGCCCTGTTGTAATCCCACGATTTCCCTGTGGTCCGCGGTTCAGATTATGCATTATTAATATTGGTTTGTTAATAAAAACAAAGCTGTTCTGCCTTTGTACGCTTCTGATTACCTTTCCCATCCATTGCAAGTGTGAAGACCTGTCCAATCACCTTTTAGGGCGTACTCACACTATGTACAGTTGCCTTGAACTGGGCCAAAGCACCCTTGTCCCCCCTCCCGTCTCCCCCGACGACCCGCATTGACATTGCATTCGGGCCTGGGCACGCTTACGTCATTACTGTTCTGTAAGCGCTCTCGCTCAGCACAGTGGAGATTTCTTTAGTTATATCGTTATATCGTTAGTGATATGCGGTGACACGCAGTCAAATATTTCGCAGAACAGATCAGCCACTTTTGACGCTCATAAACAATCAGAAGGTCCTCGTGCTGCAGGAATTAGGAGGTTTGCTTAAGGTGCAGCTGTCGTGCAGTGAGGTGTTTTCGTCTTTAATAAACTACGACAGTTTGTTCATTGAACAGTATGAATGATTAATTAATCCATATCAAACAGTCCCTTAAAAGTCACGTCTCGCTTTCAGTTTCGGGCTCAGGCGCGTTTTGCACTCACAACCAAGCGTACCTCGCTTGAGCCGAAGTGAACCGCACTCTGGCACACCACTTCCGAACGGGCCAGGGCCGGCCAAGTGAACCGTACCTGAGCCCGATTCAGAGCACTCAAACGATCCGGGAAACGGGCCTGGGCACGGTTCGCATAGCATAGTGTGAGTACGCCCTTAGTATGTAAATCTGTTGTTGACATCACATTTCCTCACGTGTCAGTGTGTGCGTGTGGAGTTTCTGTGTGTTTCAGCATGGCAAGTGAATAAAATATGTCGAGATGAGGCCAAATCTAAGCGCATTGCTGTCAGTGTTTCAACAGACACTCAATATAAATTCAAACGGACACAAAAACATAACTTATGCTGTTTTTTGTTACTGTTGCAAAGATAGCCTAGATCAGTGATCGCTAACAGGCAGATCGAGGTCCGTGCCCAGACCCAGAAGCGTCCCGTACGGACTCTGATATACAACCGGCCTGGGGTGCATTTCCGAAAACCATCATTAGCCAACTAAGGTCGCAAGTTGTGTCGTTACAAACATAGTTAATTGATTTGACGTTTTCCAAATCCATCGTTCCAACGAACATTCAGCACTTGCAACTACACCTCTGGACCTGTAGTTAGAAACACAGTTCCTGGTTGTGTTCTATTTCTAGTTATCCCCCCTATGCCCTATTCATTTAGAACATTCTAACATTTAAACTTGGAATGATTTTTTTAAAAAACATTTAAAAAAAAAATTGAAGTCATCTCTCTTAGGTATAATTTAAACAGAAGTAATAGATACTTTAAAAGTGCTCAATTATTAAGATATGTTGGCACAAATATTATCTGCATAATTGGTTGAGACTGTTGAGTCGAGATGTAAAATAGAAAAAGGGGAAATTTAAGCTTATTTTTTTTATCAATTTATTTGAACGTACATTTTTCAAAGTGCCCTACTTTTATATATTGAATGCGAGAACATGCAAATCTACAGTCATATGTGTGAAGCTGTTGCATTGTCAGGTGTCAGCGCAAACCGTACCGTACTGAAACCGTGACCATAAAACCATGATACATACCGAACCATGAGTAGATTGAACCGCTGCACCCCTAGTAGACGATTAAAAACAAATATTGCTTAAAGGGGCTAATAATACTGACCTTAAAATAGTTTGAGAAAAATGAATAACTGCTTTTATTCTAGCTGAAATAAAACAAATAAGACTTTTTCCAGAGGAAAAAATATTATAGGAAATACTGTGAAAATTTCCTTGCTCTGTTAAACATCATTTGGGAAATATTTGAAAAAAGGAAAAATAAAATCACTGGAGGGCTAATAATTTTGACTTCACTTGTACATGTTTGTGAGTGTGTGTGTGCGTGTGCACACTTTGTTTATCTCTGACCCGGAGCCCATGTGACCAGTGCCGTGTTTGCCAGCATTCGAGGAGCAGAGGGGCTGATGGGATTACATGGCGATCAACAGAGCTGGATTTAGACCTTTGTGGGGGAAGCTGTCTTTGTTTAGACATTGCGCACTGAATACCAGAAGAAAGCTGCATCGCTGTTGGTGCTAGATTAGTTCATCAAGCTGCGTTGAGAAATTCTGTCATGCTTCGTTGATGTTTGAAGTACATTAAACACAAAGTTGTGATTGCGATTGGTTTTTTTTTTTTTTTTTTTTTCACCTGTCAAGGTGAATGACTTTACCTAGTAGTTGTTTTGGTAGTAGTTTAAAGGGGTGGTCCACTATGATATATTTTAAACTTTAGTTGATGTGTAATGTAGCTGTGTGAACAAACTACATCTCTGAATGTAAGACGCTCAAAGTTCAATGCAAAGCAAGATATTGACTTTTACAGAGTTAGCTTAGCAAAACCTACAGCGAACGAAGTTTGGGGACTACAAAAAAATACATCCGTGTTAATGAGATCACAAACCCTTCAGGTTATAGTCAGAGGCGCTGTAACAGTCTACTAACAGCTGCACTGACTGACAGTATTTACACAACGGCAAAGCACGTGTTGGTAGAGTCGTAACCCTTCCTAGTGACATGGAGCTGATCTGCGAATCACAGCGCATTATGTTAGCTGACCAATCAGAGCCTCTTGAAAACAGGCTTTTGGAGGAAGTCGGAAATATGACAGTCGTTTTCATGTTAGCTCAGTAGCCGTATATAATTACAACAAGATATATGAAAAAATAACGTGACTTTTTTTTACAAATGAAGCATGAGCACACATTGCTTTGCACCCCACAAACACAACCAAACCTTAAAAATACACTTTGCACCACCCCTTTAATAGAAAGTTTGCTTTTGAGGACAAGATAAGCTATCTAGATTGGTGTTATCAAAGTTGTCTAGGTTAACGGTTTCAAATATTCAGTGTTTTGTTATTTAGTTGCAGGTAGACTTGAAACATGCGTAGTCGTCTACTTCTCACTGCTTGCCTTTTCTTAGTTTCTAGAACTTTTGGCAGATTTACCTGCTTTTTGGTGTGTTTGCACCATAGGAACTCTGGCTATTTTAAAAACTGACCACACCACGCGTGTGTAGACGCTGATGGTGGCCTTAGTAATGACAACGGCAGGGCATTGCGAACACAGAAACGCATTTAAAATAATAAAAAAAGAAGCACGCGACGCATTTCAACATGGTTTTGAATGTGATATGTGAATAGCCCATGAAGATTTAACCTGAGAGATACATTACAAGCACTGATCTATAATAGTTAAGTGATTACAAGCCGCACAGAAGGATTACAAGTTACAAAACGCAATTAAATAAATATTTTGCAAACTACAGAAAATGAGGCAACCGTTTTAATCACACTTTCTGGTTGTGGGGGAAGGAGAAACACTTACAGGATCTGGAGGAAGAAGAAACTGGTCCATATATATAATAGGATTCTGATGGTGTGATAACCTTGGTTAAAAATATCAAGGTTTCACGGTTTTGTGATTACTGGTCTAAAATATATATTTTTATATATTGAAAACCCCATTGAAAACAATATATTTTATTTTTTGAAAAATGTATAATATTTTGGAGCAGTAAATATGTCAAATGAATCATTAACCTCTGCTGTCTTCATTTGTTTCAAAAACACAGATTTCTTTACAATTTAAAACGGCATCTTTGGATATTTTTTTTGCTGAAAATACTGTTGTGCTAAAAAACAAACAAAAGATGTAAATAAAAAATATTACACATACCTTAGGAACGGTATTACAGAAAACTTTGGTGGTTTTAAAACCTTGACTTTTCCAATTCGCGGTATACCTTGAAAACGGTTATCGCCCCATGCCTTATATATAAGTTATATCACATGAGTAGCAATGCAATATGGCTGCTGTATATCGGCTCTGGTGGGAGACGTGCCCAAGTGTCCCATCAGTGATGATATACTGCCATTTCGCACTGCTATGAGTGTGATATTGCATTTATACAACAGTTTGACGGCATGTTGTGTATATAAAAAAAGAAAATCAAACACTGAGAGTCTCAAAAACCCTTTTGTATGAGGAACTACTTTCTTCCGCCATTCACTCACGTCTGCAGCTGACGTCAGAGCAGCAGAAACTGTTGCTACTTCACAAACGTCACTTTAGAGCTAGTGTTTGAATGATTCTCTAGCGTAATGTTTAAAGTGATGACAAAACAGATGATTTTGCTCACATTTTAATATAAGGCTGAACTGCATGAAATGCCATCAGTCTACAGAGATTTCCCAGTATTTCTCTGTTGCAATCGGGAGATCACAATAATTAACCCCAGAAAAGCCAAAGCAAAGCAAACACTAGCAGAATACTATTGTATAAATACAGCACTACAACATACAAAAGAGAGAGATTGACTTAGAATCTCACTTATCGGTTCTATAATGATTTGATCAGCTGTAGTTAGAAATTACGAGAATTAGAGGAGAGTTTTTCTCCTCAAAGGACTTAATATGCGGTCTCTGTCGCCATCTTGTGGCAGAACGTCAACCGTCTTTGCTCTGCTCAGTATGACTGGCTGATGAAATAAATATTTAAAATAGTGACTGTCCTTATTAATAAACTGCATAGTTGCAGGCCTGGAAAAGTTTTGGGAAAACAGAAAAACCCACAAAGTTTTGGAAAAGTCATGGAAATTAGTTGAGCAAATATCTGTATACTTGAATTAGAGCTGCGCGATATTGGAAAAATCTGACATTACCATATTTTGAATTTCTGTGATGTATATTGCGACGTGAATACAATTTCACCAGATGATTTAACAGGTTTATTTGGATTAATTGGGGGGATTTTGTAAAGGAGTGAATCTTGAATAATATATAACAAATAATTGACAAGCATAGATAAATAAAATATAGTAAAGATAAAAGTGAATGATAGTTTTCAGGTATTCACTTTTCAGGTACAGATATTGAATAATCAACACTGCATAGTGCCAGATCTTCCTCTCCAGTACCCTGGCATAGACGATCTCTTTAGGTGAGGTTAATATTAAATCAAACAAATTAATGAATGCAAAAGCTCTCGATTTACCAGTTAATCTACGTTCCTACTCTCACCTATGGTCATGAGCTTTGGGTCATAACCGAAAGGACAAGATCTCTGATACAAGTGGCCGAAATGAGTTTTCTTCACAGGGTGGCAGGGCACACCCTTATTGATAAGGTGAAGAGCTCTGTCACCCGGGAGGAGCTCGGAGTAGAGCCACTGCTCCTCCACATCGAGAGAAGTCAGCTAAGGTGGCTCGGGCATCTGTTTCGGATGCCTCCTGGACGCCTACCTAGGGAGGTTTTCCATGCATGTCCCACCGGGAGGCGGCCTCGGGAAAGACCCAGGACATGCTGGAGGGACTATGTCTCTCAGCTGGCCTAGGAACACCTCGGGATCCCACGGAGGAGCTGGAGGAAGGGTCTAGGGAGAGGGAAATCTGGGGTTCTATTTTAAGACTGCTGCCCCCCGCGACCCGGCCCCAGAAAAGCTATTGAATATGAATGAATGAAGTTAATAAATGACTATAAAAATGATATGGTTGTTAGACTTGCACTTGTTTGTGCTATCAATTTGCTCGTGTTTATATAGGCCTTTTGTTGTGCGCGCCATGTTTGTGTTGTATTTATAACCAACTTTGCGGAATTTGGGAGTCATGAGTCACTGGCATTGTTTGTTTTAGGGGTCTCGGGCTGAAAAGTTTATAAACCCCTATCTTAAAGAATGCTTGTATGAATTGATTTGCGTGATTAGTCAAATAAATTGATGGCATTACCTTCTCTTAGGTAATCTCACTAAATTAGGCCATTAAATTGATGGCCCCTAAAAAACACTCTCGTTGGTTCGTCAGTGTGATTTACCGGTCAATCTACGTTCCTACTCTCAGCTATGGTCATGAGCTTTGGGTCATAACCGAAAGGACAAGATCTCGGATACAAGCGGCCGAAGTGAGTTTTCTTCGCAGGGTGGCAGGGCGCACCCTTATTGATAAGGTGAAGAGGTCTGTCACCTGGAAGGAGCTTGGAGTAGAGCCGCTGATCCTCCACATCGAGAGAAGTAAGCTGTGGTGGCTCGGGCATCTGTTCGGATGCCTCCTGGACCTGGACGCCTACCTAGGGAGGTCTTCCATGCATGTCCCAGCGGGAGGAGGCCTCGGGGAAGACCCAGGACACGCTGGAGGCACTATGTCTCTCGGCTGGCCTAGGAACGCCTCAGGATCCCACGGAGGAGCTGGAGGAAGTATCTAGGGAGAGGGAAATCTGGGGTTCTATTTTAAGACTGCTGCCCCCGCGACCCGGCCCCAGAAAAGCTATTGAATATGAATGAATGAAGTTAATAAATGAGGATAAAAATGATATGGTTGTTAGACTTACGCTTTTTTTTGCTGTCAATTTGCTCGTGTTTATATAGGCCTTTTTGATGTGTGCGCCATGTTTGTGTTGTATTTATAACCACCTTCGCGGAATTTGGGGTGTCGCGAGTCATTGTTTGTTTTAGGGGTCTCGGGCTAAAAAGTTTGGAAACCCCTATCTTCAAGAATGCTTGTGTGAATTGGATCGCGTGATTAGTCGAATAAATTAATGGCATTACCTTCTCTTAAGTAATCTCCCTAAATTAGGCCATTAAATTGATGGCCCTTAAAAAAACACTCTCGTTGGTTCGTCAGTGTGATTTCCCAGTAATTCTAGATCATTTCCCATCATGTTGTGTCCTGCTGCGCAAACGCTCCTCTATACATAATGGTAAGTTTTACGCCTTAATCTGATTCCGATGCTTTCATGCTAGTCAAAAGACAGACGCCATTAGCCAAAGTGCAGGCCTGCTGAGCATGAGCGTCTGGTCTTCAAGTGAAGTATGGGAAGAGTTTCTGAAAGGCCCTTTGAGCCTTAAGCTGCTTTTACTGCCAGCTTGGGGTTTCTTCAGCCAGCGCTAAATCATGTGCTAAATCTACATCTTTTCTACATTCTTGATTAAAGTATTGCACCTCTATGAACACTGCAAATGTTCACTGGCATCAATCACAGTGATGGGCCTGGGAAAAAGAGGCTGTTGTCTTTAAGACCTTCACAGTGTGTGTGTGTGTGTGTGTGTGTGTGTGTGTGTGTGTGTTTCTTCTTATCTTGTTTTCCAATGGAGCTGTACAGGAATTCAGAACAGCAGTCGTGCTTCGCTAAAACAGCCATGTAATTGATTTTCTGGGGGGGTTTATTGCTCCTGCAGTATTTTCTTCGATGTGGTCAGCTGGCTCCTCGGCTCTAAGCAGAGTTAAGTGGATTAGATGACATTCAGTGTTTGTTATTGCATTTTTATGCATATTTAAAAGATTAAACTTTTTTTCTAAGTTGTTAGCATCAAGTCTAATCCATGCCCCTAGCAGTATGTGTGTCAAGCTCATGTAGGAATTAAGAGTTTGTCAACTTCCAATACTACTCCCTTTGGATTTCAGCAAAGACTATAGAATACACAAAACTGTTTTGAATAGGGAAAAGTGTAACGATCAATTTGACAAATGAAGTCCCGCCTTCTAGTACAAGAGCCAATCATCGATCACTATATGATTCCCCGGAGAATATTTTATTTATTCTTTTTAGTGTCTTTTTGGTTTGGTTTGGTTTAATTTGGTCTTTGATTTGGTTTGGTTTAGTTTGGTCTTTGATTTGGTTTGGTTTAGTTTGGTGTTTGATTTGGTTTGGTTTAGTTTGGTGTTTGGTTTGGTTTAATTTGGTCTTTGATTTGGTTTGGTTTAGTTTGGTCTTTGATTTGGTTTGGTTTAGTTTGGTCTTTGATTTGGTTTGGTTTAGTTTGGTGTTTGATTTGGTTTGGTTTAGTTTGGTCTTTGATTTGGTTTGGTTTAGTTTGGTGTTTGGTTTGGTTTAGTTTGGTGTTTGATTTGGTTTGGTTTAGTTTGGTCTTTGATTTGGTTTGGTTTAGTTTGGTGTTTGGTTTGGTTTAGTTTGGTGTTTGATTTGGTTTGGTTTAATTTGGTCTTTGATTTGGTTTGGTTTAGTTTGGTCTTTGATTTGGTTTGGTTTAGTTTGGTGTTTGATTTGGTTTAGTTTGGTGTTTGATTTGGTTTGGTTTAGTTTGGTGTTTGATTTGGTTTGGTTTAGTTTGGTGTTTGATTTGGTTTGGTTTAGTTTGGTCTTTGATTTGGTTTGGTTTAGTTTGGTGTTTGGTTTGGTTTAGTTTGGTGTTTGATTTGGTTTGGTTTAATTTGGTCTTTGATTTGGTTTGGTTTAGTTTGGTCTTTGATTTGGTTTGGTTTAGTTTGGTCTTTGATTTGGTTTGGTTTAGTTTGGTCTTTGATTTGGTTTGGTTTAGTTTGGTCTTTGATTTGGTTTGGTTTAGTTTGGTGTTTGGTTTGGTTTAGTTTGGTGTTTGATTTGGTTTGGTTTAATTTGGTCTTTGATTTGGTTTGGTTTAGTTTGGTGTTTGATTTGGTTTGGTTTAGTTTGGTCTTTGATTTGGTTTGGTGTAGTTTGGGTTTTGGTTTTGGTATGGGTTTTGGTTTTTAGTTTGGTTTTGGTTTATTTTTAGGTTTGTTTTTTTGGTTTTTGATTTGGGGTTAAGTTTGGTTTGGGATTTGGGTTTTGGTTTAGTTTGGTTTTTGGTTTTTAGTTTGGGTTTTGGTTTTGGTATAGGTTTTGGTTTGGGTTTGGTTTATTTTTTTGATTGGTTTGGTTTAGTTTGGCGTTTAGTTTGGTTTAGTTTGGGGTTTGGTTTGAGATTTGGTTTAGTTTGGTTTGGTTTGGTTTTTGACTTTTGGTTTGGGTTTTGGTTTTTTGTATGGTTTAATTTGGTTTTTGGTTTTTAGTTTTGGTTTTTGGTTTAGATTTTGGCTTTTTCCTTTATCAATTTCCTTTTTTTTACAACAATGGGATGTTTTTAAACTATTTGTTCGTTTTAGTGTTGTTTTTTACATTTTATTGTTTTGGTTTGGCTTGTTTTTTGGTTTGGTTTAGGTTTGATTTTTGGTTTGGGTTTTGGTTTGTTTTGTTGTGGTTTTGTTTGGTTTGTTACTGTTTTTTGTTTGTTTTGGTGTGTTGTGTTTTTGTTTTTTTTTGTTTTGTTTTAGTTTGGATTTTTTTTTCTTTATCATGCAGCCCTATTGGAAAGTATTATTATTATAATTATTATTGGAATTTTAAGTAAACGATAATAAATTATAATTTCGTTGAATGCTAAAATATTTTATTATTATTCCTTTTGTTATTATTATTATTATTGTTATTATTATTATTATTAATAATATTACTATCATTATCAGTAGTATTACTATTAAAATTATTATTTAAAATATTATTTAAATTTCATTCTTCAACAGTAAAAAAATACATTATTTTCTAACTACTACTGTATGTTTGTGGTTTGTATTTTCTCATTGTATACCTAAAAGTGAGAAATGATCACTTTGGTTAACGTTACGTTGAATAATTACTTTTTAAAATGTATTTCTTAGTCTTTTTATCCTTCATCAGTACCAAACAGTAAGAATAAAATACCCTGGTCTCAAACTCTGCAGGCTAATCTTCAGAGTGGATCTGCTTAGACAAGAACCGGCTGGCAAAGAAAACACTTGCTCTCAATTCACCATCACACACACACAAACACTTCATCTCGGACTCTCTGCTTGTTCTTGCCATTTTTCTCCCCCTCCAAAACCTCACAGAGACTCGTCATGGGCCAGGCAGTTTGTTTGGTGTACAGAGTCCAGGGAATATCCGTCTTTTCGCAGCGCTGTCCCTCACATCCATTAATCAAGCCCGCTTTCTCCTGAGCACACCTTAATTAGCATCTAACCGCTTTATGCCCATGCCCTGGCCCATGGGGACCGAAGGGGTCGACGCTTTATGGAGCGAATCACTGAGTGTGAATGCAAAACACTGAGGCAGACGTTTATTTGAGACACACTCCGACTGTCTCTCGGGCCCTGTCGAGTCTTCGCTGACACTTAATCCTAGGCCCGGATGATTGGCAGCCAGTGACGCTTGTGTTTTTCCATCCACCTGCTTTTGTTTCAGGTCATCGATAGCCCTGAGGTGCACATGCGGAGCGGGAGGACGAGGAGCGAGACGTGCGCTAGATTGAGTTTCTGGAGGGACCCATTGGGGCGATGAGTCTGGAGAAGACGGCATCACACGCCAGGTGAGCGACGACGCCATACCATACTGGGTTTAGATCAGGGGTGTCCAAACTCGGTCCTGGAGGGCCCTCCTGGAAGTTTTTATGTACCTAGAAAGAGCTTGATTAGCTGCTTCAGGTGTGTTTGATTGGGGTTGGAACTAAAATATGCAGGACACCGGCCCTCCAGGACCGAGTTTAGGCACCCCTCGTTTAGATGCTCTTCTTGTAACAGTGTGTCTCTTGTGATGCTCATTTTTGCTTGTAGTAAATTATTATTTACTTTTGTGCATTTGTTCTAAATGCTCCTGTCGAAACTCTCCAAATATCTCTACTTCAGTTTGTTTGATACATTTAAAAAGCCTGTTTTTTTTCTTCTTTGAGTTGGTAAAGTTAAAGGTGCAGTTCATATAGCTGACTGTACTAATATAGGCTGTCCATGGGGTCTTAAAGTATTCCAAACTTAATTAAAAGCACTGTGATATCGAATTGAACCAATCTTTATTGTTATTTATTTTGCCTAGCTTGTCAGTGAGTTGTGCATAGTAAACGCTACTCAATTTGAAAGCAGCTGCAGGAGATTTACTACTGATTACAGAACCGTTTGTACTGCTAATAGGAGCATTAAATATCTATGTGCTTCCCTGAAAAGATGTGCATGACAATCACAGCTTTTGCTAAATTGCGAGGGCAATATTTATTATTTTATTATTTATGTTGCTTTATCATGCAATCGGTATCTTCTGTAGCTGTGTGTTTCTCGTAATGTTCATTATAGCTTGTAGAGCAGGTTTGATTTAATTCCATTTCCTGGAACTCAATCATATAACAAGCATTTCGAGACCTGACAAAACTACGTTTTTATATTGACAGGATCAGAAACAACTACCACTATTGCACAAGGCCTAGTTGACCGTGCGCGAGAAATAGTGTGCCGAGTTCGAATCCCAGCTGGTGCAAAAATTCTGAACTTGTGATTTGATCTGTTTGATTTATGTTAATTTATTTATGACCAAAACAACCCATATTTATTTACTAATATTTATTTATTCATTCATTTGAATGTCAGACCGATGATAAAACAAAACATAATACAAGAACAGAGCAATAAAAAAAACTAAATATAAATGAATATAGATGCTTCACCTAGGAATCAAACCCAATATGTCTACATATTGTCCATAGCTGTGGATTGTGAGCCAAAACTTGTAAGTGTTTTTATTTGTTAAAATTGATCAATTACATGCACAGTTTCTAGCGTTAACGCTATATTGTACAAGGAAGTAAACAAAGATGTAAACAATGGGAAATGCTGTTTGGCACCGTTAACAATTTAGCTAAACTAAATATAAATGACTATAGATGCTTCACCTAGGAATCAAACCCAATATGTCTATATACTGTCAGGAACACTAACCGCTCCAATAAATTATTTGGTATCTTGACTATACGTGAGGTATAATTCCTCAATTCACATAACTGTTTCTTTGTTGAAGTTGTTTCAGAGCAATACCTAAAAATGACCACTAAGCGTCACTGTAAAGACAGGTTTTGAAAAGTCGACACATAGCAGTTCAGTGTTTCACTCTGCTCACCACTAATAATGGCATGTCTCAATGCCTTACAGAGTTTCCCGCCCGTTGTTTCAGAGCAATACCTAAAAATGACCACTAAGGGTCACTGTAGAAACCGGTTTCGAAACGTTTCGAAGCCTCGACACAGTTATGACGGTTTCAGTGTTTCATGAAGCCTAGCTCTGCTCACCACTAATAATGGCATGTCTCAATGCCTTCCTGAGTTTCCCGCCAGTTGTTTCAGAGCAATACCTAAAAATGACCACTAAGGGTCACTGTAGAAACAGGTTTCAAAACGTTTCAAAGCCTCGACACAGTTATGACGGTTTCAGTGTTTCATGAAGCCTAGCTCTGCTCACCACTAATAATGGCATGTCTCAATGCCTTCCTGAGTTTCCCGCCAGTTGTTTCAGAGCAATACCTAAAAATGACCACTAAGGGTCACTGTAGAAACAGGTTTCAAAACGTTTCAAAGCCTCGACACAGTTATGACGGTTTCAGTGTTTCATGAAGCCTAGCTCTGCTCACCACTAATAATGGCATGTCTCAATGCCTTCCTGAGTTTCCCGCCAGTTGTTTCAGCGCAATACCTAAAAATGACCACTAAGGGTCACTGTAGAAACAGGTTTCAAAACGTTTCAAAGCCTCGACACAGTTATGACGGTTTCAGTGTTTCATGAAGCCTCGCTCTGCTCACCACTAATAGTGGCATGTCTCAATGCCTTCTAGTTTCCCCACCAGTTCTTTCAGAGTAATACCTAAAAATGACCACAAAGGGTCACTGTAGAAACAGGTTTCGAAATGTTTCGAAGCCTCGACACATAGTTTTGACGGTTTCAGTGTTTTACAAAGCCTTGCTCTGCTCACCACTGATAATGGCATGTCTCAATGCCTTCCAGAGTTCCCTGCCAGAGGAAGTGACATCACTTGGAGCAAGTCACATGCTTTTTCTATCAGTGCTTTAACAATATTTATATATCGTTAAATATATAATATTTATATATAACGTTATCGAAAAATTGAACACAGTTGTCCAGAACGCAGGGACAGACTCAAATTCTGGAATTCTAATATAATTCTAGAATCACCCATACATTTTAACCTGTAGATTAATCCTAAATATATAATGATCGCACATAGATCGCATTTAGGCTTTCCTGTCAAATATAATGATGACGGAAGAATTTGTGGCGGCACCTAAATGCTTTGAGGATATTAAAGGTGTTTTCTGTCACTACTTGTTTACTGCGTTAATGCATTGTGTATGCAATTAATCATTAAAAGATTGGGATGTCAATTCAAACACCCACGCAACATAAATTGTAAATGATGATAATTTGCATTTGTTTATAAGTGAACACTTCAAAGTGTTGCATTCAAATCTGTGTTTGATCGAGAAAGAGATTCAGTCTTTAGTCTTTAGAGTCAGTTACCAACTTACAAGTAAAATTACAGGTTCTGAGTTCTGTTTGTTAAAGGGTGGTCCACTAGGATATCATATTTTAAACTTTAGTTGATGTGTAATGTAGCTGTGTGAACATAGTCAACATCTCTGAATGTAATGCGCTTAAAGTTCAATGCAAAGGGAGACGTTGGCTTTTACAGAGTTAGCTTAGCAAACCATACAGCAAACGAAGTTTGGGGACTACAAAAAATACATCCGGCTTAATGAAATGACAAACCCTTCAGGTTGTGGGCATACCCTCGCACAGCGAAGGGGTGTGCCCAGAGGTGCTGTAAGTTATAGCAGAGAAAGCTAAAATGGCGTCCAAATGCTACTATTTCCACAGAGCTTCTTCTGTTTCTGTATTTGGCCTTCTAAAGGACACGACACAAAGAGAGAAGAGCTTACGATTTAATTTTAATTATGTTCCAGAGAATTATAAAAATTATATAGCTCTAGCATTTGACAAAGAACAGCTTCCAGAATCTCTCCCAGGTCAGTGCTGGATTCGGCTAAAAACTCCTCCAACCGTAATAGATGATGCTGTAGATTACAGCCACAACCTGCAAGCATTTCTATTTGTTAAAATTGATCTATTACATGCACAGTTTCTAGCGTTAACGGTATGTTGTACAAGGACTTAAACAAAGATGTAAACAACGGGAAATGCTGTTTGGCACCGTTCACAATTTAGCTACTAATTTATATTTTTCAGTCAAACAGCTGTAAACACCCACAATCTTCAGCAGCGCTGCAGTGTCTCTCTATGCTGCTGCTTTCCCTGTGTTCTACATCTCGAATAACGAACTCACAGAAGATATGAGAATGTTTCATATTACATATCACCTCTTGATTTTCTGTCTGATTCAGGCTCAAACTGATACGGCTAGCAGTTACGCTGACAGACAATATTTACATAACAGAGGCCCTGCGATACTTCCTGGTGACATGGAGCCAATCCGCGAATCACAGCACATTATGTTAGCTGACCAATCAGAGCCTCTTAAGGGCAGGCTTTCGGAGGATGTAGGAAATATGACAGTGGTTTTCATGTTAGCCGAATAGCTGTGTATAATCAAAGTAAGATATATGAAAAAATAACATGATTAGCATAAGCACACATTGCTTTGCACCCCATAAACACAACCAAGCCCTAAAAATAGACTCTGGACCACCCCTTTAAAACCAAAAGTTTCTTGCGGTACTGTTTTTGTAACAACTGGAATGCAAATTACATTTGTCTCCTCTTTTTGGCTGATCCAAAAAAATGGCCCGTGACACAAAAACCGTAATGTCAACCAAACCGTGATATTTGTGATTCGTTACACCACTAGTTATCAATATCAGTTTCGTTTTAATTCTCCATGCAACCCTAGTTTTGACATAATGGAGTGTACATTAACGTTTTCCCTATAATAAAATGAAAGAAAAAGGCGGAAATTTCTGTATTTCCCAAAATCGTTTTTCTCCATAAAGAGAGTGAGAGAGAGTTTAATATGAGCTATTCCGACTTGACAAGTGGAACAGAGACTTGCTCTAATGAGCAGAGCTGTAATATTCACCCCTGTTCAAGATCCTGGAAAATATATGGCCTTTTTTCAGATTCATAGATATATGAACTATGCTGTGTGTTAAATTATTCACCAGAGGCCTGAACAAAAGTGAGCACGGGCCAGTAGAACTGAACGCGGCCCGGCTCAGGTGCTTGTTAATAATGAAGTACTGGAGCTCTAGGCCTCTGTGGATGTGTTTCTTTTTAACCGTTGTGTCTCTCACTCAATGCTCTGGCCTCAGAATAGCAGTGACAGACACAATGAATCACTCCTCACTGTCCGAATGTGGATTGTTTGAAGGTCACACATGGATCACACATCTTCTGTTGCTGTAAGATCTTCATGTTGATTGTCTGGCAAGGTCAAACCTGAAAATGTCTGTGCACATGCGTTACCTTTGAGTGGCCTGTAGTGAGACTGTAGTGTAGAATGTCTTTTAAAATATAGACTCTCAATATAGAGATGCTCAAATACAGCTGTACATTATGCCTCACACACATTATTTTTCTTGACCCTTTTTTTTGTCATAAAAATGATGCATTTACAATAGGGCTGCCCAAGGAGGGTAAAATCTAATTGTGATTTTTCTGAAATTGTGATTTTGATTCCATTTGAGAATTTAGTTTAGTAAACAGCTCAATATTCTCAATGGTGTGTAACACACACTTTAAACGAAGACAATAAAACATGCTTTAACATTAAATATATAAATAAATATTGTGTCTATATAAATATAGCCCATATATAGACAGTTTTATACATTATTACTTGATAATTCAAAACTGTTAACAAAAAACATAGGTTGCTTATGAGGGTCACAAGTAGATGTCTGGAATTCCCACATGGGCCAACCCAGGTGGGCCCCACATGGGTCATCCCCACAAGGCAAATGAAAATAAAATAAATGAAAATACATACGTATATATATATATAGACGTGCGCCTTCAAAATTTTTTCGAAGGAGGTGAGCCCTGAAGTGAAAAAGGTTGAGAATCCCTGTTTTAAATCTCTCTTGATTAAAAGGACATGAATTACCTTAATGGGTCATGAAACACCAAAACGCATTTTTTGAGATGTTGACAGTCATACATGTGTTTCGCGAACAAAGGTGTGCAGATGTTCAAATCTACATTTGTTGACAAAGTTTGGGCTACTTATCAGAATTATGGGAGGTGTCGGCTCGACATTATTTTTATTTATTTATTTATTTTTTATTTATTTATTTTCTGGGTTTTCACCTTTATTTTTGATAGGACCGTAGAGAGATTTGACAGGAAAGCATGGGGAGCAGAGAGAGAGGAAGGACTGGCATAGGATCGCGGGGCAGAATCGAACTCGGTTCGCCATGAGCACCGGAGTGCATGTGTCGACGCACTAACCACTACACAACATTATTTAACTGGATGAACATTTTTTAGTTTTATGCCTCGGCAAAAATATAAAAATATATATATATATTAGTGGGGGGCTGTTATCGGTCTTAACCTGCTGCGTTAACGCGAGACTCTTATCGGGCGGTTAAACAAAATATCCTCGTTAATCTACTCTCAAAGTTGAGTTGGGAGCTGGGTCTATTCTACGCAAGCTATGATGAATTTTACCTTGATATTTTAGCATGGATGTATACCTGACCGGTGAGCCGTCTAACAAAAAAGTGCCCTTCTGAATCAAATCAGCAGGATACCCTTCTGGATCTTTCACTTACTTCGAAAACACTACTGACTACGCTTACATGGACATCAGTAATCTAGTTATGTGCCTTAATAGACAATAATATAATGAAGGTGTTTACGTGAAGTGCTTTCATGTAAGAGTTTTCTGTAATTTTGGCTGACTGTAACTGCAGTTCGGCAGTTTCACCTTCACTCATGAACATTTCATTCATGCCTCTGTGACAAACTGGAGTATTAGACGCAAATAAGGGGTGGACTGGGGAGTGTGTTGTGGAATTAATAACGCACGGCGAATGGAAAGAAAGAAACCTTTGTATTTTGCTGTGTGTGCGTGTGCGTGTGCGTGTGCGTGTGCGTGTGTGCGTGTGTGTGCGTGTGTGTGTGTGTGTGTGCGTGTGTGCACGTGCAGTCCTTTATTAACAGCCGCGTGTGGATCTTGTTGGAAAATATGGCAAAGTCCTACATGACGGTAATAGTTTGATTGTGGTGTTTACTTCAATAATGCCACTAATAGCTGCATACTCCACATGTCTTTATTCCATTTCTGTTTAGTTCAGTGATGACTTTAGTCGGATTAGGGTGATCAAAAATCACAGTTTGGAGCTTATGTTGGCCTACAGTTCAAAATTGATGTTTAACTGAATAAACAGTAAACACAAGTACATCTTATTGAACATCATTTATTTTCATCACCAATTATCATAGTAGAACAGTTTCTCAAGCAGATTGTGATGCATTTTGGAAACAGGAGATGAGCCCCTGGTCTAATGCGCCACCTGGCTTGAGAAACCCGTTCTCAAAGACTTACTTTTAGTCATTATTTGGGTAGCACACATATTCTGAATGCCTTTGGCATAATTCAAATGGGCCATTTTAATCTAGATTAATTCCAAGATTACAGTGAGATTAATCTAGATTTAAAAAATCAATCTATGCCCACCTATAATATAAATACATTTAGATCATTTACTTTAATCATTACTATTGAAATGTAAAGAGGCTTTCAACCAGCACAACAAAAAATATTTCTGAAGACGATCACCTACAGCACCTTTAATATTTTTAGTGGATTTAAGGATGAACACATTTGGGACTGTTTCCTATTACGAGATTAAGCACAGAGAAAAATGATTCATTGTGCAGTGACTCACTCAGTCTTTGGATAAAACTGATGATATATATGCATTGCCAAAGAAAACAATATTGATTGACAGTGTCTACTGAACTAGAATGGCATTGGCATCTTGGATCCTAGTTTTTGTTCTCTCTTTTCTCTCTCACTCTC
This sequence comes from Danio kyathit, assembly GCA_903798195.1. Lineage (NCBI taxonomy): Eukaryota > Metazoa > Chordata > Actinopteri > Cypriniformes > Danionidae > Danio > Danio kyathit. The sequence continues at coordinate 5,104,727 of LR812531.1, read as the reverse complement.
TCTCTCTCTCTCTCTCTCCGGGTTGGCAGAGCAGAGACATATTTGTGTGTTCTACTACAACATACTTTTTGAACCCTGAAGAATTGAGACCTAGCACAATTTTGGGTTACACCAAACATGAAATGAACACACACATCACATCTAAATATGTAATGTAATCGCAAGTTTAACAAACCGTTTTGGAGAATTAAAGTTTCCCTATTCAGACAGAATGCCCGAGCATACCGCCCAAGAGGCTTTCCAAAGATGGCCGCCGAGTGAAATGACTTGCCTTAAAGGGACTTTGTAAGAATAAAGTGCCGTGCTTGATGGTAGCCTCAGCGCTCTTGATGTTCGCTCATTTTTCAGCAGAGTTTGCTTTTTTCATCAAAGGTATTATTTGCCAGAATAATGCAGATTTATTGAACCAAAGGGGACAGAGCAGTTTCTGGTAATACTACCCCTCTAATATATCCAGTGTTCACTAGACAGTCACTTTTAAAAACACCTGTCTTTGTCACAGTTAAAATGCGTAGATCAAACCCAGGAGGACACAAGCTCTGGGAATGTAGTCAAGAGTTGTGTTTCCACTCTCTTCGCCTTAAACGAATGTGCCAATGCGAGCGAGGGCCAGTCGTGTTTCCACAGTCACTTCCGGGGCCTGATCTGATACCTTGGTAATTGGTGACCTTGGTGATGCCTAATAATTCCGAAAGGCTCATAATTCTGACTTCAATTGTACACTCTCAGAAATAAAGGAACAGGAGCTGTCACTGGGGCAGTACCTTTTCAAAAGATACATATTTGTACCCAAAGACTCCATAATAGTACCTCAAAAGTGCATATTAGTACCCAAATGTACCTAAAAAGTACCTTTGAGGTACCATTATGGACCCTTCAGGTACAAATATGAACCTTTTGAAAAGGTACTGCCCCAGTGACAGCTCCTGTACCTTTATTTCTGAGAGTGTATGTACTGTATAAAGTATACAATATTCGATAAAGCTCAAATCAATACAAATATATGTTAAAACCCACACAGCGCCCTTGCATCTGTTTAACATATTTCAGCCATTTAACACCATTCTGCAGGTTTTCCCAAAACATTAGCATAGAAAAGGCATTCCAGGAGACATTTTGGAGGCATCATTGCTTTTAGTACCCTTAAAAGTGGGCTACAAGGCAGACTGCAATATTTCTTTCCCCACACCTCGCTCAGGCTGTTATTTAGTGCAGAGTGGTATAGCCAGTGCATATCAACATGTTTGCGCAAAACGCACGCCTCGCAAACCAAACTGAATCCTCATATCTGCTGGCATGATAACAATCCCTCAATCAGTTGATCTGCGGTCCGTGTTTCCTGTTGTTTGCACAGTGAGAGAGAGGACGGAGCCGAATCCTTGACTCATGTTTTGAGGGGTTATCCTGCCAACAGCGATTGGCAGACTTAGGCTTTTTGTTTGGCTGATCTAATTGACAAATATTCTGTTGTTAAATCCTGATAGTAGAAAGTATGCACTGCTGTTCAAAGGTTTGGGGTCTGTTTTTGAAAGCACCATCATGGCTGATATATAAAAATTGTAGTCCTGTAATGCAGTTTCCTATATTTTAAAGTTACATTAATTCCTGTGATGTAGGGACATTATTGAAGTGTAGTCGATGATTGACTAGTTGCAGGTGATTTTATCAATAAAACACAAGATGCAAATGTTTGCCACATTTTGCGATTTGTTTGCTGGAGAAAAATATACATGTGCTCATAACATGTTGCAAAAGCAGTGCATTACAAATGACTACTTTTAGTGCAAAACAAATGTCAACACTATTCATTTCGTTAACAATTAGGGATGCAACGATTAACCGATTTCACTAATAACCGGGTTTTAATTTGTCACGGTTAACTAATCGTGAAGACTTCTCAACACCGCGTTTTTGCATGGAACAAAACTTCTGCAACTAAACAAAGTTATGCCAAATGTGCGCTAGTTTTAAGTTCTGTGCTTGTACACTGAGGCTAAAGGCTGATTTATACTACTGCGTCATGCGCACCCGTATGCTACGGCGCAGCCTACGCATGGACGCATGACGCGCACCTCTCATAAAATGTAACTACAAATTGCAACGACTCGTAGCGCAAGCTCTGTGATTGGTTGCCTTGGTTGCGCTGACGAGTGTGGGCAGAGAAGAGAGCCATGCGAGCCCGATGCGACGAGTGTTTACAAGTGTGGAGTCCTGCGAAGGAGCTCCGGATGGAGTGTTGTTTTGTGTTTACCTTATGATTAAAGTTGTTGCACGTCCGCCGGTTCCCGCCTCAAAATGAGCGAGTTTGAGCCACTTGTAGATTTCGGAAGTGTTCAGAAAAAACAAATCTCCCGCGAAGAAACTCGACACAGAGGAACATAAACACCTACTGCCAGCTAGAGTTTCGGAAGTGTTATTACAGAGCAACAAAACCCGTACGCAGATGTATGAATGCACAGCTAGGCGCATTGCATGCGCCGTGGGTCACGCCGATCACTTGACACAGAAGTATAAACCAGGCTTTATACGCACACACACTGGATTAACTATGGCTGAGGCTATTAACTAAGTGTCGTTCACATATCTTGTCTTCTGCACACGCAAGTTCATTATTTATTTTCTGACACTCATTTTGGGAGTGACGTGCACACGCTCATTTTCCAGGCACACACAGTTGAAAGAATGCCGCAAGTCATGTGAGAAGAACTGACCAATCAGCTTCATACTTTGTGTGGAATATACACGTTTCTACTCCAAAGAGGAAAAAAAAAACCAAACAAGTTCATAATATAGTTGATCAAAAGTGCCTTTCAGACAGGGGGTTCAGCAGACGTTGACTACATTTGTTCACTTTAAAAGTACTTTAAAAGAAATACTCAGCTAATATGTAGCTTAGAAATATATTAGACAAAAACTTTTTTCACTCATGTTTAAGTCCAAAGAGAAATGGCCTATTGTTTGTTAAACTAGTAGTGTTTTAAAATGAATGAATGCATAATAATCGTGATAACCGTGAAACCATACTTATTCCTCAGACTATAATCATACAACCAAAAGCTATAATCGGTACAGTCCTATTAACAATACAACATTCACAGGCTAATTTTAGTGCAAAATAAATGCCGTCAACACATGGATCACTGCACAATATGCAATGTAACAATAACACGTTTTTAGTGCAAATGTAATGCATACGTAATCAGCACATGCAGTAAAAGACAAAGGCTATAAGGCGACTTGCTGTCAGGCTACTTGTTTTTACCGCTATGACAGTGTGGGCCAAAAGTTACTCAAAATCTTTCTCAAGTCAAGCCTTTTTCGCAGTTGTATCTTGGTTATCAGATGTCTTCACCATGTTCACATGGGATGGTATTTATACATGCAAACACCCACGTGGCTGCATGCTTCACAGTTTTTGCGCATTTAATGGTTTATTCACAAAATACTGTATGTTAGCATCTACGTTTCGCAGAGGACAAAAATCGCATTCCTTTCCAGTGTTGCATAAACAAAATGGCTGACAATGGTTTGACGATTTAAAGTTTGTTTAAATTTTATGCGAATCGTTGACGCTGACATAAGAAAAATAAAATTTACATTACAAATAATGTTACAAATAACATTTATTGGAACTAATTTCAATAATTCGAGGAGAGTTTCACACGGTGAACCTACAGTACATTCGTGTGTAATGCTGCGTTCACACCAGATGCAGATGAAGCGTCAAGTGTGAGTCATTTACGTGTTAAGTCAATGCAAAGGTGCGAATAGACATCCTGTGCGATACGTGCAAATGAGGCGGCTCGAGTTGAGCATTTTGTGCGAATCGCTCGAGTTGGAAAATCTGAACTTCAGCGGACATTCGGGTGGCTTTAACCAATCATAAGCTTTGTCTTGTAGGGGCGTGATTATGACGTATTGCCTGTTGTTGATGTCCCAGGTGAAAATCCTCCTGCCAACACCGGTCAACAGTTCATCAAAGTCGGCTTGGCTCAGTCAGAAGCACAGCTGAAAGCTTCCATCATCCAGGTATAGTTTCTGGAGGAGTTGATGAGCTCACAGAGCTGCTGCACCTCTTAAAGGATCTAATGGACTCAGACACAGCTCCAAATATATCGATGCTGTTTTTCAGACTTCATAAAGCCCATAAACACAGTTATTCTCTCAATAAAATCCATGTTAGCCATTTAGCATCGAAGCTAGAGACACCGGGCAGACAGAAACCCTGCCCATGACACGAATCCGTGTGTATTGTGAAGTGAATTTGACGCGCGAATGAAGAACTCTAATTACTCGCGAATATCACAATTCATCTGCGCGCGCCACGTCTGGTGTAAACACAGTATAAGGCTGCCATGTAGTTCAGGTCAAAACCATGTGATCTGCAAAGCACGACTATAGTCGATGTCAATCTAAAAGCATCATGGCGTCAGCGGCAATAGACTAGTGGTTAAGTGCGGCGACGTATTGCACTGTGGTGCTTAAATTTCAATTCCCGGCTCGAGGTCCTTTACCGAACCTTTCTCTTTCTCTCTACTGTCTTTTTTTGTTTTATTTCATTTTAAGTCAAGCAACTTGATTTATGTCAACATTTTCATGATGTGCCGATAATATTAATTTAAAAAGGATTTCTCGAACTGCAATCGTTTTGTGGAATTAAAGATCGATTACAGTCAAAGAATTTGTTTATATTTTTCACAGCTCTAATGGAAATAATGAATCGCAAGTCTTGATTTTACCCATCAAGATTAGATTAGTATATTGAAGGAGGTGAAATTTGTGCTGTGATATACTGAGCAATGCATGTGACTTCATTCTTCATATGAGAGGCGTCTTTAAGCTGCCATCACCAAAAAAGGCTTTTACAGTATATAAAGTATTAAATACAGTTCAGTAGTTCAGGACTTTCTCCGTGTGTCATCTCATTGTTATTGCACAGAACTATTTTTTTTTTCAAATTTCTTTGTTGTTTTATTTGTATGTTTGTATTGTTTTGGTTTTTACCAAAGTTTGATTTAATTTCATGTCAGCAGCTCCATCCTTCCAGAAAAAAACAAAACAAACGTGTTCAGTATTTATTTTCCCCGCTGTAACCTTACAGACCTTGATCATTACAAGGTTCTCGGAAGATTAAAATAGTTTCAGATTAGAATTTCACATTTTTAAGTATATTAAAATGTTTAATAGTATAATTTCATTATATTTGAGATGATCAGTGACTGATTTCAGGGTTGGTAAAATTTAAATGAAGCCTGAAAATGTAAAAATCACGATTTTAAGGCTTTAAAAAAAAAAAAAAAAAAAAAAAAAAAAACTTGACGCGCGAATGAAGAACTCTAATTACTCGCGAATATCACAATTCATCCGCGTGCGCCACGTCTGGTGTAAACACAGTATAAGGCTGCCATGTAGTTCAGGTCAAAACCATGTGATCTGCAAAGCACGACTATAGTCGATGTCAATCAAAAAGCATCATGGCGTCAGCGCCAATAGACTAGTGGTTAAGTGCGGCGCCGTATTGCACTGTGGTGCTCAAATTTCAATTCCCAGCTCGAGGTCCTTTACCGAACCTTTCTCTTTCTCTCTACTGTCTTTTTTGTTTTATTTCATTTTAAGTCAAGCAACTTGATTCATGTCAACATTTTCACGATGTCCAGATAATAATCATTTAAAAAGGATTTCCCGAACTGCAATCGTTTTGTGGAATTAAAGATCGATTACAGTCAAAGAATTTGTTTATATTTTTCACAGCTCTAATGGAAATAATGAATCGCAAGTTTTGATTTTACCCATCAAGATTAGATTAGTATATTGAAAGAGGTGAAATTTGTGCTGTGGTATACTGGTAAATATTTTATTTCATTGCCTCTAAGGTAGGGCTGCACGATACTGGGAAAGTATGTGAAATTGACGTTGCGATAATGATGTTTCTTGTGATTATAACATTTCCCCAGATTATTTATGTAAGGATCATATTAATATAAACGGGTTATAATTGATATTTTATTTAATAAAGCTTTCTGATCTAGAATAAACTGTCAAGTTTGAATAACAAATGACTATGAATGATGAAACGTGGGTAGATATTCAGACTCTTATTGGCTGTAGACATTTTCTTCTAGTGTCTCGACTCCTGTCATAAGTATTTATTTTCAGCTTTAGGTTCATCTTGGATCCCAAGTTTTTGGTAATAAAGTACTTTATTGCACCTCTCTGTGATATGGATATTGTAATACTGTTATCGAGATATATTCTGCATTCCCATGTCAGCAAAAAGAGAGAGTCAGGGTAATTACTGCATTTTTAACAAACTGAAATAAACATTTTTCTTTAGAATACCATGAACTTGTTTTAAGGACAGGATCATTTATAAATAAATCAAAAGACATTGGAAGTCATGATGACACATGAGAACAGTTTTGTCCCTTTTTTCCAGTCTCTTGTAGGAGCAGATAAATGCGTAGTGTTTGAGGGAAGTGGAGGTGAAAGGCTCTCAGTATCAGAGCAGCAGCTGACTGTCATGGATGGCTAAATGCCACAGGCCTTCAGCTTGTTATTCTCGGCCACATCTTGTGGCAAAGCATTCTCATCCATAGCAGACGATGAGTACTGCTGGAAAAAAAAAAACAGCAACCTCTATAACAGTACTTTAATATTGCATGCTTTCAGGTCAGAGAGTGCATGTTTCCACTAGAAATACTAACCGAGTTGAAAACATCTCCAGTCGTCTCCTTGATGAAGATGTAATTGCATTCAGAATGCTTTATTATTGCAGTTTTAGTGGAAGGGTAAGACATTGTGCCGAGGTCATGAGTTGTGAAAAAATATGTAGTGTATAAAGAGCTAGTTTGTTGCTTATTTAAAATAAACTAATAGTAAAAATAGTATTTTATTTTAAAATAAAAAATAGTAAATAAGCAAGTAATACGTGTCTAGATTACAGCGGGGAAACTAAGTATTGAACATTTCACCATTTTTCTTAGAAAACATTTTTCTAAAGATGCTGTTGACTTGAAATTTTCCCCGGATGTTGGTAACAACCAGAGAAATCCATAACTGCAAAGAAAACAAAACTAATTAGTTTACAAATGAAGTTATGTGTATTAAAATGAATTTACACAGGGAAAAATAGTGTTGAACACATGACGAAAGTAAGGTCTAGAAAGGCAGTGAAAGCCCAGACAGCAGCTGAAATCTCTCAGTAGTTCTTCAGCAAACTTCTGCACTTCCTCATTGTAAATGAATATCAGCTGCTTCAGTCCAACATCTACATTAGCAGGAGGATGAAGATGAAACCAGGGTGGACATTTCAGCAAGACAATGATCCAAAACACAGCCAAGCAAACTCTCAAATGCTTTCAGAGAAAGAAAATCAAGCTGTAGAATGGCCCAGCCAATCACCTGATCTGAATCCAATAGAAAATACAAAATAAAGCTCAGATTTGATAGACGAGACCCACAGAAGCATCAAGATTTTGACACTTTGTTGAAGTTTGTGAAAACCTCACACCTGAGCAATGCATGTGACTTCATCCTTCATATGAGAGGCGTCTTTAAGCTGCCATCACCAAAAAAGGCTTTTACAGTATATAAAGTATTAAATACAGTTCAGTAGTTCAGGACTTTCTCCTTGTGTCATCTCATTGTTATTGCACAAAACTATTTTTTTTTTCAAATTTCTTTGTTGTTTTATTTGTATGTTTGTATTGTTTTGGTTTTTACCAAAGTTTGATTTAATTTCATGTCAGCAGCTCCAACTTTCCAGAAAAAAACAAAACAAACGTTTTTAAACGTTTAAAAAAATTTTTTTAAGGATATTAAAATGTTTAATAGTATAATTTCATTATATTTGAGATGATCAGTGACTGATTTCAGGGTTGGTAAAATTTAAATGAAGCCTGAAAATGTAAAAATCATGATTTTGAGGCTTAAAAAAAAAAAAAATAAATAATAAAAAAAAAAAAAATATATATATTAGTGCTGTCAAACAAATAATCACTTCCAAAATAAACATTTGTATTTACATAATGTGTGTACTAAGTATATAAGTATTGTGTATATATAAATAGAAAATGTATTGACTGTATAAATATCTAATATTAAATATATAATTTTAAATACATAAATATTTAATTAATAAATATAAAATCTTTTTTATTTATTATATACAGTCATATGTATGTATGTATGTATGTATATATATATATATATATATATATATATATATATATATATATATATATATATATATATATATATATATATATATATATAATTCTGTCAGAATTTCATAAAAATACCTCCAACTTTAATTATATTTTGTAATTAAATGGCAAATAGATGAAATTATATATGTATACATTTCCCACCTCACCTGATTTATATCATCGCATTACCTTAAAGAATATTACCCCAAATATTGACAGAATGCTAGGGCTGGGTGTTATGGCAAAAATGTAATCTTGATAAATATTTAACGATAACAATATATATTTTTGTATAGTTGTTAATGCTTCCAGATTTAAGAGTTCCCCAATAATGACTGATGCCCCAAAAATTAGAGGGTCCATTAAATGGCATAACATATTTTCGGCAAATAAATTTTCAGTGGCAAAATATCTCTGATATTAACACACTTTCAGATTTCCATTGTTGCACATTTCTGCTGTGTGATTGGCTGGTAGATCAATATAGAGTAAAAAAAAAAAAACAGTCCAGAGCTTATCATTGTTATTGAAATACGTTTTATTGCGCTTCGATATAATATTGTTTATCGGCCCAGCTCTACAGAGCGCTTAAATTGTATTATTTGTAAACTAAATAAGCACGCACAGAAATAAAGCAACGTTTAGATATCAGAGTCATTAGTTGCCAGACTCCAGTGCAGTCTGTCAGACAGGGTGATGGGTGCGTGGTACATCTTCTTGGCTCAGTAGCAGTGGTGATATTTTCAACAGTACGGGCAGGGCGAGGACAACCACTCCCCAGAACATGACATACTGATCCAGTGCCATCAATTTTCGCCAACAAGTAATCCAATCCACCTTTTGTCTAGTTTTTAGTCGGAAATTCGCGAAGAAAACGTGAAGCACTGTAGCCTTTCAGTTCACGTAAACTTTTGATCAAACTCTTATCGTCACTCAAAAACAATATTTTTATTTAAGCCTTACACAGATTGCGCTGTTATTCCTGTACCAAATGTAGTCATTCTGATTCCTGTAGTACAATAAGCAGTCAGCAAATCCTGCAAATCAATTATAAGTGATCGCTTTTTTTGTTGTTGTTGTTGATCAAATTTAATGGTGCTTTCTTGTCCAAACATAATACACTAATCCTCCTTTCATTTACAATTCAAATACAATGCACACAAAAGAACTGATAATCTCCGCTCCAGTTAGCCCAGCAAATCCTTCAAGATATTCTTCCAAAATTAATTTTTGTCTTAAAGCTGTCATTTCTGTTAAAGCTCTGTTTAATAAAGTGAAATCAGGTGGAATTCTTGTCTGCTTTAATAACTGTTTCCTCACTGTTGATCAAATGGAGAAAGTCCACTTTTGTTTGACCATTTTAATGTTACACACCTGTTTATGGAAGATAAAGTGCACATTGCATGAATTCCATGTTGTAATCGCAATGTTGTAACATTTGATAACATTATCTGAACTCTTTTCTGTTCTCTGCTATGGTGCAGCATCCTTAATCTAATCTTTACTAAATCTGTATTACCTTGAACCCGTACCAGATATCATTAAAGCCGACCTGACCTTCTCTAATATATAACCAAACTGTTTCTTTACTACTGCTCTGACACGGTCTGCATTTATTCTCTATTACAGTGTTTCTCAAGGGTTGGGTCATGACCCAAAAGTGGGTCGCAGAAGTGTTTTGAGTGGGTCGTGGATTGCGTCACATCTGTAAGATGTGTGTGAAAGCTGTTCTCCTAAAACCAATCCAGACAGATGATCTAATTTAATACAAAATATAGCTAGTTTTTAACAGCAGACGGTGCTGTAGGCTAGTTTTTAACAGCAGATGATGCTCTAGACTAGTTTTTAACAGCAGATGATGCTCTAGACTAGTTTTTAACAGCAAATGACGTTCTAGGCTAGTTTTTAACAGCAAATGACGCTCTAGGCTAGTTTTTAACAGCAGATGGCGCTCTAGGCTAGTTTTTAACAGCAGATGGTGCTCTAGGCTAGTGTTTAACAGCAGATGATGCTCTAGGCTAGCGTTTAACAGCAGATGGTGCTCTAGGCTAGTTTTTAACAGCAAATGACGCTCTAGGCTAGTTTTTAACAGCAGATGGCGCTCTAGGCTAGTTTTTAACAGCAGATGGTGCTCTAGGCTAGTTTTTAACAGCAGATGGTGCTCTAGGCTAGTTTTTAACAGCAGATGGCGCTCTAGGCTAGTTTTTAACAGCAGATGGCGCTCTAGGCTAGTTTTTAACAGCAGATGACGCTCTAGGCTAGTTTTTAACAGCAGATGGCGCTCTTGGTTAGTTTTTAACAGCAGATGGTGCTCTAGGCTAGTTTTTAACAGCAGATGGTGCTCTAGGCTAGTTTTTAACAGCAGATGGCGCTCTAGGCTAGTTTTTAACAGCAGACGGTGCTCTAGGCTAGTTTTTAACAGCAGACGGTTGCTCTAGGCTAGTTTTTAACAGCAGACGGTGCTCTAGACTAGTTTTTAACAGCAGATGACGCTCTAGGCTAGTTTTTAACAGCAAATGACGCTCTAGACTAGTTTTAACAGCAGATGATGCTCTAGGCTAGTTTTTAACAGCAGATGATGCTCTAGGCTAGTTTTTAACAGCAGATGATGCTCTAGGCTAGTTTTTAACAGCAGATGACGCTCTAGGCTAGTTTTTAACAGCAGATGACGCTCTAGGCTAGTTTTTAACAGCAGATGGTGCTCTAGGCTAGTTTTTAACAGCAGATGGTGCTCTAGGCTAGTTTTAACAGCAGATGGTGCTCTAGGCTAGTTTTTAACAGCAGATGACGCTCTAGGCTAGTTTTTAACAGCAGATGGTGCTCTAGGCTAGTTTTTAACAGCAGACGGTGCTCTAGGCTAGTTTTTAACAGCAGACGGTGCTCTAGGCTAGTGTTTAACAGCAGATGGTGCTCTAGGCTAGTTTTTAACAGCAGATGGTGCTCTAGGCTAGTTTTTAACAGCAGATGACGCTCTAGACTAGTTTTTAACAGCAAATGACGCTCTAGGCTAGTTTTTAACAGCAGATGACGCTCTAGGCTAGTTTTTAACAGCAGATGGTGCTCTAGGCTAGTTTTAACAGCAGATGGTGCTCTAGGCTAGTTTTTAACAGCAGATGGTGCTCTAGGCTAGTTTTTAACAGCAGATGGTGCTCTAGGCTAGTTTTTAACAGCAGATGGTGCTCTAGGCTAGTTTTTAACAGCAGATGGCGCTCTAGGCTAGTTTTTAACAGCAGATGACGCTCTAGGCTAGTTTTTAACAGCAGATGGTGCTCTAGGCTAGTTTTTAACAGCAGATGGTGCTCTAGGCTAGTTTTTAACAGCAGACGGTGCTCTAGGCTAGTTTTTAACAGCAGATGGCGCTCTAGGCTAGTTTTTAACAGCAGATGGTGCTCTAGGCTAGTGTTTAACAGCAGATGGTGCTCTAGGCTAGTTTTTAACAGCAGATGGTGCTCTAGGCTAGTTTTTAACAGCAGATGGTGCTCTAGGCTAGTGTTTAACAGCAGATGGTGCTCTAGGCTAGTTTTTAACAGCAGATGGTGCTCTAGGCTAGTTTTTAACAGCAGACGGTGCTCTAGGCTAGTGTTTAACAGCAGACGGTGCTCTAGGCTAGTTTTTAACAGCAGATGGCGCTCTAGGCTAGTTTTTAACAGCAGATGGTGCTCTAGGCTAGTTTTTAACAGCAGACGGTGCTCTAGGCTAGTTTTTAACAGCAGATGGCGCTCTAGGCTAGTTTTAACAGCAGATGGTGCTCTAGGCTAGTGTTTAACAGCAGATGGTGCTCTAGGCTAGTTTTTAACAGCAGATGGTGCTCTAGGCTAGTTTTTAACAGCAGATGGTGCTCTAGGCTAGTGTTTAACAGCAGATGGTGCTCTAGGCTAGTTTTTAACAGCAGATGACGCTCTAGGCTAGTTTTTAACAGCAGATGGTGCTCTAGGCTAGTTTTTAACAGCAGATTTTGCTCTAGGCTAGTTTTTAACAGCAGATGGTGCTCTAGGCTAGTTTTTAACAGCAGATGACGCTCTAGGCTAGTTTTTAACAGCAGATGGCGCTCTGGGCTAGTTTTTAACAGCAGATGGTGCTCTAGGCTAGTTTTTAACAGCAGATGGCGCTCTAGGCTAGTTTTTAACAGCAGATGGTGCTCTAGGCTAGTTTTTAACAGCAGATGGCGCTCTAGGCTAGTTTTTAACAGCAGATGGTGCTCTGGGCTAGTTTTTAACTGCAGATGGCACTATAGGCTAGTTTTAAAAGCAGTTTGTTCTCTAGACTAGTTTCTACCAGAAAGTCAAGCTTTAGGCTACTTTTTTACAGCAGACAGCCCTCTAGGCTAGTTTTTACAGCAGACAACGTTCTAGGTTAAATTTTTTTTATATATAATTATTTTTTTAGGCGTTTTCTGTGCTATATATGTCGGCGCACAGTGCCACTGGGCTATTGGTGCCGACCGAGGCTAGTTTTTAACATCAGACACCATTCTATGCTAGTTTTTAACAGCAGATGTCGCTCTAGGCTGGTTTTTAATAATAGATGGTGCTATAGGCTAGTTTTTAACAGCAGACGGCGCTCTAGGCTATTTTTTATCAGCAGATAATACTCAAGGCTAGTTTTTAACAGCAGACGGTGCTCTTGGCTAGTTTTTAACAGCAGATGGCGCACTAAGCTTGTTTTTTTAACATGAGACAGCGTTCAGAGCTAGTTTTTAACTGCAGATGATGCTCTAGGCTAGTTTTTAACAGCAGATGGTGCTCTAGGCTAGTTTTTAACAGCAGACGGTGCTCTTGGCTAGTTTTTAACAGCAGATGGCGCACTAAGCTTGTTTTTTTAACATGAGACAGCGTTCAGAGCTAGTTTTTAACTGCAGATGATGCTCTAGGCTAGTTTTTAACAGCAGATGGTGCTCTAGGCTAGTTTTTAACACCGGACGGCGCTCTAGGCTAGTTTTTAACAGCAGATATTAATTTGTGTTAGTTGTAAGGAAGTGCATGCTAGCAGAGTACAGCTGTTTGTAAAGCATACAGCGCCATCTGCTGTTAAAAACTAAGCTCAGAATCAAATAGAGAAAGAATGGCGATGCATTTTGATAATGACATAACTGATTTCTCAGACAGTCACAGGTCTAATGTGGGACCCACGGCCAAACCTCTGCTCTATAATAACTGTAATGTCATTCATGTTTCTCAGAGCTGGAGTTCATTATTCAGCCGTGTTCAGTGTGAGGGAGGACGCCTGTCGGATACAGCGCTAATGAGAAGCCTCTCTGTTAATTAGCCAAAGGAAGAAGGATTGCTTTGAGTTGTGACTGAATGAGGTGATATCCGAAAAGGCCGTGTGTGTGAATGTGACAACTGATATGTTAGTAATATTCATTTAACTTGTGATGTGTGTGTCTCAAGGCAGACAAAAAAGCAGGGGTTCATGTGGAGTTTATAAAGAAAGTTTGTGAATGCATAAACCAGATGCTGATGTGATGTTTTACACTTACTGTATGCCATCCTGATCGCACACATTTCACTATTTCAAATATTTATTATGTTTCAGAATTATAAGCATGCAGTTTAAATAGTGTCTATAATTTATATATCGGTAGTAAAATGCATTAAAGTTTAATTTCAGTTCAAACGATCTGTTTTAAAGGGCACCTATTTTACCCCTTTTTTTAAGATGTAATATTAATATTATGGTTCTTCTGAGTGTGCCAGTTTAGGTTCAGTTCAAAACACAATTCAGATTTTTTTATTATGATGTGTTAAAAAGTGTCATTTTGGGGGCGTGTACACAGCTCGCTGTTTTAGGGGCGTGTTGCTTCACATGAAAATTAGTTGTAATTTAGTTTTTATATGAAGTATTAAATACAGTTCAGTAGTTCAGCACTTCCTCCTTGTGTCATCTCATTGTTATTACACAGAACTCGTTTTTCCGAGTTTTTGGTTTTGCTTTATTTTTATGTTTGTAGTGTTTGGGTTTTTACCAAAATCTGCTTCAATTCCATGTTAACAGCTCCTTTAGAAATATTGTTTACATTAAAAAACATGACGTGTTCAACACTTATTTTCCCACCACTGTATATTTATAACAGCTAGTCAACTTTGTTTTGCACGTCGCATTAATAGTTCAACAGTCTGTTGTCAGTTATTCCTTACATATAGTATATTTTTAATATGTTTACATATGTTTCTATCTCTGTAACCCCCTGGGGTATAAATAAATGTTACCCCATTATTGACACGCATGTCAAGGTTTTCTCAGCACATGACCCGGCTTACATTCAGATCTTGTCCAGATTTTTATTTTAAACCCTTCACTTTATAGATCATGTCGCAAAACTGTCACAAATGAGCAATTTTATGGAAACGTCAGCCAAAGTTTTCACCATCACAGCTTTTTTGTGTAGGCTTGTGTTTTACAGTACTGTAAAAATACCCTCTGT